>SHCU01000010.1:604709-614782 GCA_004307685.1 Ceratina australensis
TGGTTAAGACGGAAAATAAAGGGAACGAGGTCGATCGAAAGAAAACACACGGCCTATTCAACATCACGTAACTGCGTGCCTTTTATCTCGCTTCTATTAGCACTGCTTTCGTTGAAACATCATTCTATAATAGAAGACCACAAGCCGAGATATTTTCAGTAATAAATTCACCGGAATCATCGACTCAAAAATTAAACCGTAGCGAGTGAATACGGAAACAATAGTTTCAGATATGTCGTTGCTGAAACAGAATTGATCGTCGCGTTCGTGCCGATCCTCGGCTATTAAATCCTGCAGGTAGACCGGCCGAAAAACGCGTTAATCGATTCCGATCGTCGTCGCGTATCTCGAAGACAGATTGGGACAGGAATGTATGGAGGCTGGCAATAAAACTGCCATAGGGCGAAGGGGTGGAACATTTGTCGGCGAAATCCCTCGAATCGTGAAGGTAAGTGGTGACACGAGCTTACGTGTCAAGTAGGACAACATACTCGGTGAAATTTAGCATCGCTCGAAACCCTCTTGGCTCCCATAGGAGCGCCGAGGTTTTATATTCTCGTACCGGAGGTTGTACCCGGGCCGCCGTTTTCTGTTCGAGGGCTTTCACCCGTTGAGAAGTACGTGTTTCCGGCCGCGACGTGTTCCCGACCTTTTTCAAAAGCCTTCCAACGCGCGGACTACAATTTTCTACCGAGAGACTCTCCCCGGGCCACGAGCGGATCAACGTGTACAAAGCGGCGACGACGGCCAAGGAGAAACGCAGCGGTGGCGGCGGCGGTTTCGCGACACGACAACTCGCCCGTAGGTACGTTCAAGTTTTCGCGTTTAATCGTTACAAAGATGCTCCGTCTCCAGAGCGTCGCCGTGTCTCGGCTCTCAAATTTGTCAGAATTAACGAGAACACGCGCCTCGAAACTCGAAAATAAGGGAGGATAGTAGGAGCATCTCCAACATCGAGACTATAATAAATTCTCATAATAGATGAGCAGTTACCCGTGTTATTAATGTGCGCGAAGATTAAATTAATATTGCTTCGAAAAATTTCTAGTATCATATTTTACAAAACTTAAACTCCAAGTTATGGATTCTGCCCTACGGGTAGTAAAAAAATTTGCACTACATACGCGTGACGTGCCGTGTACGTTACACGGTATCGTGTTTGATCATATACAAGGATGAAATCTTGACTATGCAAATCGAGACGAGTAACTGACGGCTGCGTCCAGACTTCGGCCAACACCGATACGCTTCACGCGACGCCATATGTCGTGTATTCGATTTTTGCACGTTCATCGCTTTCGACGCGAATGAGCGAACGTGGACGGGTGTGTGGAAAATTCGAAAAATGTTGCTGCCTCAGCGATGCGCGCTCTCGTCTTTCGCGTCCTCGTCGTAAAAGAAAATTCGTTAGTCCGTCAAATTGTTCCCGGGGTGAACAATGCGAGTCGACGTGGGTTGTGAAAGAGCGCTGCTTATCGGTTAATTACAGCGAATGCAGTCGGCCGCTCATTAATTGCGCTACGATTACCAAGGAGACTTCTAAATGTCGACTGAAAGCCGTGGAGGGTGAGGAAGAATTTCACGATTGCTCGAGGAATTTTTAAGACGCCATGAATGTTGCTGCGTTAATTTCTCTACGAGTAGGGAAAGATAGAGAGAGAGAGAGAGACAGGGTATTTCGTATAAGATGAGCCACGAAAGGCTGACTATTTTAAAAATAATGTTGCCTCCAAGCCTTGTTGTGCATAAAATTTAGGTGCTCCTTTACGGTCACGCTGTTCCCTCGCGTTGCCGTAATTCGCATATTCGATATTCATACTTCCGGCAAACGAGACGAGGACGTCTCTTTATATTCATCCCACCTCTTTTACGATTCTACTCTCGCGAACAACTTTCCTACGCATAATAGTCCGAATTTTAGTCGCAATGGTTATTTTCATGTCGGAACTGAAGTTTCATTATCATTCCTCGACGGAACCGGCCCCTCGTTCCCGCTGGAGAGAACGGTCAAAAGACCGGAGGACCGTCGCGCGTTTAAGTGGTGTTCCACGATACACGGGAACGTTTGCATATTCAATCGATGGATATGCAGATGAAACGCGTCACGCCGAGTACGATCGAACGGGGATAGAAAAAAAAAAGAATGAACAGTCTGCGTTAGGTATCGCCTATCCATCGGTCGAAAAAAATATTCGCTCAGAACGTAGGTAATAAAAGCGAGCCGCGAGATTTAATTTTACGCAATTTCACCGTTTAAAAAAAACGAGAGAGAGAGAGGAAATCCAATGAACGGCGGTCGAAAAAAGTTTCGTCGGATTGAATCGCATCGTTGTTTCTGTATCGGGTCAAAAGTGCATCGCGTACCGATTGCGAAACTCGGCCCGTACCCGGTTATTATCAGAGGGACCCCGGGAGATCGATTGTACATCCAGCTCCTAATATTAAAACGCCGCCAGCTGTCGCCTTATCGCGATTGTCTTTCGCGTTAATTACCCGCGATTCATCTCGTGCGTTCTCCGATGTTCGGACGCGGACGGCTGACGTTTACGAATGAACCCAAGTTGTCGGTCAAACCAACGAGACCAATGGCGTGACGCACCCCTTGGGTAGAATAATCTAGCCTGGTACATGGGCGAAAATTTCCTAGCCGGTCTCGCGCGAATAAACGTTCTATGGCAATTCCGTGAAACGCAACGTCGCCCGTAGGTATCGTATCGGGTATTTACCTATTCGGGTCGACACGGTTGTGATAAAGTGGACGGAACACGTCGAATCGCTTTATTTGCGCGATAACAAAAAAGACACCGCCCCGGTTACCCGGCCCCGCTGTTAAAACAGTAATCGCACTATAACCGAGTAAAATACGGCGGTCCATATTGCGATTATAACCGAGAATGTATCGTTCTTCGCTAGCGATAACACAAATATTTGTGCGCGGTAAGTACATCGCGGGTACGGATAAAATCGTGTGTTTATGCGGCAATGTACTGCGCGCAACGCTCTAGTGCATCTAACTCTTTTTAACAGGAGGATTCCTGATAGATCCTCAAATACCGTGGGACACAACACGAGTTTACGATGATCTGTTATTGCCTCGCGATTCTCATATCTCCGTTTTCGACAGACGTTCAACAAACGATTGCTTTTATCGCAAGACACGAAAATCGTGCCACAAACAGAAATAATAAACTTTCCACGTGCGATATCGTGTATCTCAGACGAATTCAGTCACCTTCCAGTGTAATTGAATTAAACGGAACGTTGAAGTACGGTGTTAAGATAACTCAATTAAATTTCTTGCTAAAATTAATTTCAATTATCTGTCCGAAAATTTGCATTGTTCGCAACTCGTTAAGCTTCGAGTTTCTCGGCTGCACTGCGTATCTCCCGCTAATCCAACGGCCTACCTGATACGTTTCTTGTTCGCAAATTTTTCAGCCGCTTCGCTCAGTTGGCGGTTTCCCACGCTGGTAAAGCGGCGACGTGCGCGAAACCGCGAGGAAGTTCCGGCAGGAAGTTATGACAATGAATAGAGTTACCGCGGGAAGTTACAGCAGGACGCCTTCTCCGCGATAGCGATACCGGGAAGATGACGAGGCTAATTTAAATACGAATTCGTTTGCCTAATTTATACGAAAAGTCGTGGAAACAGAAGAGCCGGGGCATTCGATCGATCGTATTAACGATAACGCGGTTTGCGGTATCAAAATTCACGGGTGCTTAACGACAAATTTCAGTGACGCGGGCGAAGTTATCCGAAGTCACGGGCATCGTCGATGACGTCTATCCGGCTCGCCGTCCAAGGATATTAATAACGTTGCGCAAACTAATTACCTGGACAAATGCGGGAGCACGATACACTCGGCTGGGATCCAAGGAGCTCGTATAGCCCGGCTGAAGGCGGGGTTAATAGGCCTTTGCATTCTACGCGTTGAAAATAATAATATACGACGCGATTTAAAACGTTTTATATCGTTTCAGTCAATGGACTGAATTAAATTCCATCTGCGCGTCCGCTTCCGATTCAACAATAATTGATACACTCGCTGGAATTTTTTTCCTCACGTTTACGTCACTCGTGTTTAACGTTTCGCGCTTAATTAAAAAGTTACGTGTCTCATCGTCCGTAAAATCGAATCCGTCACAAGGAAATTATTAACCGTTGTGAATTATTCAATGACGTGCAAATAGTCCACGAGTTTTCGATACAGACATGAATTTCGCACGGCGAAAGAATTTCATCTCGTGCAGTATGCTCCTTCGGACGGAAGTATTCGATTCTGAGGACCAGTGTTTTAAACGCGGTTTTGAAATGTTCGTACGGGAAGCTGCATGCTTCACAGGAGTCATGCTACGTTAGATCATATAACAAAATAGGGGGTACACGCGTCCGAAGTATTCCAAGGATTTACGATTTGCGGAATATTCCCGGTTTCAATTGAGATTAAATTCAATTTCCAAATCCATCGACCAGTTACAACGGAACAGTAATAAACAAGCGAAAATTGTTACTAAAAGTTTCCCGATTGAAACCGATTTTTACGGGGTTTTATCAATTAAACTGTTCGCGCCCGTAAACGTTCAGTCCCTCCCACGTTTCACGATACCGACGGCGAATAAATATGTCGAATCATCTTGTGCCATCAGAAATGAAATTTTTACGACGGTCAACCTATTAAACGTGTTGCTTCCAGTTAGAGCATGCGCTATCGTGACGCTTCAACAGCAGAAAAATATAGCA
This sequence comes from Ceratina australensis, assembly GCA_004307685.1. Classification (NCBI taxonomy): domain Eukaryota; kingdom Metazoa; phylum Arthropoda; class Insecta; order Hymenoptera; family Apidae; genus Ceratina; species Ceratina australensis. Next base: position 609,451 of record SHCU01000010.1, read on the forward strand.
AGTAAAATGTTGATCCTCCCTCTCGAAGAGAATTATATAAGCCATAACGCGAGGCTGTCGGCCAAGAAAATTGACGGGGGAAATGTATCGAAAGTTATAGGGCAGTGGCACGGTTTTCTCACGCATTCCGCCAGTGTCGTGCCGTCCGAGCTTTGAGTAGCTCGTTATACGAACGCGACGCAACGAGAAGCGGAAGATGGAATGCGCTTTAGCTATGCGTTTCTTGCTTTACGTAAGATGAAAGCGGACGGTAGGTCAGCCTCGTCGTAAATTTCGCGTAAAAGGTATTGTTGCGCATCGCTTTTAAAAAAGAATCCACGCGCCGATAGTTTGCAAAGATTATATTACCGGATTTAACGGTTTTCGAAAAATGCAATCAGCCACGGTTAACTGCCACGTTTTTTTCCGGGGAATATTCCATTTTTTTTGTTCCTTTTTAATTGATACCGAGCGAGGCGGGAACAAGTAACGAATTAAACGGAATCATGTGGGCGCGTTGCAACGAGCCGACTGGAAATTTTCTTCTCTCGCCCTGGGAACGAATCTAGGGGAGACCCCAGTGCGAATTAAAATAACCGAACATTCACCTATCTCTTACAAATTACCGCGGCAAATGGGATAGCCTAATTAGATTCGACCTTCTACCACCGGTGGTCTTCCCTGTCTCCTTAGAACCTGGTATAAAAAGAACCTGTTAAAGCGTTGTAAAACGTACCGCGAATGAATGAGAGAACATTCGCTCGGGTGTTCCACCTGGGAGAAAAATGCGATACGTGTGTTCGAGGAGTTACGATAACCGAGAGATAAAACTATGGCCCGAACGTGTATGCGTTTACTAGACGTTCGCCAGCTAGTTTCTCGGTAATATGTTGCCAAGTAAACTTTTATATATTAAGTAAACACGGGGGAGAATTGGTAACGCGCCAGCTACCTACTTTCTTTAATTGCGTTCCCTGCATTCATATTCTTAAACGCGTATTTAATTTCCCTAAGTTATCGGGCCGAATCCAGGTGGCGTTAATAACTTGCCTTCATCGTCGACTCTTCATGTTCAAACACCGAACCAGCGGTAATTATTTGTGCTAACGATTCCGACGGCCCTGACTCGTTAACACTCTCAAAGTAACTCCGCACACTTTGAAGAGCGCACGAAACGGAACGATAGCCAAAATGCATCGGGATAGTACGGTTTTTATCAAGGTTTCGGGACAGGATTACTACGTCCGTCGTCGTCCCCCTTTAATCTACATTTAACGACGTATAATTAAACGTGCACATGACGCTCGACTCTGTACATTCGTAAACCCTAAAGGGCGATTAAAACTAGGAGGAAATAGAACTGGACGACGGAGTTTGTATACAAATATTTGGCTCGCCCGATTCCATTAGCCGTGGTTAATTATTTTTCAACGGATTGGCTAATGAAAAAAGCTGGGAACGGCCAGCTCGACGGTATCTCATTGGGAGGCCCCAATTAAAGCGTAATGCTCCTGACCCGAATCGGTGACATCGTAATCCGCAGATCGGTCGACCGAATAATTGACGGAGATTGATTCGAGAGTGTGGCCCACGGAATGCTAGTGGAACTGCCAGGGATTTCAACGCCCGGTGAAATCTTGCACAGATTTTCGATGGATATTTCGAGACAGATGTTTGGCAAAAATTTCATTTCATACGCGACGCGGCAATGAGATTTCCGCGTAACAAGCTTTCGTGATCAGCCACAATCGGCCCCATCATGGGGCTGCGTAATACAATTTTTAAATGAGCGACGTTAACGATGGAAATTCGTTTGAAGAACGAGATTTGAATGGCTCGTTGATGAAACGCGAAATGCGGATTAAATTCTTATTACTTTCTCACCTAAAACTGGAAAGGCTCTAAGAAGACGATAGTCGATCAAGATAAATGAAGACATAAGTAAGATGTAATTTGTAACTTAATCGTTGCAGCTTGCAGAAACACGCCATTACTTTCATAAGAGAATAACATTTTACGGAAATAATATAAAATGTCATTTGCATTTAAATCAGGAAAATATAAAAATGATGATTCGATTTAAAATATAAAATTGAAAGTATATTAAAAAATCAAACGAGAGTATAACAAATGACATGGGCAATAAATAATTCAGTGAAATCTGAGCTCTAATTGTAAGTGAAGGAACGCTACACTAATCTGATCAGAAAAGTCAAAGAGGCTGACCCGCGGCGGTGTGGGTTTGGTAAAGTGGCGCGCTTGCGGCTGAATGCGTGACAAACCGACTCTACTTCCCGACAAACGAACCGTGTATACAAAAGCGTTTCATCCGCGATCGGACAGGGCAGAAGTTGCCCCGCGGCTCGTTCTTTCGGATGCTGCGGGCGTATCTGCCTACTGATCTAGTCATTTGTCTGGTCGCACGACGCGGTACACGCCCGGAATCTCGAGTTCCCCGTGCTAGGAACACTCGCCGACGATAATGGCACGCCGAGAATGACGAGGAACGCGGGAAACTCCTACGGACGGTTCGCCCTGTTCTGACCGTGGAGGACAATGCCGAAACGTTTCGAACTCGATACTCGATTGAAATGGGCCGAAGTGTCATCGAGAGACTGATACTTCGAAAAAGAATAGCCAATACAGATGTCAAACGATGCGCGTGAAGCCGGACGATCCTACCTTTGACGCAGAGTGAATTACAATATCTATTATCTCTCAACAGTCGGAATTCAATTCGTTCGTAACAATGTCCAATATAAACTTGTGTTCATAATTCGATTAAAGATCATCGTATTGAATTTCCACGGAAATTCGCGATACCGATTGATTCTGCGTCATTGATATGATAGGGGAAACTATATATCCCGCGACCCCTTTGATCATTCCAATCTCAATAGTTGTTACATACCGGCGGTGAGATTCCATAGAATTTGTTCAGCCACAGAGATACCGCATTTACTTGAAACCGATAATAATTGCACAGTGGGATTCGGTATCAGAAAGGTGGTGGGCCGAGCAACAAGTTAAAACGAGGGAAATGGAGTGTGTTCGGGCTGCTTCATCTGGCAAGCAACCGGCACGTCGCTCCGCAATTTGGAGCATACCAAGGAATGCACGTTTAAGGACTCTCGCGGATATGAGCGTCATCGATTTGCATTACCGTATTAAACGGATGGTTCCACTCTGTTGAGGGACACATACCTGAAATTACGTATCTGCCAGTACATCAAATTCTCCGATCACAGATTTTATTCAAACAAAATCATGTAATCAGATTGGACTGATATTTCTGTCACTTGATACTTTGGGATAAATATATCTATATAAAACATCTGGAGATTCGTTAAGATGCTGCGATTCTTTAATCCGAGAGAATTGTCACAAGAAATCGAAGCTTAACCGGAGATCTGACGGGACACGCGCAAAAAAACTGTAGCTGGATGGATGACAGAAAAGGATATAATAACGTGCAAACAAGCGTATAGTTAGATAATTATGCGCAATTAAAGGCGCCACCGTGGCGTGTTCGCGGGTTTAAAAAACCAGTGGAAAGTCTCCACGAGTCGTTACAGTGGCACGAAATTCTCGCTTCGTTGTTCACGAATTTACGAAATCTCTATAGACGAAACGCGTGCATTATAAAAAAAATTCCTTTCTCTTAACATTTCTAACGTGCCCTCGTTAATCTAACGTTATCCGGGTTATTTTTCCGCCTGCGGAAAGTACATTTTCCCGCGCTATGAAATGTAACGAAGAATTCAGAGGAATTCTGCTGGCAACGGTTTGAACTCCCTTTTCTACCCAGGCTAATATCACGTTCTTTTACCGAAACCAACTACCTGCGTAATTTCAATTCCATACGTTTCACTAATACACTATTATATTCAACTGCTATTTCAGGAAGAGTAAAACGATTTCATATGAAACGATTGTTTCTCTCTTTCCTTTGATTAAACGTAGACATGTTCGGTTGTAAGTCGAAGACGATAACCAACAAAGAGAAACTATGCCAATAGTGGAAGAGGGTCAAAGACGGAATGAGAACAGTTGTAACGTGAAACTGAGCCAGAAGAACACTTACCATTAGCAACTTGAATTTGTTAACCAAAGGGGATGTCGTTATGAACTTGTTGACGGCCGTCAATATTTTCCCTTCCAACGTGACAGCGTTTCCGGCGTCTCGTTCTTGCGAACATCCGGGCCTGATGTCCGCTTTCCCGGGGCTGGGCAACAACCCCCGGCAGTCTCGCGCGAAATCCCTCTTCTTCAGTCTCCTCGCGGGCCCTCGTGTCCCCTCTTCCCTTACAACGTTCGCTTCTTCAACGATCACGCTTTACTTCCGTTTCTTCGATCAGCATCAACCGCAACTACCCCGATTTTATTTCGTTAATCCTTTTGAAATGTTCGTTTTATTGCGGAACACCCCTGTCCGCTTGCCCTTTTCAAGTCACAGCTCCTTAATCGAATTGAAAAAACGGCTTCAAGGCCCCTTGTTCACTCGTGACAAACGTAGACCTCGACACTTTAGGGACGTTTAGCGAAGAATCGCCAAAACTTAACAATTTTTTACTGTCATCAAAAACCTGATATCTGGGGGTACCAATTTTTTTTGCTACTCGTCTAGGAGTATCGCGTTTATTTTTGACAGTTCCCTAAATCGGATGGTTTCGCCTCGAATGTCGCTAGATTTCGTAAGTTCGTCTAAGATTTGGCCTGTGTTCAAGGGTCCTTAGGGTCCCGGCGATGCCGCGTTCTCGACATGGACTGAAGTCCGGAGCAGGCCGATGGATGCTGCGAGTTGCTCCAGAGGCAGAAGAACGCGCGCGCGAGAGAAAGCCGCGCGTGTCGAAGGGTGGAAAGAGACAGGCCGCGGCGAGGAGGGGAACGGTGAACGTGCGAGGGTGAGAGAAACGGCCGGGAGGGAAGGGGTTGATACGTGAGGGGGTTCGAGAGGGGGGCTGCCTCTATTCAGGGAGGGAGTGAATGGGTGGGAAAGGAGGGTTCGCTGAGGGTAGAGTTTCAACAAACGCCACTAGTTGCTGGTAACCCTTGAATGTTTACGCGGCCGACGTTCTAGCCCAGTTGACGATCTCTCTCGCCGATCCCGCTATGCATTTTTTATCATTCATCCTCTGAGTCAAGAATCGGTGTTTCTTTCACGCGTCCCAAACGCGAGTCTAGGATATCGGGCTTGAATAATTCATCGGGAAATTCACAATAATGATAGTCATGCAATTTATTGTCCTGTTATATTCTGCAGAATGGCGAGCTCGTTGTTACGGAGCGGAGTGTATGGAGGTGCTGTATCCGAGGTTGGTCCTTTTGTTTCGATCTCTTTGAGTAAAAATTG
>SHCU01000010.1:614797-625782 GCA_004307685.1 Ceratina australensis
TGCAATTTATTGTCCGGTTATATTCTGCAGAATGGCGAGCTCGTTGTTACGGAGCGGAGTGAGGTGCTGTATCCGAGGTTGGTCCTTTTGTTTCGATCTCTTTGAGTAAAAATTGAAGGAAAAAATAGAGAGGAGACAATGGTGTGTCAAAAATATTTCCATTGTCCGGATGCTCGGTCATAAATGCTCACTAACAAAAGAAATGCCACGAGCGTTGAATTTTCACAAACTTTGTCCTGTTTTGCATCGAAATCGTATACAGAGCCAATAATTGGTGGCTTATAATTTAAATTGTGAAAACCGGGCAGAATATCCATATAATCTCGTTTATTATTATCAATAGATTAAAATATTTTACGTTCATTAGATGATATATCGACCAAAATATGCAAGGAGATAAAAAATCCGTCTTCATTCAATAGTATCCCGTTCGGTTAGTCGTATTTTAGGAAAGAAAATAGCCTGAGCTGATTCTTGCTTCGACATTTAACTCATTCTTAGTTTTCATGTAATAAGATGCGCATTCTTTTTGAGGTAGCGATTGCAAACCACGTGCAGGCCTCTTAACTTTCGACGAGGTTTTATGTCGGCCCAAAATGCTACCCCGAAATCTCCGTAAATCTCCATCATGTTAAAATGTAATTTATGTTAGAGGGGTTTGCGTCATCATTAAGTTTCTCGAAGAATAATGGATACTTCGATCTCGCTATCCTCCTTGCGTCCAACTTACAAAGAATCGGCAGAAAAATTATCTGCACTATTTATGCGTGTTAAGGGTACAGGTGAAATATTGATCACAGTTTGGTGATGATCTTATTTTAAGTTGAAGGAATAACATAATATTAAATAATAAGAAATTTAAAAGCTGTCAAAAAATATTACTGCAAGCATAATGCTTAAAATTATATACTCTATTTTGATCGTTTGATCAGATATCGAAATTGCTAAATGACGTGCACGTTGCACGCGTGTATTTAGCTCGAAAGGTGGAAAGTTCAAAATGGTATCAGTGCTGCCACCTGCTCAGATTTTCTTAAACATAAACAAGCATATCGACGAGAAGTAATATCATGCATTATCAATTATTTGCATAAATCGTAATATTTCCGTTCATGAATATCGACGCCACTAACATTTATTTCCAGTTACGAAAATACATTGTGTGTCATTATTCTATAGAAAAGACAACTGTATGTTTATCACTTAGCTCTCTACACAGCAGCGATATCATAAATTATATCAGATAGATCCTATATATAAATAGATCGTATAGATCCTATTTCCGTTGTTGCATTTGTCAAAAGTAGTTTTCCTCGCGTAATATCACAGGTATAGGTACTCCAAGTGCGATTGATTGAACTATAGTTCTTTCGTGAAGGCTTTTTAGACATTATCGTGGTTCCCTTATACGTATATACGGTACGTATCATTACGTGCGCATAGTGTATGTGTACACATATTTACGACACAATCAGTAATCTTATCAGTAATTTATCAGAATAAACGCGAACCATCCGAGTGCACTCCGTATACGTAAACTTTCTTGTAATGTCCAGTAATTTTAAAACCCGGATCAATAAAAATACGTGCCATCCTCTCCTCCGCGTAGGCGTCGTACCCTACGCGAACGAAAACAATGAAATCGATTTTTCGCGTGCACGGGTCTACTACTCACGTGACGCTCCGCCGCGGTTCATTTTAACGAGTTAATTGATCGACCATAATATCGTGATCGATCATTGTTTATTGTCCGGCGGGCGGAGCGCCATTGCCAGAATCTGTTGGATTTGTATCCGAACGTCGAGCTTCTTCTCTTCGGGTACCTGCCGTATGGTCGGCAGCAGCGATAGGAGAAACATTTTGTCGTAGTCGTCTTCGTCGTAAGCGACGCGCTGGCTGCTGTGCGATGACAGGATGTCGTGGATCTCGTTGTCGAAAGATGCGAACGACGTCTCGCAGAGCTGCTTCGGATAACGGGGATACATTTTGTAGGAGGCGCCCGGTTGATGGTATTCCCTACCTGACGAGCCGATCGAGGGTGCCGCGTGGGCCAGCGGCACATCGTATTCCTCGATCACCGGATTGTCGACCTCACCCTCGCTCTCCTCGTATTTGCAAATATTCAACGTGGAGCCGGCGCTTCTGCAAACGATCACAGAACGCGTCAGCTGGCGAAATTTCAAATGCTTGGATCCAACGCGCACACCGGCCGAATACCAACCGTTTATTCTCCACAGTCGGCATTAGGAACAACAGCTGATCGAAATACATATATTTCTTTCGCTTACGACCAGCTGGCCCCAATTTTTGCGACTTCTGCAGCTTCAATTCTTTCATGAAATAGTCCCGGATATTCCTCCATTTCCCGCGTAAATTTTTCTCTGCAATTTATCGTATCATGGGCAACGCGTCGATATCGACTCGCCGATTAGGGAAGGATAATTCTTTCGATCGATCAGGAGGGGCCACGGGTCTGCGTCTAGCCTGAATTTTTACTCGGGATTATGTAAGCGAACAAGTTGAGCGGTGACAAAAAAAGGATTCGGATTAATTTTAAACGGCTGCGGGTACGGTCACGGCGGTATGTGCCAGGGTCGAGCGAGTCCGAGTAGAGGAATCCGGATCGATCGATCGCAAGAGGCTGGTATACCTTCCACGTTTCTCTCCTCGTCCGTCAAGCGCGCCCAATTCGGTACCATCACCTGGCAGACCTCGTCCCACGCGGTCATCTTGGCGTTACGGTCGTTGTACTCGGTGCGATTCACATCGTAAATCGCCGGCCTCTTCGCGATCTCTTCTATAAACTTTTCCGTGTCGAACATGTCGGGTATCGCGCGGTAAGATCAGAGCCACCCCCGAGATCTTCCCCTCCACTCGATAGACCGTGCTATCTTTCACTCTCGTCCCAGCGAAATTCCCGTGGGGAAAAACAAAGTGAGCGTCGGAAGGGAAAGAGAAATCGACCGACGGGTACCGATTACGAAAAAAGAGGCTTACACGACGCGACTAAAAGGCTATGCGATCGCGTTTCAACGAGCGTACGAAAAAGATACGGGTGTATCGATTCGGATTAAGCCAACCGTGTGCATACGATCGCGCGAGCTGCCCGACGTTCGCGGTCAGTGAGCGTAGGATTCATATCGCGCGAGCGAAATCCCGTGCTCGGTCGAGATCGAAAATCGTGTGTGCCGGCGTACAGCGTTAAGAATCGCGAGAGAATTTTTTTGGACGGAAAGCGATTACGATCCCCGCAGCCGCGTGTGTATACAAGCGTCCCTATTCTGTGCTAACGCCGTCGCCGGCAGCTTGCGCGTCACTGCGGAGAAACCGTTGCACGGGCTACAAGCTTGGCCTGGCATCATGGCGCCTAGCCTGGCGTGCGGTTGCGGTTGCGGAGCGGAATCTATGCCGCTGCTATGCCGCAGCGTTGCCAAATCTATCCGGCCGAGCCTGAAAAGACGACGATGCGACGCGGCGGAACCCGCGAGAACGGCGTGCGCGCCGCGCCGCCGTCCGAGCGCGATCGCCACCTTTCCTCTCGGGGTACGAGAGAGAGTGTGTGTGCGCGCCGCCGTCGCATTTCCAATGCGGCTGTGATACTCTCGCACGCATCGACCGTACCGGATTTATAACGACGCCGGTCAAGAGAAAACGGCGCGCGATCGCTCCGGGACCGGTTGTACGAAAAGAATTTATCGCGATGCCCGTACGCGAATAAACGCGTTTATATATAGATTGAATCAGGAAATCGTCGGCATTCGACGTGCGAATTACGCAAACCTCGGATGAAAAATGAATCCCTTATCTGTTGAAACGGAGTTAATTAGTCGATGTAAATGTAGACGTGGGAGCGTTTCCTATGGAATGTGGAAGACGTTGTCACGCCAGGTTCCGATGTTCGCAATGCGGTCAAAGTTTAGGTATCGTCGCGCCTTTGAAAAACGGAGAAATATTCGTCGTTTGATTTGAAGGCGAGACGAGCCGAAAAGGCAATTAACCGACTTAAGGGTGTATAGTAAAATATAATTACACGCGACTTTGTTATTTTTGTCTTAGAACATCCTTGCGTGTCGCCTACAAGTTATTAATTAGTTCGGTTGCCACGCGATCGTGGCTACTGCTCAGAGGGAATGGAAGCGGACGCGCCGCAGCCACGTCGACGCGTTTATACCGCTCCGTTATCGACCATGTCAAGTCGTTTGACGAACGCAGCGAAATAGACGTCGGATGGTCACAGAGTGAAATGTCATACTTTCTTATCATTGGACTTGCTACTTAGTTACATGTGCCGTTTCCTGTAACATTTCAGATAAGAGGTACCGATCGAAGTTGCTTTGTAACCATTTAAGACCGTGCAAACGACATAATATGTGTTTTAGATAAGAATGCATTTGTGTTAGAATTAATGACACGTAATTAATTGCATTCGCAGTTTAACTGTAAAACGGCGCATTTGCATAGTTGATATCTGGCGCGCAGTCGCTCCTCGCCCAGTGAATCAGGCATTCGACACTGTCGGCTAAAGATTTGCGCATGATCACGAACAATATGTTGTTACATTGTTAAATAATTGAGTACTGCCGCAGCTGTATTAAATCCATCCAGCATTCTGGCAATTAGGTAGCGATCATCAATCAGGTATCGTACGTTTAACATCTCGCAACTATTCTGTAATTTCATTGAACGATGTTAGAGACCTACCGTGTATTCTGTATAATTGGTGTAATTATTGGCACGGAGTCCGATCATTTTCTTGCAACTAACATGCGCAAGTTACAAAGTACAAGAACAGGGAAAAGATCGGTTCTCTGCGCGGCAGCTGCGAGTATTCCGGGCGGGGACCGCCCAAACGCGCGAGCGAAACGGAGACGGAAGAATTTCAAATAGAAGACGAAAAGAGCGAGAGGGAAGTGGTTGCGCGGAGGTTGGCGGAAGCGAGATCGATCGTGGGGATGGTGAAAACGGGGCTCAATGAAAAGGAGCGAGAAAGGATGAATCGTGGAGAAACGCGAGAGCGAGAGGGCGACGAGCGGGAGAGGAGTGCCGTGAATTCCGACAAAGCTCTGTGTACCTTTGACGCTCTTCGTCCTCTCGCAGTCTAGTCAGTCCAGAACCGGCGAGACGACGGTGAACGTCGGGTCCATTGCTCTCGCTTCTTACCATTCTACGCAGAAATCATCCACTTCGGGCCTATATACCTACTTCGGGTCACGTGCTTCCAGGCTAGACGAATTCGATCGATCCGTCATGCAGGAATTCCTTGGAAAGAAGTATAAGCTGTCCAGCAGCGAAAATTTCGACGACTTCATGAAAGCGCTCGGTACGTACAATTACAATGCCGTATCATTTCGATATCTAAGCCAGAGAATCATCATCCGTCTCGTGTAAGTCGCACTTTCATATGACGTTCGCGGTAAGTCGCACTTCGCGAAATTTTTAATGGATTTTCACCCGTGAGATTATGCTATCAGGTGTTATCACCATTACATGACGAATTCCACATAAATACTGCAATCGACGCGAAATAAAAAGTCTTGCGCAGAGCATCATCGTGTGACAATATTTATGACCTGATAAATCAGATATTGAGCCTGTCCGATTTGATAGTGTAACGCAGAAAGTAGTAATTGAGATAATTAAATGTTCTCCTTAACATACGATATTGGGTCCGCTTGGAATTCCTATGCAAATAAGGTAAATAGATGAAGTACGCGACCGATTAAATACGTGTAAGTGTGCGTGTAACTCGTGTTATTAAACGGTCTGAGATTCGTTAGGAATTACGAGATCATTACGATGTAGCGATATGAGTCTCGGTGATGCGGTATGCATGATTTTACGTTGCGAAATAGATATACAGCTGGCGGTGTCCAGCGAAATTTAATCTGGCCACAAACGTATGATCTCATTTGTAATATTAGGGCCGGCAACGTATTATAATGATAAATAAGATAATCGATTTTAATGTATTGAACTATGCTCCCGCGGCTGTACAACGACCTGACCTCAGGCTTAATTCCCGCCATGTGCCACAGACGGAGAGCCCGATTGTACTCCAATTTAGCACTTGAATTAATTTACCGGCAGGATTAATAAATCGCAATTGTCAGTCGAATCGTACCAGCGTATGGTACTTACGGAGTTGACTTAATAAAAATACATTGACCGCGTTACCCGATAAGGCAGACCTGACACGGTCCGTATTTAAATATGCGATAGTTACGAGATACTGATTTATTCACTGTATCGTAAATTTCCAACGTTTCGGCGAATGAATCCACGATATTTTGACTTAGCTGCTAGACGCTTCGTACGGCTACCGGAAATTAAATAAAAGTACAAGTTCAGCCTGATCAGCGCCGCCCACGCGTTGAAGTACCGTCTAATAATACGGGCAAGGAGAATACGGGCTAACAAGTGTTAAATCGAATTATGCTGAAAAAATGGTAAAATCTTAAATATGTTAAAATTTTATTTCATTATTGACGATAGAATTAAGAATCCATGTAACGATTACGTAATGTACTGGTCGTGTTACTATCAGGCATTTAAATTCCTATAAAATTGTATTCGCGATGTGCGCAGAATAACGCTGAAAACAAATACATATCGTGGAAATCGTATCCGATGAAACGCGATACCAGCAAACAAGATTAAGTACCTACGGCAACATAAAAAACCTTTTCAAAGATATCCGAGTGAGCACGCTTCGTAAATACGAATTATATCGAGGATTCGCGAATCACTGGAAAGTTCAAACTTCAAACTTTGCACCGTATTTGTTTCTGTGAAATTGAGTGCCTCCTGTATAATTGATAAGAACGTATGCGACAATGCGTTCGCGGGTGCAACGTGAATTGATGACATTGCTGGTGTTCAGTCGTCACTTTACTTTCATCGATTACGCGTCACGTTCCAATTCTGTACAAAATGTTGTCGGCCTTTCTCGGAAAGCGGTACAAACTCCAAAAGAGTGAAAACTTTGAGGAGTTTCTGAAAGCCGTGGGTATGAAATCCGTTTTACTCGAGCAAATGATTTGTTTTTAACGAGAATTTTAAATCGAAAAATAAGTGACCGGATCGAAGTGTTGTAGACGTTTGTAAAGCCGAGTGGATTTAAGGTACTCTTTGAAGTGTGAATGTTCCCCTAACATGCAGTGTTCTTTCTTTTAGGCGTAGGTATGCTGACGCGCAAAATGGGTAGCAGCGTGAGTCCCGTTATTGAATTAACAGAGAACAATGGACTTTATACCCTGAAAACAACCAGTACATTCAAGAGTTCCGAAATCAAATTCAAGCTTGGCGAGGAATTCGATGAGGAGACCCCAGACGGAAGAAAAGTGAAGAGTGTTTGTACTTTAGATGGGAATAAACTTATTCAAATACAAAAAGGGGACAAGCAGACGACCATCGAGAGAGAATTCACACCATCCGAAATGAAGGCGGTACGTATATGCTTTAGAAAAACATTCGAAAAGGATTAGAAGAAGCTAAATAGAAATCGAGTAGAGTAAGAATTTTATCGGAAACCTTTGTACCTTAGCCGTGTTTGTCGTCGTAACTCGATTACAGAAGTTAGCCGTAATAAAGAATAAGCCGATGCATTATATAATCTCAATCATTAAGGAATTATAAACTCAATAGCGCTTCAATTAAATTACATTTCATACAATGAAAGTTTCGTGAGTAAGCATAAAGAAAGATGAGCGAAGGTCTGATGATACTAATGATGTCTTTTGCCACTGATCGCTGTCAATTACCGCGGTATGCTCTGTATACGTGACTCGAATATTCTTGTAAAAAATTGATGAAATGAAGGCTAGATGGAGTATTACTATTTCCCACAGAAAATAAATATTTTTTTTTATGTTACAGATCATGAAAGTGGATGATATCGTGTGTACAAGATTGTACAAAGCTCAGGATGAATAATAACATTCCTCTTACAATTCCACGCTTAAGGAAAAATAATATTTCTTAGTTTATCACAACGTTATGGATTCTGTCGAAAGTTGTTGCCTCTAACGAAAGGGGTATGCATTGTTTTGGTAAATGTAAGAAGAAAGATGTAAACACTTATTACACGCACAATAATACGTACAAACGTATGCTGATATTATTTTGGAGTAAAAATATATTTTGCAATACAGTACGCGGTTTATGAATGTAATATTCATAATACTATTATGACTTATTACATAGAGCTTGAAAGTGTTAAAAGTTTATGTATAAATAAATAATTTTCCACATGTTTGTATAAAAATTTTTTTTTATATAAATGTAATAAAAACTGATACAATGAACGAGAAGTTTTTAATTATAATAGTACTTAATTTTCTGTACTCTCGTACTTACACTCCTAGAAACTCCTTATTGTTCATAAAACTATTCATCAGGATCTATTACTGGAGATATCTGTGAAAATCATTTTATATATTTATACACAGTTCTTCTTTTATGATCAAATACTAAGAATTAATCATCCTTACATAATATCCTATGTAACACGTATGACCTCCGTCAACTCTAACTATGTACTGAAGATGCAACAACCCGCACGCATCAGTTCTTAAAGAAACTTTACTCGCGCATGATAATGCCTTCATAGCTGATTTAATGTGTGAAACTTTATAAGTTGTTGTAGCTGTTGCTGTGCACTGAAAGCTATAAATTAGTTCACTATCATGTGGCAATTCGATATGACAAATTCCACCTAAACTAACTGTGGTGAAACGGAAATAAGGCGCGGAGGGTGATAGAAGAAGCTGTAAATATTATCGGAATACAATATTGTAGAACTAAGGCTTGGTAAAATTATTAAGCATTAAATTAGATTTCCCACCTCAATTGAATCATTACATAGATCAAGCTCGGATAACACATCTTTTAACAACTCAGTTTGTAAAACCACTTGGTTCAAAGTATCATCAAGCTGAAAGTCTAACAACTCGTCAGGGTCCTGAGTTTTTAATGAACAGTCTGTTATAACACCATCTTCCTCTATAAGAACTGATACAGGATGCCCTTTATCCTATTTAAAATTTATTTATTACATTTACAATCTACTCACTGATTTCGTATTATCTAGTTATGAGCTGTATTTATTTACTTTATAAAAGAGTTGTAAAACCACAGAACTTCCATGTGAATTTATGCTACTCCAGAACATACAAAGACACTCAACTAGTATGTTTAAGTTTATCTTAAATATTACATCTTCTTTTAACTTATACACTTCGAATACATCAGCTGAAATATAAGCACTTGCTTGTAAGCATTTAGAATCTTCTACTGTTATTTTTAAACCATTTTCGCTTCCGACACAAGTAGCACTCTAGAAAGTATGCAAAGATATTCAGCAAAATTTTGTATCCTTCTCTTTGAATATTCAAATATTATACCTCCTTGAAATTAATAGCTTTTAATAACTGAACTATAGTTTTAAGATGTCCTAATTTCGCAACTAAATTATATGTTTCTAATTCCTGATACATTTTTATACGATGTTTGATATAATAACAGAGTCTGAAATTGTTTCTCAGTTATATATTCATAAGGCACTGTGCGTTTCGTGACAGCAGTCAGCCAGGCTGCTAAAACATGTTTGCAAGTAAAGAACGACCTATCACTTAACACTTGGGACCTACAAGAAACATTTAATAAATACATCTAACATTACAAATGAAATTTCAAATAAAATATATGTACCTAAAAGAAGCACAAGTACAGTAATTTACTTCAGGGAAAAGGATATATATTGTTCCTGAAATGCCCTTAACTTGTATTAAGTATCTGGCATTATATCGACTATTGTGAGGTGCAACACCAGCAATTTCAGATGGAGAAATATAAATTATACATTCTCGTTCATATAGTTCTAATGCCCTTTCAAATACACATCCAAAAATATTATATAAACTTTGCAGAATGCTATCCGAAACTAAAATCATTAACACACCTATAGATTATTGTTAATATAATCACAAAATTTCATGTACGTACACTTTTGTTCTTTTTCAAAACTCTCAGCCGTATCTTTTAATACTTTATGTACTAATTTCGCGTATTCAATATCATAAATATTAGGCAAAGCGGTACTCGTTGCCAAATCGTTGTTTATACTCATGAAGACTGTTATTCAAATAGAGAATTAATGCAAATTAATGCAATTTTACAAATAAACATGTCTTGTCTGTTAATTTCAATACTACACTGTGGATATCTAGTTAATCTACAGACAAATCGAATTGAATCAAAGGCTAATCAAACACAATTGTTAGAGATCTAAAATTAATACTAGCTTATTTACGATTACATTTTCTAATGCTGAATCGTATCAATACTAAATAAACAAACAACTTTGTTTATATTTACAGCAGTATTGCCAATAAAACTGATAAATTAGTTCCTATAGTCTGTTGTGGTATTACTGATTATTTGAAATTGACAGAATTCTGTAACGTATCTAAAAGAGACGCTTTGTGTACTGTGCTGTGTATGCTATTTTTCGGAAGGAAATAAATGTACAATTATTTATTGTAAATAATATTTTAATACTGACAAAGAAATGATTAAACATCGTAGACGAGCTGCGAATTTCACAGATTCGTTGAAAAGCATTCGTAAGTACACAACAAGTGATAAAGTTCTAATTAAAAAAAAAGTTTAAAATACTTCTAACTGACAATAAACTGATTTCTTTTTTAGAACACTATGAGATTGACTCTACTGTAGAACAATCTATGTCAGACGATAGCCTTAATGTTAATCTACATACACCTCCTCTTAGAACTCAATCTGTACCAGATTTAAATAAGCGTCTTAATATACATGAGATTGAACAGTTACGTTCTAAGAGAGGTGTTATATACAATCCTCAATTCTGTGCAACAAATATTGATGCATTTGACGTATCACCAAGAGTATCTGGAAATGGAAGTTATAATACAAGAAATCAACGCTCAAGGAGGGATTCTAATTATAAT
>SHCU01000010.1:625986-641388 GCA_004307685.1 Ceratina australensis
TGTTATTCAAATAGAGAATTAATGCAAATTAATGCAATTTTACAAATAAACATGTCTTGTCTGTTAATTTCAATACTACACTGTGGATATCTAGTTAATCTACAGACAAATCGAATTGAATCAAAGGCTAATCAAACACAATTGTTAGAGATCTAAAATTAATACTAGCTTATTTACGATTACATTTTCTAATGCTGAATCGTATCAATACTAAATAAACAAACAACTTTGTTTATATTTACAGCAGTATTGCCAATAAAACTGATAAATTAGTTCCTATAGTCTGTTGTGGTATTACTGATTATTTGAAATTGACAGAATTCTGTAACGTATCTAAAAGAGACGCTTTGTGTACTGTGCTGTGTATGCTATTTTTCGGAAGGAAATAAATGTACAATTATTTATTGTAAATAATATTTTAATACTGACAAAGAAATGATTAAACATCGTAGACGAGCTGCGAATTTCACAGATTCGTTGAAAAGCATTCGTAAGTACACAACAAGTGATAAAGTTCTAATTAAAAAAAAAGTTTAAAATACTTCTAACTGACAATAAACTGATTTCTTTTTTAGAACACTATGAGATTGACTCTACTGTAGAACAATCTATGTCAGACGATAGCCTTAATGTTAATCTACATACACCTCCTCTTAGAACTCAATCTGTACCAGATTTAAATAAGCGTCTTAATATACATGAGATTGAACAGTTACGTTCTAAGAGAGGTGTTATATACAATCCTCAATTCTGTGCAACAAATATTGATGCATTTGACGTATCACCAAGAGTATCTGGAAATGGAAGTTATAATACAAGAAATCAACGCTCAAGGAGGGATTCTAATTATAATGTAAATGACAAATCCACCCAAATCTCACAACATGCTAAGCCTAAAATAACATCAATGTCACAACTTGTTTCTTTATTAATGCATTCTAATAAGGAGAAATCTAACTGTGATAAAAGCTGTAAAAATGATTTTGATGGCCAAGGAGCAAGAAAATTTGAATCAATTCTTTGTTCATTAGATAATCAACTGATTCAGGAAGAGGGAGATAGACAGTCACAACAAATACTGAAGCGTCTATCTGATAAATATGTACGTTCGCCAGAAAAGTTTACAGAGAAATTGTTGTCTGTTATAGAAGAGTCTGTGATTCATAATGATGATGAAAGTGCAACTAATGCTTCTGCAATAGATCTAAGTAGGCTAACAACAGAGTTTAGGAAAATGTGTAAATTTATAGAAGATGAATCTGCTCCTGAATGGCCATTATCTCCATTGTCAATACCTTCATGCTCACCAGTTTCTGTTTCCCCTGCATGTACTAAAACCATTAATACTGGAATTCATAAAAATGAGAATCTATCTTCTCCCATAAGTGCATCCTTAACCAGTACACCTCTTTCTGGTGCAGATATTCTTAGAAAGAGACTTTTTAATAAAATAGGAAGCAGTTACAATGCAAGTGCAGATAATATACAGAATGTTTCTTCCAATTCCACATTTGAAGCTCTAGAGGCCTTATGTAATAAATTGTACCCAAATGAATTTCGTAAAAGTTTGTCAGAGCCTTCCTTACTAGACATGAATCAAATTCATAACATCTGTGAGCAGCAAATGGCATCATTGAATAATGATCATAAAAGCCACAAAGAAACCACACAGAGCATATTAGATTCATCATTGGATAAAATAGAATCGAAAGAGGTAGATGATAAGTCGGCAAGTACTTCATATGATAACACATCTTGTTCTATGAAAACTTATAGAAAAGTATATAGTGATGCGAATGGTTACACAATGGTAGACCCAGATGAATTAGAAAAGACACTATTACAAGATATAGTAGAAAAGAGAAAGAGATGCCTTGATACAGCAAGAGTTATTGCAGAAATTAATGTAGACACAGAAGCAATAGAAGCGCAAAGACCATCACCCACGTCTCTTCACGAAAAGAATTCTTTGAATAACGATGAAACTCAATTTTTACGAACTTTGATGTCTTGCAAAAATTATCAAACGTACTTAGAAGAACGAAAAAAATTGCCCCTCTCCAAATTGCTTAATAATTCAAATCCTAGCACATCCGAATACAGTGTTGACAGAATTGAAAGACACGGAGATGTCGAAGATTTAATGAAAAATACCTCTGGTATTGGAGAAAATGAAGAACGAAGTCCAGCAGTGAAAGTGAAAAATGAATTTAGAAAGCCAAAATATTTCTGTACACCAGGAAAAACTCCAACTAATAAACAATTCAAGCAAAAGAAAAAATACTTCTATAGTCCTGTAAAAGAAAACATAGTTGAAGAACATATTATGGAAAGCCCAAATGCGGAAGGCTTGTATAGATTGAATTATACCACTGTGATATCCCCAGTGGGTATGTACATACGTGGTTTGGAATCACCATTTATCAAAAATATACGTCCTAAAACAAATTATGAGTCTCTCACGCCTTTGAAAAATAATGTTAAAGTACCACCAAGTAGAAGCTTAAAGTTGAAGACTCCAAGAAAGAGCATAACTAAATGCCAACAGGAAACATTGCCTAAATTTAACTTATCGCCTAAAATCGTTTCATGTAATCAAAAAGTAAATATAAATATATTTTTGCACTATATAAATCAAAGTAGAATATTTTTAAGATGCTTGCTTTGTTGTTTTAAGGTGCTTCCAGAGAAAACTTCAAGATATGAGAGTTCACCCAAGAATCACTGTTTACTTTCTAAAATTTCGAACAGACGTCCCTTGTATGGTGAAACGGTAAACATTTCTCTTTCGATATAATTTCTTATACTTTATTTTCATGAAATATTTATTAATCATGCTTTTAGATAAAGGAAGGCACCAGCACATCTAAACAAGTGCCTCGTATTAAAAAGTTGCTCGAGAATATTGAAAATAATAAAGGTACACTTAATCCTAATATAAGAGTTAACGTAGTCTAGTTCTACAGTTTATCTTTATGTACATATCAACTAATAAAAATTCTAGGGCGGATAAACTCGACACCAGAAGGAAAGAGGATCTATACATGTCCAACTAACAAAAACTTTTAATCAAGAGAGAATTATTTTTGTGATGTTGATATTTCATATTTTAATTATACCTAATTCAAAGAAAGAGTAAATATTTTTTAGTAAAGCGAATCTTAATTTAAATCATTCCTATGTTACGTTTATCATTTAAAAAATAAATGTCACAGATATCACTTTGTATTCTCTAGTATTAGTGTGCCCGCGTGAAAATACTTTTTTTGAGTTCGTGTTTGCAAACCGATTACAGAGAAGGGTAACTGTTAGGCCCATTAGACTCATTATAATAATGAGCTTTTGGACCATTCTTGCACACGACTTTCTAGAATGAACTGCGCTTGATTCGTTTCTGGAATTCTATGCTCTTATCTCGCACGATTGTGTAACAATATTTCTCATTGGGTCCGTGCTGTACTAAACAGGGATGTAACTTACATGCTTGTTCTCCCTTGGATAGTTGTCAATTCTAATACTTAAATTTGCATGCTAAATTAACTCCTTTGGAACATCATTTTACTGAATAACTGATGACGTTTTTTGCATATATTAAAAATTTTGTTTTCTATCGTATTGACTAATTTGTAAACTTCGAATTCATGGTATTTGGTTGTAAAGCATTGATTACACTATCTTAACGGATATGACGCATAATTTGCATACGGCAAATTCAAATATATTTAAAACTTAGAAATGTTTCTTATGTTATCCCTTTGTATCTAGTAGTTGAAGAATGTAGGAAGGCGTATTCTGAGTTTTTGAAAAAGGGTAAATATGAAATGTGATCTAAAAAAACTGTCTGAAACTTAGCTATTTCATATTTATCAAACACAACTTATTTGAATTAGTACACTCCTGATTTGCGCATGGCACGCTTAATGCTTGTTGCACACGTTGTTGAGTACCGAGAGCGGACGTGGTGGGGAATGATCGATAAATTCGAACGAGCAGGACGGAGCTAACAAGTCACTAACAAGTGATCTCTTGGTCTTCACAGAATTCGAAGCTTTCACTGCGAAGAGAACGAAAATGCCGGGACCAGCTTGCGACAAATGCTCAGGTATGAATCATTTTCTGATAGTAATAAGCTTTGCTTTTATGCAATATTATGCAATTTGGTTCTGATGTAAATGCATGCAATGCACTAAGTTATTGCGAGAGCGACTGTTATCCTATTTACACGAGTATATATTAAAGAAAATCTTGATAATTAATTACTGACATCTTACTCGAATGTATGCGAAATGTAATGATATGATAATTCTCGTAAAGGATGCAGTTTTTATGAAACGCCGGTAATCTGCGTTGATGTTATATTACACGTTACACGTTGTATTACTTAAGCTTACACAGGAAGTAATAAAATAATTTATTCATCAGACGCAATTACGAGTAACAGGCAATTGATAAGCCTGAGCAATCTATCTGTAGGGTGCCCTATCTCCTCAATAAATCTATTTGCTGTTTTTCAAAGCTGCTTATGTTTTACATAATATTTTTAATGCTTTATTTTATTACAGACAAATGCGAGCAGTGCAAATGTGGCGATAAATGCAAGTGCAGTGACTCCGGATGCGGAGGTAATTATTTTCGTAATTTCAATCATTATTTTTGTGGATTTTGCTAGATGAAAACTACTTGTTACAAAAATTATATCTAGTTTTACTAGTCTTCTAATAAAATGCGGAAATAATGTAAAAGAAATGCAGTCGTAGTTTTTCACTCTAACTGTACATACCATCTTTTTGTACACTGGGGCAGTGACCGCTCAACCGTAACTCTGACTGTTCTTAACGCCAGTTTGTAGTCGGTACGGTACGGTCGCCAGTGTAAAATCCGTAGAGAACGGAGAACAAGAAATTAATAAATTTATGTATTTTTTGCAGACAAATGCAGTTGCAAATCTGGTGGACAATGCTGTTGCAAACCCTGTAAATGCTAAACTCCAGCCAGGCTCAATATTTATCAACATGGAGAATGAACATCACGATAGAAATTTAGATATCGCTATTTAGGCTCTCTTAATTGTCATTATCATGCAATAATCTTCAATATATAAATGCTTAAATGATCATTGTAACATTATGAAGTATCACTGAATACGAAAGTTATAGTATTATACAAGCAGGTAACATGTATATCAGTTAATAAATGTTTTAAAAAATAATGTTCCCTATGGTTCTCTGTATTTTAAATCCCTTAAGGACATATATATTATTATAATTATAAGACTGCGGATTTTTTAAAACTATATCACTTTAAAGGACTTGTTCTAGCTGTAGATTCTGCCTTATAATTTTTATAGAGTGTTTTCATTTTCTGTAAATGCCTATGCATGTAATCCGCAGTCTTATAATTATTAAATATTGTTTAAGTTTTCGCTCTGAAATAAAATGAAATATTCGATAGGATTTGTGTTTTTCATAATCTGATAAGGATGAAATGCATTACTAGCGGTAGAGAAAGAATTCCTTTCTGACTCTGCCCGGTTAAAAATGGAAGCCATATGCGTGTGATAACCGGCTTCGGCGATTCGCGTATCTCAAATGTTATTGAAACGTGATAATAAAAGTTGACAAACATATCGAAGAACGTAAAAATTAACGCTTCATTTCTTTATTGCGTTTCAATTTACATCGGATTACACAACATTTACTTGTTCACTTACCTTTTATTGATAATGGCATGGGAGCGGCGTAGCGTCAAGTAGAAAAAATCCCGCGAGTGATATCAGTTTTCCCCATTACATCAATCGAACTGATTTCTTCGCAAACACTTCACACGCTATTCGAAACTGTAAATGTTTACTGATAACACCGGTTATTATCGACAACGGAAACTTTAAAAACTGTTTTCGTTGCACGGACGTAGTTTCGCGGCACCGAACAATTCAAACTGATTTCGATGAAGATAGAACACGGGTGCACTAGGTTGACAAACGAGTTAGTAAAATACCTCATCTGTTTGCCCATTTTTCCAGCCAATGATAGTTGAGCATCATTTACCGTGGGACAGTAACATTTTCCTAACTGTTCTACCGGCCTACAGAGGGCGCCACTATCTAGACGAACGTCGCGCGACGCTTCTAAATTAAACTAATTGTGTTTTTCGAAGTGCATAGTGACTCTTTTTGTCTCTCAATAATTACAGTTAATTTAAACTTTACGATTGTTAAAAGTGATTAAAAGTGATAAGGCAGAGGTATTACGATTTCCAGTTCCACCTGAAAGTCTTTCAAGACGAAATAAGACGAACATTCATGTAAGTACGTACAATACAAATGTTACGAATTGCAATGGAGTACGCTGCGCACAAGGTTAACAATAGGTGTATTTAGTTCGTAATACAGGGTCTGTTGTTTGTCTTGAACACTTTATTTGGATTTTGGTTAGTTAAAAATCTATTTACACAATGATGGGACAATCACGTAATCCCCTTGATGCTAATCAAAAATTCACCGGAAGGATTTGGCATCCGCATTAAATATCGAGCAAAGTGCACCCGGTTCCCTATATTTGCACAGACTGTGTTGGTCCTTGCCGTTTCGTAGGACAGAGAGAATGATTGAGTTCCCTCGTTACAGAGTTTACACGCTTCCGTGTAGCCCCGCCAATGAGAATTCAGGTGATTGATCATCTGTCGACTTCAATGATACCTTTATTGAGAATGTAAATCGGTTCAAAGACGTAAAATCGCTGTGCGAGTGTACAAACAATCAGTTCGATTTGCTATGTAAATTTAATTAAGGTACTGATTCGTGATATGAAGTAAAGAAATAAGTATAGCTTGGAACAATTATTCTTAGTCAGCTCCGACGTACGTGTATGTCCCAAGGAAATGTTAACATAAACAAAAACGTAAAGACAAGTTGGAGCTGGACAGGAATAATTGCAGCCAAACTATGCATTATTTGTGCAAATTATATTGAAGAGTTTGACGAGAGAAGTACACGTTTTCTTGTTATTCGTAAACCGTTTAAATCGATTCAGGTATGACCTAATTAATTTCTATTAATTAGCTCTCATGTCGACGCAGTTTCGTAATGCTGTATTCCCATTTCAGTAAAACCGTTTTTTTATCGATGTTAGGATTGAATATCGACGTTTATAAGAGTGATTCGAGTGTACGAAAGGGTCACGAGTCGCTCCTTTAATTGATAACCTGATTAATTATGCATTCGGACTTTGAGCGCAACACCAGTTCACCAGTTCAAACAAGGGTGGCGAGCCGTCTGGAATGCGGCATGCAAAGTGCCGCTTGCGTGCGAGACGGTTGTGAGCTAACGTGGCTTTTGTTAAAAGCGCTTAAATTTATAATGACCATTGTTATATCGGTCGTCGCGATCGAAAAGCACGTAGGCCAAATTTAAGAATGCACGAACGGCAAGCTTGCGGTTCGCCGAATATGAATACAAATTTCGCGTGGCTCGGTTGTTCGGATTGTTTGAAAAACTGTTGTTAGATAAGGGTTTTCCTTCGAGTGAGCACATCGAGCGTAAAATAACGCGAGGCGATATAAAACTATATACTTTCTTCAGAGAGAGTTACTTTGTTGTATTATAACGCGAAGTCGTATAATTTACTGTAAAGCAGGCGAATGGGAACGGTCTTTGTCTCGCATCAAGCAGTGTACGAAGGAAAAAGGAATTATAGCTCACGAAAGCCTATAAACGTAAGGCGTAAGAAAAGCGACGAGCGACGAGGGGCCAGGAACTTTTAGCTCGCGAACGCGGGAATGGTTCAGACGTTTAACGACACCCTGTGCGGCTTTAAAAACTAATATTTTCATCATTGTTAACTTTTATGACACGCCAGGTAACGCAATCTTAATCGAAACTTTTCACGATTCAACGACGGGACGTAATCAATTTATTATTGAGGTACGACGTTGATTTCTCGCCGATCCACTGGTTCTGTAGCCGTCGCATTTAAATATTTATTGATATTTTGCGCGCCAGTTAAAAGAATGTCCAGACGTACGGCGACGCAAGAAGTTTAAGCGTTAAAGCTTGAAGGTGAGATCGTTAGCGCGAGGAGTGTGACTTCGCATTGTGTCTCGGAGTACGTCTTAAGTGTTAGTTTATTGTTACCCGCTACCCGGTGGGCAGGCTGCTCTTACATATTTAAGCCGGTCCATTAGTCCGGTCGCGTTTATGTTTCCGAATGCAGCACAAGGATCGTGCAATTCTGACGAGTGGCGCACAGTTAACACAACAGTTTACCATGATCATCTTTATACGAATTTCAAATCGCAGAATGCATTCTTGTTTGTAATTCGATTGTCGAGGCATTATCTTTCATGAAGTCGAGACATTTAATAAAAGGGAAAGGCAATCTTACCGGTTCAGGACGCATGTTAGGCGGTCTCATTAAACTTTTCGTCGTTTCATCCTTTGGTGGAATCGTGTCGAGAGCAACGGCTCCCGCGGGAACATCGGTGTGGCGCGATTATACCGACCGCCAAGAGAGACCCACCACGGGGAGGGATTATACGACGTAAAGAAGAAGGGTTAAAATAGTCCTCGGTTTCCGTCGTGGAACGGAGATTCGAATGGTTTCGAGGGACTCGTCGAGGTAACAGGCTGAGCAAGAAGTGACTCTTTTGTCCTCTTCGAACGGTTCCTTCCTCGCCGTTTATTCTCCTCTTTGTTCGAGTCCGCCCGGTCCAATCGGATGAAATTAATGTTCCGTCGTTATTAGCAGAAGTTAGCCGAGCTAATGTTGGGAAACTTGTGTAACGTCACACCATGTCGTCGAAACTCTAGGAAGTCGCAGTAAAAATGGCGAGTTGTCAGGGTAGAGTTATAAGTTTCTGGGTTGTAGCAGCTCCTCGCGCTTGTCACCCCGTGTTTCTTCGTTAACGTAATTGACTGCCGGCGAAAACGCTGATCCGGCAAGTACATAGATGATACATGAGACCCGAATGCTCGGTTTTCTACGAGACTACTCGGTTTCTGCGCGTCGCCGTCGCCTCGAACCAGGTTGTCCGATTTATCGAATCGACGGTAAGGCGATACGATGCGCGGATCGAATTATACGCGGCGAGAACAGGCTCTAGGCCAGGTCAAGATACACTGAGCCCTAACCACAGTCTTCGATCGCTCATTCTCTGATTACTCGTACCATCGAGGTGGTGCGGTCGCTTTTCAATTTTTTCTTTTGTTCTAAAAACAAGCACGACACCTCGATCCGTGCACAGTTCTCGCTTTCGTAAAAGTAAATATTCGAGTACACCTAGACAACGTAATTAAACCGCCTCTCGAAAACGTTTCCTCAGTCCCGTAGCTGGAAATAAACCGAAGAGTCGGCCGTTACCATAAATTCTTAATCCGAATCGGCGGTAAAACTGAAAGTTAACCAAGTTCGGTAACATTAGCCGTAACAATGCTCGCAGTAAGTTCTTACGGTAACGATGCTGTAACGACGGTTCCCGGGCCGTGGCAATCTCTCGCGATAAAGTCACCGATGGGACCCACAAGAATTAAACTTGCTCAAGGGCTGGGTTTTGTCGATGCTGCACTCCGCGTCGCGTCGGGATTAAAATTTTACGATCATCGTTCTGTTACGGTATCCGGTAACGAAAACCAGAGCCGCGTCCTTTTATTAGAGCTACCCGTAAACGGCCAATCGATAGCGGTTATCCATCGCAGCGGCCCGTAAACTAATCAGGAATGCAGATATCGCGCAGACAGTTTTACCGGATTCCTATGTAACGCGCTATTACGGTCGGTGAAATTCGAATTGAAGCAGATTACCTGGTGGAAATTAGTCAAAACTAACAAAAGCCGCCACCGAGCCCGTGGCATTCAGCGGTCGCAATCGCGGCCGGATCGCGATCCGCAATTCCGCAAATGGGGCGGTTCGAGCCTTCGAACAAAAGATGTAATAATTCTGCCCCTGTTTTCCAGAATCCTCCCCCCTTTCACTTTCCACCCCACCGTCTTTCCAACCCCTTGCGCCTTCGCGCTTCAACTTCCCTCCTCCTTCCACTGTCTCCGCGCGTACGGCTTCTCTCTTTCTATCTGGTTCGAAGTCTCTCCAACCCTTACGAGGTACCCTTTGTTTGCAAAACAAACAAGAATCGTTTGCTCACAAGAGTCAGGGAGCGCGGAGGCACGAGGTTCGGCGGAGCTCGACAGCGGAGGTCGAGGTATTTTAATTACACGAATATTATCGAGACGCGAACGTAATTGCGCTGTTATTGGATTTAGAAACTGGTGATAATCGAGTCGCGTGATTCGCATCAAGTAAATTGGCTGTGGCACCACAGCGGTTCAGATCTCTTTTTTTTTTATTTCGAATATATCATCCGTGTGTTACGAGGTTTTATTCGATACAATTCACGACGACGGTGTTTCGTCGGGCTGGACGATAGACGCCGATTCGACCGTGATGAATGAATTCGCAGCTTTTTAATATATCGCCGTCATAAAATGTCGCCGGTAATCTGGGTGGGAGACATTGTAAACATTTTAATTAAAACCTACGGAGGATATTTAATTTCGAATAATTAATGGTCGCTCGCTGAAAATTCATGCATCCCGGACAAAAGCCATCGCCCTCGCGATTACTCTTGATTTCATTACACGAATCAACAATCGCGTCTCTGACGGCTATTAAGCACACCTTTTCCCAACGTCCCCGACCCTTCCTGCGCCGCCGTGTGCTCCGACCTTTCGTTGTTTGTCGACAACGATTTTACTCATCGAAACATTCGACCTGTCGTTTTATCGGAAAATATTTAGATATCTCTCTCGGAGTGCTTCTACGCGCAATAGATGGAAGAATAAATAAAGGCGATTCGTCTTTTAGCATGTTGACATTTTCGTACGGTCTTCCGTTTGATTTTTGATATGTAAACGCTCTCGGTTTTCACCCTCGAACGTTTCCCCCCGTGTTCGACTTCGCCCCTCGCGGCACAGATTCCAACCCGGCCAATATTTCCTCGCCAGTTGTAACGCAGTCCAGGCACGAACTCCGCTTTCTTACATATTTATGCAGCCGAGGAAACGAGACAATACGAAGTACGAAATAGACCTCTCGCCGTTCGATACGCGAGAGAAAACGACGTCGTTCGTATTTACAGCGGCGACTACGCTGTAGTTCGCGAATCGGTCGACGATGTCTTTGCATCCGAAAACGCGTTTAACCTCTGGCCTGATATACGAGTTGGAGGCTCTTTTCTGCTCGCTAACCATTTTTCTCTGATAACGATGTTACCATTCGACAACTGACGAAAAAAATGGTACAACGCGGTCCGAATGTCAGCTGAGCGGCAGGGTAGTGTGCCTTTTGACCGTACTTACGCAGCCGTGAAACTCGATTCCATCGGACCGCGCCGCGGTAAAACCCGTTGAAAGACGGATATATATTTGTCTGTTTCGAACCGCGCGCCAATTTTCTTTGAACAAACGGGCGCGTCTCGCTCGCGCGCAGACAATGCACGGCGGATTCAATAAAACCGTAACAATAAGGGTGAAAACGGCGCGCCGGGGAGAAAAGAGAAACGCGAACGGGGTTGTAGCGGCGCGAGAATGGGAAAGCGGAGGGTAATTTGAATGAAGAGACAAGAGACAATGCGTGGGCGAAGCCCGTAACAGAGGAGAGGCGGCGGCAAGGTGGGTGAAAACAACCGCGGAATCAAATTAGAGACGGTGGGATGGGCCAGGTGGAAGTACCGGCGAGAGGGTGCGGGATGTGCTGGAGGTGGGGCTGTAGGACGGCCGAGAGGAGACCGGGGTAATTATATTTACAAGTGGCAGATCCCGAAAACAAAGGACCTCAAGATTGCTCGATTCATTCAAGAACTCCCCGAAGAACCGTCCTTTTTCCACCGCCTTTTCGGGAAAAATCGTTGCCGATTAAGTACCCGCGACCGTGGGGGGGATCCCCTCTATTTCATGCGATAGGATCTATTTATCGTTCGTTCGTAAAAAACGGTTCGTTCTTTTATATCCAGAAGACGGGAACAATTATAGGAATCCATTGAAACTCTTTTCAGGTGGGATATCAGTTGTACACAGTATACTACCAAGTTAAACCCCGTAGAAACCTTTGATTTCATTTACATTTTTACATACTCTTTTTTTCTTAAACTAATTTTTAAATTGCGCAACTCATACAGAGTTGTTTCTGGTGGAACGTGTTTTTTAAAGCGTAATTTTTTAAAGGTTTCAGCTGGGTCAGGTAGAAACCTTTTAACAAGTAAATTAACGTGCTGGCTCCTGTTTCCCTTAATTGTTTTCTAGGAAAATTGATTCACGACGATGGAGGTAAATTGTTCCACACCAAAGACGATGCTCCCTTTAAATAATACTCCATCCCTGTCCATAGGTTCCACCCTTAGCACCATCGACCCCTCTTGTACATTTTCATACATGCTTTTCTACTGAACAAAGTATTATGAGAACATACTTCGCATACCTTCGCATACCAGTACGTACGTACTATAAGGTGTACTATTGTTATATTTTCTCTGTGGAATCTCATTCTCTTCGTTCCCTTTCACGGGAATATGCATTTAAGAATGTGCTAACTCTTGAAAAGCATATTTTCACTATTCCAAGTTGTCATATTTATTGTATTTAAAATATTTCCACCACTTTGGATCTCTTTTTATACATTTTCAATTATTAGAAGTAGCGAAACGTTAGATATATTCTTCGTTGAGGGACTGGAATGTTGAATCGCAAGGTTAATCGCTATCGATGAGAAATAGAGGTGCGAAAGAATGAAAAGGTTTTACTGCCAGAAGTGGAAAGCGGCGAACGTGCGCGGACATTTGACGCAGCCCTCCACCCGTTGCGTTATGGAATTTTTGTGGAACGGGGATTTTTTTTTCTTTTTTAATTGATGCAATTCAAACCAGCTAGCCAGGCGGCTGTGCCAGTCGTAAAACTTTTCCTCGCCTTTCGTTGTCGCTTAAATTCGAGGTTTCTTCTGCATCTTTTTTTTCCTCTTTTTCTTTTTATATCGCAAACGATCCCGTTGGGAAATACTTTTCCTCTTAAGCTTCCGAACGAAAACAAAACGAGAAAAGCAGAAAGCTCGAATTTTCTAAAAGATCCTCAAACGAAGTTCACCGGCATTCAAGGAATTTCGCAAGGCAATCCGTATAGTCGAAGGCGAAAATTAAATGTTGTAGTCGTTATCGAAATAAAAAAAAAAGAAAGAAGTACGCCGTTCATCGTCTTCACTGCGTGCTCATTTCGGTATAATGAAAAGCTTAGCAGTTGGTTTAACTTGGCCGAGGATTAAGTTTACCTCGTTCCAAGGGTGCCAGAGTAACGTGGAATTTCTACCTCTTATTTTTCCCCCACCTCGCCCGGGCGTTGGAAAAGAGCGCTTCGTAGGTATTTCTTAATTAGCAGCAAGTATCTCGTTCCGCGGAAGTTGCCTTATTAATTAATATTATAGAGGGGTGTCCGGATGTTTGCGGGAAGGGATAAATTTCCTTCGAACGATGCACGTCCTATCAATTGTGACTTACGATTTTGCGATACAAATAAGCAATTTATATAGGAAGAGTCGCATGCTTTTTTAAATTTCATACTTGAATTTAGAGTTGTTGCAACAATTTTACTCTTTTCCCCTGTCGTAACTGTCGTTTTCGGAGAATATCGTTCAGAAGGGTTGACGCTCGTTGCAACAGAGCCGGGAGAAAAAGTAACTTCTTCGAGGCGTAGTAAAACACTGCCCGAAGGTGGTTGGGGGCAGAAGAAAAAAAGAAACGAGGGACTGGGAAAGAGAGAATGGTTATTTGAGCAGCTAGCTAGCCTTATACTTCGACAAAGAGAGTAAGAAAGAATGGGCACCGTCGCGGAACGAGGGCGGGGAATGTACAGTAGCGGTGAAGTGGCCCGGGCTCAAGTGAGAAGAAAAATATGTAATATCGCCCGGGGCGTTTTAATAAACCGAGTTGGCCAATCAAAGCGGGAGTTAAGGAGCTTTCTCGCCTTTTAACGGCCGCTTTTACGCGCGTTTAAATCACACTTCGTGCCACTCCTAGTCGTTGGGAATAATAGAGAACGGAGAACGGGGGTAGGTGGAGGGCGGAGGGTGTATAACGGGAAGTGTGCGAGGTACGGTAACGGAAGGAAAAAATATCCAGGAAGGCGTAGAAATATTTTTATGACTGAACGGCTGCGAGATTGAATGAAAGCGAGAAACGAGGGAAATGTGACCAAACAAAAGAGAAGGAGGGGTGCGACGGGTGAAACAGAAGGAGGCCGGGGGGTTCGAGCCGGCGGTTCCGAGCGATGGTAGGGGACAGGGAAAAGAAGGAAGAGACAGAGAAGATTGGTTGCTTTGTAACCGGTGTATGCACGATACGCTTACGATGCCGGGTCAAGAGAATAAACGCGCTGGGCTCAACCCAGCGCGCGCACACGTACACAGTCACCGGCGCGATAACGTATATGTACGCACGGTCCGTTGGGCGAACGTAAAAAAATGCGAAAACTTTTGCATTTCGTCCTGGCTCCATTTTTATTCGCGTCGCTTTTTCACTCGAGCCCTCGTGAACGTTCACCGAGCCTGGACGTGGACACGCGCGCTCATCGGCCGGATATTATTTCAGTCGGCGCATATTTCCGCAAATGAATTTTATGAAAACAGTTTTTGCTCTTTTAATTAATCGCTCTTCCGTCGCCGGACCCTCGCGGCCAGGGTCCACCCTCACACCCTCGGCAAAACCCAGCCCGGCCCCACCCCCCGTCCGCGCTCCTCTGCCACGGCTCTTTTCGTCATTCCGTGGACTCACGTGGATCACCGGGCACCGCGCACAGCTTTTAATAATAATATTGTTCCAAGGATGGAAGCGAGGAGCGCGATGCGTGCGTTCCTTCCCTTTTAATCGCGCTCACCGGATGGAATACGATTTTCGGCCGGTTCACTCGCCGCTTTGTCGAAAGCGCGCCGTATTCCGTGGAAAAATATCACCAGAGAAACAATTATCGTCCGGCAAGAAAAATATCTTCCCCCCGAATTATTTCGTACGGACGGAATCGATATTAGCGAAATGAAATAATATCTATTCGGATCTTGACTTTATTGCAATAATTATCTCGCATTAAACGAGGTGATAAAACGCGGGTGTAAGTCGCATCCGTGATCCGCGCGCATTAAATCGGTGCCACGCGATTCGCGGTAAAGTTTCGGCGTGTTCGCGACGAGGCTAAAATGCCACGTATACGGACATTTTGTACAAACAGGAATAATCGCCGACCAATTAGACGACGTGAGGGGAAGGGTTCCATAGTTAGGCGAGCACGGGCTAGGTGCGCCGCAGATAATCGCGGTCATAAATAACATTTATTGTTGGCCCACGTGCTCTAATTGCAGATGATTACCATGAGCCGCA
>SHCU01000010.1:645137-672061 GCA_004307685.1 Ceratina australensis
ATTTTCTGAACGAGTTCATCGGTGTCGATGAAAAATAATTAGAAATTAGTAAGTACCGTGGAAGAGTAGAATTCGTTTTTTTTTTTTAGCGAGTACCTTTCGAGTGTTAACTATAATAGCGAGATTAATGATAGACGTATCGTTAAACGAATTTGGCAACGCATTTACGATAGGATCGACAGCTTTTCACGCTTACTTCGTTTGTCATTTGGTATCGTAAGGTGATTGTACATTGACACCGTTTAAATTATTCATGGTGCTCAGGATGTTATGGGCGCTTGAGCTTGCCGCCGCCGCGTATCCGTTGTGGTTATGCGTCGCCTCGCCGTTCACTTGCCTCTGCGAGCCACCCGGCGATATGATCTGAAAAACATAAGATTCACCAACTTATAATAGGTTTGAAAAAATCATTTGGCTGTTGACAAACGATTCAGATAAATTTTAATACAGTAAGAGTATAGCTAAGATTTCAAGAGGAAATTAAATGCCGATATTTCTCACGAGTCAAGGAGAACCAAGTGCCTCGTTTGGCTACGCCCTTGTAATACGATGCAAATCGAGAGGAGTTAGTACTTCGAAGCCATAAAACGCGAGGCAGTCTTTTTGCTTTCATCGAACGGCTTCGAAGTTCGTTTTAATCCCCGGTAAATCTAATACATCGAAAAGATGGAAAGGAGCCTGATAATTCCATTCGCAATCAATCGAGCGGGCAACGCCTTAATCTGATTCGAACAATTATTCACGACGGAGACTTAAAACACGGGAAAGAGGAGGAGGTGGCGGGGTGGGCATTCGCGCAACGGAACGAAAGGGGTTGATGCCGCCACTAACGAATTCGTTTTAGACGGTCGCTGTTCTTGTTCTCGTTCCGACGTCCGTCTACGATTCTCCAAAAACAAAGACCAGAAGAACGAACTTGTATCTCAGCTCAGCCGAGGCGACTCGACTTGGGCGGGGTTCCCTCCGCTATCTTTTCCCTCTCGATAAGTCCTCTCTCGCTCCAGCTTCTCTGTCTCTCTCTCTCTCTCTCTCTCTCTGTGCTTCTCTGTTGCCACTTGTCCCGGACGTTTAACCGTCTCTATCTGCGAGCCGTGTTCACGGGAAACGCGGAGAAAGAGAAAGAGTGCTCGCGGGAACGGCGGAGAGCACTGCGGGGAGCATGAGATGCCGCTAGGATAGGTAAGTGCCGTTGAAAACTTCAAACTTCGTATCTCTAGCTCCGTTGTTCCCTTCACCATCAGTTTCTCTTAGTTTCGCGTCGGCAAAGGTGTTAAATTATACAGGCTTAAAATTCGGCAGACCGTGCGGCACGTCCTCCCACCCTCCACACTGACGGGATCCTTCTTCCCTTATACCATGATTTCGCGAGAGTTGATCATGCTAACTTTCGCACGACGAACTTGCCGTTCTCATGATTTCCCTCATGCGCGGGGAACTTTCACGTGTCCACAAAGTGGTTGAACAGTTTAGGTCACGTTTAGGGAAAAAAGGTAGACTCGTTTAATAATTCTCTCGAACGTGATATACTTGAGAGGCGCTTGAAAAATGTAGCTCTTCTTTAATTGGAAAGTCTGAGGCTCCTCGTAGCAGGGAAAAATTCACCGGGAGAGACGGAGCGCAGGGGCCAGTAATTAACCCGTAAATAATTACGATAAAAATGACAAAGTGCCGCTGAAGAAATGCTTTATCACCAGTCAAGGAGGGGCGACTTTCTTCCCGTAACGGTAAAAATTTCTAAATCTTCTTTGCCGCAACGAGAGAACCCTTTTTAGCTTTCCGCGAGAGGACGAGAGGACCAACGTCCTTCTTCTCCCTTTCTCCTCGATACAAACGGCCCTTTCATTCCACCCCTCTTACTCTGCTCGGCATTCGCTCTTTCCGCTTCTTTTCGACCCCCCATACCCGCCCCGAAACACCGCACGTAATTAAGAAATCTCCGTGGAAGGCTCCGGGACCGTTGTTACTCGGTACCACGGGTTAAATTAAGTCTATGACTTATTCAAGTTTTATCTACAATTGCCAGAGGAGGAATTACTGTCCCGTGGATTTACTGCTGTCTTCGTAATCAAACGACACGCGATCTATAAATCGCTTGGACCGTTAAAGATTTATGGTGCACGGCTACAGGATAAGGTTGCTGAGTAATTTTCTACTGTAAAATAAACGTGTCGAACAGCACTTGTTAACCTCACTATACCGCGTCAGCACGAAACGTATCTTTGCACCACGGCCACGAATAAGACATTAATCCCGGGTCGACGCGAGAAGGTGAAGGCAGTTTGTAACTGACGGTAAAACGCGGAGCACGGGGGTGAGTACCCGGGGGTTGTCGGCGGTTGCCCAGGAGCTACGGGGAATCGCGTGTCATTTGTCCGTTGATCTCCCGCGGATGGGAAACAGCCAGGTGGTAGCTAGGTTCCTTCATGGTGCCGCTTTTCTTAAGCGCAAAAATTAGCGCCACCCTCTGCAACGCCATTCACCGCCCCGTCCCGCGATTCTTCGCTCTGGGCACGAGATGAGAATTAGGTACGTCGTTTATCGAAGGAGGATCATTTAGAACGAAATGCCCCCCAGACCTCGCTATTTTACTAGGGATTATTATATCGCGAAGGATTTCCTTAATGTGCTTCATCATTCGGGTTTCCCGGAGTTTCTTAACGGCTCTTAATTGACACAAAACACGCCATTGCTTCCTTACTATAGAAATCCTGATGAACAGGTGTTTTAAAAATATCTGTATAGTCTATCTCGATTAATATAATAAGCGACGAGTTCGGTTGCAAACAAGTACATGTGGATCGTGAGTCCAGCCGTGACGAGTAATACCGGTTTCGAAAGAGAGCCACGTAGCGTACCATTAATTCACAACTAAACTCATAATCTCACGTAAGCTCGCAAGCTGGCCTTTCCCATGCGAGCTTTACTTACGTGCAATGTGCGAAACAACGGCCAGGGGCATTACATGAAATTCAGCTAAGTGCGTGTATTAATGGCACGTTTATTAACAGAAATGATATATGTACGTGCTCCGTAGAAGTTGCACCGCTCTTTCGAAAGACTGTTTATCATTCGCGCAACGAAATCGTAGGGTTAAACCTTTCGTCAAGAGCGAATCATGCTTGAGTACACCTGCGCGCCCAATAAGAATGATGTATATCCTCAAGTTTAATTTAATTCGGATCGTTCGTGCACGTTCCAGCAACTTTCCAAGGGTCTAATCGTCTGGAAGAAGTATAGAAGACGTTGTAATACCTTATTCGCCGTACGAATCTCGTACTGCACATTGATCCTCTTAAATT
Source organism: Ceratina australensis (assembly GCA_004307685.1). Lineage (NCBI taxonomy): Eukaryota > Metazoa > Arthropoda > Insecta > Hymenoptera > Apidae > Ceratina > Ceratina australensis. Next base: position 648,437 of record SHCU01000010.1, read on the forward strand.
CCCATGTAGTCTCCGTCTTGGCATTAGCATATTATCTTCCGCAACCTGCGTCTCCTACCCCCTTGGTACCTCGGGTTCCCACCACCACCTCCAACCCTCTGATTCGCGGAGGACTTTGCAGACACTTGAGAGTTCGTTTTAAAACTCAGATAATCGTTTCGAACTCCTTCCCTTCTTCTCGTCTCTTTCTGATACGCTCTACCCGGACTACTCTCTTTATCTCGCCAGCCTCTTCGCGCCCTATCCCTTTTCCGCGTCGCGTTCCGCTCGGTCTCAAGGGGAAAATTAGATCAAAATAAAACTTCTCGCCAATTTTTAAACGCGTTACAGTCGTCTACGTGGCAGGGGAGATTACGTCGTTGAAACCAAGTTTCTCGCGATAAAAAAAAGAACGACGGTTTCGCCGATTTCGAATCGATCAAAATTTTGTCGTTTCAAGGGCCACGGTGACGGTTTTGATGGATGAGTAACCGTGAGGCTGAACGGCGACAAAACGTTTTCATCTCTGAGTCGTTCGTAGTCGCGGAGAACCGTAGGAAACGGTTTGTCCGAGGGACGGTAATTGAATTTATCGAGGGTGATGACCGTCGTATTTTTTCCATTCTCTCTCCCTTTTTTTTCACCCCCATTACCAGTTTACCTAGGATCACTTGGCACGCTCGAGTTATTCGTAAACGGCGCCACGGTCGGGCATTATTTACAAGAGATCCTCCCGAGAGCTCCTCGACGCAGCTCGGCTGAGAAAGATTGGGACAGCTGCCTGTTCTCAGGCAATCAGAAAAACTACCTCGCTCTTCCTTCAGGCAACTTCGCCATTCCCATAGGCCACGGCTTAAGGCGAGGCGCGCTAGGGCGGCAGCTGCCACTGCCAGGATGAACACCCTCTTCGCGGTTTTTAAGAATCTTAACGCCCGTCCCCTCTACTCCTGACCCTCGTTCACTCCCGATTTTGTCAAGCCGAGATAGCGCGGCCACTTTGCATTCCGTCGCGATGTCTAATTCCGTCAACGAGTCCGAGGGGTTCCAGTTATCCTTTATTCCTTCCTAACTTCTGTTGATCACCCTTTCCGCCCACGACGTTCCCACGATCTTTATACATGAATACATCTCTCGAAGGTATAAAATTAACGAGTTCCTCGAGTCAGATTCTCAATGACACGGGCTCCGGCGCCCGGTAATTTCAATGCCGTGACAATTAACGTGGAGACTCGAGGAACGATTCCTCATCGAACGTTATCTATCGTGTCAAGTTAACGTCGGTTACCAGTTGTCCCGAGAACCTTTTGCCATTCAGATGCTAAATGTCAGAGCGACATTCACCGTGGAAATAGGACGTTGTACTCCCGGCCAGAGACATCTTTGAGTGTTCTCCGCGATCGGAGGTATTCATGCTTCAGGAACGACACGTCAAGAGGGATCCATCAGGCTTAACGTAATAGATGCGCAAACGACATTAGCATGCCGCGCCGATTATTGGCATTAGTCTGCTATCCCGTTATTTCCCGCGGCATCAGTCATTTATAACCCTCAGCCGTAAACCCTCGACCGGGATCGATACTATCTATAATACATTCGTCGATTCGTGGCAGCGACGAGGAATGCGTGAGAAATCGCGTAACGCATAATGTACGCTATATTTTTCAACGGGTTCCGCTTCGTGTTCGCGGCGACACTGGGATCGCCGGCACGGTTGCGTGTTGAAAAAAGAAAAATCGTTACGCGACAACGTCAGATTTATACGTTACGTAATATGCATTTCTTCTCGGCGGCGAAGGTAACAATTGACCGGATTCTACCTTCGCGCTTAATTCCTCGCGCTCGCGGCTCTCTTCCGTTTTGTACGACACGCGGGATCCCGTCGTTTCGATTCGCGGATCGCAATCGGTATCGCGCGTAAACCGGTATTAATTGAACGGAGAGCTCACGCACGTGCGACGCACACGGGATCGCGGTAGCCGAGGGAAACATGAACACTTACGTGGCGTAGAAATAGAGTCGCAAGGGTTAGCAACCCCTGAATTACACGCAGCTCCCCGACAGGACGGTTAAGGGAAGGAAATTTGCATATTATAAGTAGTACACGCCGTCGTGTCTGATATCATCGGACCCGGGACCTCGTTATTCTGTGCATGCGTACAATTCGAGCGTGTGCGCCGGCAATCTAGCCTCTTCGACCAGTCTTAAAAGTTTGTCTCGAAACTTCCTTAACGTTGGTCCCGAGCAATTATGCGAATCGTTCCCCCCGATGGACAGGTCTGATACCGGACTTAGTAAAAATTAAGCAATCGCGGAGCGGGGGAAATATTCATTCGAACGACAAGATTTTCTTCCTGCTCGCTGATCTATCGATCTGTACCACTGTTGACTAACTGCGGATGGTTGGATCGTAGCCGATCGACAAATATTGCACTTGGTAAATTACTGTACGTGACGCAGGCATGCAACGAGACGTAAACATCCTTGCAAGACGGAGGTCGGATTAAATAGATCGGATCCTCCTTGGGTCGGACGGGCCGAGGTCCGTTGTAGTAGCGAGGGCTTAAGATATTGTTTCGAAGCACGGCTGTTGCCTTAAGATAATCAAGAAACTCAGACAGCTTAACCCTACGGCGACGAGTTCATAATTCCAACTTAGAACGTGGAGACTCGAGGAACGATTCCTCATCGAACGTTATCTATCGTGTCAAGTTAACGTCGGTTACCAGTTGTCCCGAGAACCTTTTGCCATTCAGATGCTAAATGTCAGAGCGACATTCACCGTGGAAATAGGACGTTGTACTCCCGGCCAGAGACATCTTTGAGTGTTCTCCGCGATCGGAGGTATTCATGCTTCAGGAACGACACGTCAAGAGGGATCCATCAGGCTTAACGTAATAGATGCGCAAACGACATTAGCATGCCGCGCCGATTATTGGCATTAGTCTGCTATCCCGTTATTTCCCGCGGCATCAGTCATTTATAACCCTCAGCCGTAAACCCTCGACCGGGATCGATACTATCTATAATACATTCGTCGATTCGTGGCAGCGACGAGGAATGCGTGAGAAATCGCGTAACGCATAATGTACGCTATATTTTTCAACGGGTTCCGCTTCGTGTTCGCGGCGACACTGGGATCGCCGGCACGGTTGCGTGTTGAAAAAAGAAAAATCGTTACGCGACAACGTCAGATTTATACGTTACGTAATATGCATTTCTTCTCGGCGGCGAAGGTAACAATTGACCGGATTCTACCTTCGCGCTTAATTCCTCGCGCTCGCGGCTCTCTTCCGTTTTGTACGACACGCGGGATCCCGTCGTTTCGATTCGCGGATCGCAATCGGTATCGCGCGTAAACCGGTATTAATTGAACGGAGAGCTCACGCACGTGCGACGCACACGGGATCGCGGTAGCCGAGGGAAACATGAACACTTACGTGGCGTAGAAATAGAGTCGCAAGGGTTAGCAACCCCTGAATTACACGCAGCTCCCCGACAGGACGGTTAAGGGAAGGAAATTTGCATATTATAAGTAGTACACGCCGTCGTGTCTGATATCATCGGACCCGGGACCTCGTTATTCTGTGCATGCGTACAATTCGAGCGTGTGCGCCGGCAATCTAGCCTCTTCGACCAGTCTTAAAAGTTTGTCTCGAAACTTCCTTAACGTTGGTCCCGAGCAATTATGCGAATCGTTCCCCCCGATGGACAGGTCTGATACCGGACTTAGTAAAAATTAAGCAATCGCGGAGCGGGGGAAATATTCATTCGAACGACAAGATTTTCTTCCTGCTCGCTGATCTATCGATATGTACCACTGTTGACTAACTGCGGATGGTTGGATCGTAGCCGATCGACAAATATTGCACTTGGTAAATTACTGTACGTGACGCAGGCATGCAACGAGACGTAAACATCCTTGCAAGACGGAGGTCGGATTAAATAGATCGGATCCTCCTTGGGTCGGACGGGCCGAGGTCCGTTGTAGTAGCGAGGGCTTAAGATATTGTTTCGAAGCACGGCTGTTGCCTTAAGATAATCAAGAAACTCAGACAGCTTAACCCTACGGCGACGAGTTCATAATTCCAACTTAGACGATCCTCTCCACAGTCTTCCGTGGTTATTGAGAGATATCTTCGCCGACAATTCGTTAACAACAGTCTTATCTTCTGTTCATCAATTATTTTTCTTATCTATTTCACCGTGTATTATAATATTCTTTTCAAGCTAAGTGCCTGACGCTTACGTTTTAGTCGTGTAATTCCACTCAAGACACCGTGAAATCCCTGTTCAAAGAGTGAATTCTTTCGCACGTTCCAGTCCCTGGCGCAGAGGATGGATCGTTACGGTATGCGATGAGGCTTGCTTAACGGGCGAGCTTAATTAATAAGGACACGCGATATCCTAACTCGTAAGACGATGGCGGGACACGTCGTAAAGCATAGCTGATGCCTCTAGGGAGTCCTTTGTTGTCGAGAGGGTCAGGATGAGGCGACCTGCCACTTTAACCCACCTTAAGGGGTTACGTCTTGAGGAGTTTTGAAGCTTCCGTAACATCCGATGATCGTGATCCACGGCGAATTCAAAGCCGGGCCCGTAGCCCCTCGGTCCGCGTCGTTCGCGCGGTAAACCGATACGGTTGCATGGTCAACGTACGTACATATATATGCATTTGTAACGGAACGGGGATATCCATCCATGTTTATAGCGGTATCGCTGTCAAAGCATGTCAACCGGTATGTTCCATGAAGATTGTGCGGATCGCGGGATCAGCGTAAAGGGACCTATTCACTTGTAGCACACCCTCGTGCCTTATCACTGTTTCGTATCATTATGAACTGGCAAGCGTTGCAACAATGTATGTAAATCTTCGTTCATAAGTCTTACTATGCAGCGGTGACACGATACGGGCACGTGATACAAGCGGATATGGACTTGATACGCGATGGCGTTCTGAAAGCAATAGACAAAGAGAAAAATATTTTGATTACCGGCGGTTGGAGATTTGTCACCTGTCGCTTGATGTGTGCTAATGTCGCGGTTGACGGCGGGTGGGCTGCCATGTTCGCGAAGACCAGTCTCTCCTCGTAGTCGGTCTCGCATAAGATTTTGTTCTCGCACAGGAAAAACTTGTCGCCTATGCAGAATCTGTGAACAGGAGATACGATTTGCTAAGTACGATGATGTAGATAGAAGAATTTAATAGCGATAATTGGTACAAGGGAGGTCGAAGGTGCGAAGAAGTGCTATCGTAAGAATCGTCGAAGATAGGCAAGGCAGCAAAGCGTCTTAATCCCTTTTAAGACCGTTTCCCGGTCTGTCGAGGAAATTGCGAGTAAATAAAAACAGCGAAACGCTACCCATCCCACTGGCTTCCGAGTCTTCCCAGGTCTTTTATATGTAATTTCCGCTCGATTGGCAGACGCTACTTCGTAGCAGGATTACCGCCGCGTCCCCCGCCTCAGCTGTAGACGTTTAATGAAGGAATCGAAATCGTTCTCAACGACACGCATTTACGAATTGCTAATTCTTTGACTACACGCGTAAGGCATGAAAATTTCAAGTCTCCTCGATACCATCAGAAATCGGCTGTGTTTTAAAATTCAACGTATAAAATCCGCGGTATTTTCCTGTGATCCTTCGTGCTATATGTAGAGAAGGAAACGCAGATTTCGAAACGGTGGCAAAGTACGAACGTGCTTCGCTTGCGATATAAGAGAAATAAGGTTGCCGCGAGGGTTATACGCATCGACCAACTGTCGCCATGCCAGCGGGAAGGGGCGTCACTAAAATCAAAGATTTCGCATTTTTCCTTTTTATTGCCGGCTTAAAAGTCAATTTTTTCTGTAACCGCGAGGTTCCCGCCTCTCTCGGGTGTCCGCATAAAGGACGATACGCCGGAAATGCTAAAGAACCTTACGGAACGAGGATCACGAAGCCGGCTGGGCGAACACAATAGATCCACGAGGGACTTGAAAATCGTTTTGTCAGGATACCGCGACGCGTTGAAATTCTCGTCAGGCGCCGTGAACATCGCTCTCCCAGCGTTATACGCACACGAGACCGCGATATGACGAACTCATTCCCGTGATTTTTCCTCGAGGAATAAAACGATCCTCATTACGTAACATTATTACCTGTCGCGTCACTGTATAATGTACCTGAACAATTTTTAAAACACGTAATACGAGTTTTACAGTTCATAAAATTCGAAGATCTATTTCCACAAATGAAGGGCATAAAATCAACGTTGAATCACCGTAAAACTCATGTAGTTGTAACTTTGGGTATACCTGAGTATCGTAACTCACACAGGAATAATAAAAGCATTTGTTTTTCTACGTTGAAGGGACAGTACATCGCGTACATACGGACATTGCGTATTCAACGGATGTGCTGTCCCGTGCTGGGATCCTGTTTGAGTTTTATGTCGGGATTTCTGTCGAGTGGTTTATACCGCCGCTTATGTAAATGCAAACGTGATTTTTTTCAGCACCTACCCGAGCCACCTGCGCGGTTATGCAGGGCATTTGCAGAGCATTCGAGACGAGACGAGCCGAGACATCGTAATGTGAGTAGCAAGAAAACAAAAAAACATATGCATGCTTATGCTTTCGCGTAATTCGGGGCTGAATGTCCTCGGGCCCGTTGATACCTGAAATTTTCCGAGTAAATTGCATGGAAATGGCACCGTAGCTTTTATCAGTTTTTTGCCGTTCGGTCGAAGAAAAGTAGAGAGGTCTTCGATAAGCGATGTGGTCGATAGCATAGGGGATGATTTAACGTCATCAAAAATGAATTGAGATAGCATCTGTTGGGTCTCGCGAGCAGTGATTACTTCGATTTTCCATTATTTTAATTCCGCGAATGATCGGGAGAAGACGGGGAAAACAGAGAAAAGAGATCGTAGGTAGGGAGCTGAAGAGCGATCGGAACATCTAGCATGGGCCGCCATAAAAAGCAATGCTCCACCGTAACGGGGTACGATAAGTGCCACGGCGCGAAGTAAAATCGATCCCGGGGGCAGCCTCGAATCGTGCGCCATAAAAAGGGACATTAGAGCGAGAAACGCTGATGGTACGCCACGGAGAGAAAGAGAGATACTGGACTGGATGCTGGCATAATGGTGTTGTGATTTTCCAACTAGATATGCGATATAGATTGCGTCTGTGCGATGTTAAACGCTTCGAGCATTAGTGACCTTAAATGGCATCGAAAGGGTTGCGACCGTATCAAGATCCGTTAGCAAACACCAAAAAATTATTCAAAATCATTTGTAGAAATTAGAAAAGAAAAACAGATTGAAGCTGTTTTTGAAATCATCGTTAATTGTTATCCGTGCCACGACGTTGCTAACAGTGAGTCGAGAGGAAGCCTCCGAGATTCGTTGGTAAACAGAATGAGTTGACGAAGCCGAGGGGGTGAGAAACCTCAAACGGCGAGACTTCGGCGGAGTCAACGGGGTAGGAACGGTAGCGGTGGTTGCAAAGGAATAAATTTTATACTTGATCGTGGGAGTCCCTACCGGGAGCGAAGAGCCCTGAGAAAGCGTCTATATTCTTGGTAGTCGCTGCTGCTCCTACTCAATTTGCATCAAACTATGGAGAGACAACCAGACCCCCCAGCCTTCGCGCGGCATCCCCCCACACCTCCGGAGTGGCTTCTCGCGGAGCAAACCGTTCTAGCACCTGATGGAGCTGTACACTCCTCTCCCCTTCTCCTTCGATGTTCTGCAGTCGAGGCTAACGCGTTTAGCAGAGACTCGAACCCCTAATCAGATCTTCCTGCCGACGCCCAGGGTTTCTAAGGTGCTGCTAAGTGTGAAGTTAATGGAGTCAAGACGCTGCTCCATTCTGCAGAGACGTTTGTCTGGTTTGACGTTAGTCGCTCCTGTCTCCTCACGGGATGATTAAAAATTTGGCTTGTAACATTTCTGAGAGCCGTCCCTGTCGGTTCTTCAATATCATTGTTAATTGGTACGATATTTGCATGCTAATGGATCTAAAATAGAATCAACCGCTAATCATCTTTACTTCGAATATATTTAAAAGTCTGACGCGAAATGACTGACGGGAAATTTATCAATTTATTGGGACGTCAAATTCTAGCTTCGAGAAGCAGTAGAAACTTTATTTAAAGATATACATTGGAGCGAGAATCTTCGAGGAGAACGGTTCTATTTATAAATAAGGATATCGATCTAATTTTCTCGATATCTCGTTGCGCTTCATATCTGGCCGCTTTATTTCGGTAATGGCTGCTTATCTAGCGCGTTCTCCTGTTAATTAATTCAAACTGTCGGGGTATCACAGGGAACTGTGACGCGCTAATTCGATCAGAAGTGAATTCGCTCGGTTCGGTAGCGAGGGCTGGCTGGCTGGTCGCCCGCCGCCGCTTTGGGGGAAGTACGCCGCCTTTGCTTCCAAGACAGATTTACCCCCGACGTAGACAGTTGACGTCGCTATCTAAATGTCGCGTCGGAATGCCATTCGATAATACAGCGAACGCGGCGCGACACGTCGCGTCTCGGATCGCGGATTCGACTCATTGTCCGACCCGTACCGTGCACGCTGACGTGGAAATGTTCACGGGCTCTACGTCATGTCACGCGCCCCATCGATGTTCGAACCAGAGGTTAGTCGTTAGGCTCGGAGTGGACTCGACATTTTTTCAATCTAAATTACAGCTCATTGTCCATATTATTTTTTAATTTTTTCAAATAATTACATCGTGTCTACAATCCGTGTCAAAAAGTTCGGAACAAAAGTATTCAATAATTTCGTCAGTAATTCTAAATAAAATATATAAATTCCGAGGTACAAGGTTCATTTGGCATTCCGCGCGGGCGTTCAGCCGTAAAGCTCGCAAAGGGAAGCATTCGTCTTTCTATTAATTTCTATGCGGCGTGAAATTACGCGCCGTCGACCCTAAGCTATATTAATAACCTAGATTACCGAAGGAAATTAAGACAGCGATGGGTCGTTGATACCTTTAGGAACGCCGCTTTGTGTTGCTCGCGGCCGAAGGGGTTGAAGCGCACGCCGCGGGGATGAAACTGCGATATTTCCACGGGACGCCGCCGTGTTCTCGTCATCGTCCCGTAATGCCGCGTCTTATCGAACAATCGCAGGGCATCGCTCACCGCGATTATATTTCTCCTCCGCGAAATTCTTCAACCTTTTATGCAGACCGATCGCTCTTGCCGATATTGTTCTGCGTTATGCTAATACAGTTTTCATTAATATGTAACGGGGCACGGCGAGAGAGAAGGAGCGCGTTATCGTAAATATGGAGAGCGTTCGGTGGCTGTTGAAGCTGAATCGGTTCGGCATCGTGAATCGATTGCCTTAGGTCGCCCTCGGTGAAAAAGTTTCAAGGCAAAGCGCAATCACATCAAAGATTATTTCCGCCAATAAAACGGAACTCGAGTTTCGGTCGATGGAAACAGGAAACTGGATGGAGGAAGCTGTCCGAATCGTTCTAGGCCGCGGAACAAGACGAGGTGAAGAGGGGAGGAGTCGCGCTAAGAAAACGAGGGAGCCGGGAAGGGTGCAGATAGAACAGGCGACGGTGTACGTGTATATATATATATATATATATAGGGTGGCAGTGAGAGAGGTTAACCGACAAGCAAGGCAATAAATCTGGCGTTCGCCCGGAGCAGGTACTTATCAGTTCTTCGGGATCACCCGCGACATCGGTGACTGCGGGAAAACCCTGGCGGGCACTCGTCTCTTGAAATTGACATTCGAGCTTGTCCGTTAATCTATAGGAACGCGTACGCGTCGGCGACTATTGTGTCACGGATGATACCGGCAAAGGAAACGGTTGGACGTTTTCCAGCAGCGGGTCCCATCACCGCGGACGATGAAAGGTAGGAGGAATCGCAGCCTCGATTCGAACGCGCGATTATCTCCGTTTCACGGAAGGGTATTGGCTGGTAACGGTGCTGCCGCATAACCGTGCACGGATAGTCCGCACGATCGATGCCCATTTCGAAAGGCTAAGCTCTCACTCTGCATAATTGCCAGTTAACGGCAACGAACTATAATGCATTCGCATGAACGCACACGCGCGCGCCCCTGCCACGGGTACGCCACAACGGCGCAACAACTACGGGTAGCATCGATTTTTTTCCTTTGTTTTTTCCTTGTTTCGAGAACGCAGGGCGCGAATAAAACCTGAAGGCCCTTCACCCCGGTAGAAAAATTGGCAAAACAGTTTTTCGGCAGCGCGGAACCGAATACTTAATTGGCGGATATAACAGGGGGAGAATCTGCCAATTATGGCAGCGACTGATGCTCGATCGATCTGCCCGTAAGCACATACTACCGCTTACCATTGATACGCATCGTCGAGAAGTACGCCGGCTCCCGTACTCCATAATTCCAGATAAACTTCGGCTAATTTGAATGGCCCGGTCCGCGCGTGGCCGAGCTCACTGCCGAGAGAACGGTAGGCGGGAAGCGGGACCGCTAAGTCGGTTTGGTCTACGAGCTGTCGGCCCGCTAATTGTAAGAGGGAATCGGGTTAAACGCGAGTTACGTCGCGCCGGTGCCTAAGTTTTCATCATTAAGTAGCTCGCAACTAGCTGGGTAACAAGGGCCCGGCCATCCGACCTCGAAATCTTGCATGTACCGATATCGAATATCGAAGTTGTCGAGTAGATATCGCGGTAACCGTAACTGTAACCGGCGGGCATTGTCGGGGTTTCGTTTTCCCTCGCTCCATCGTCATTTCGCGGAGGAAGCTCCGGGCGAGTTCGCCTGGATTATCGATGAAACACGCTCGAGTCTGCCTTTTACGGTACGCGTATGTAACAGCTGGTGTCGACGATAAACGCAAGGAGCCATCAATTCGTATCGATTTCACGTGTTTATCTTCGCGTCGCGTTCACTTCTTTTACGCGTTGAATACGGACCGGGGCTGATTGAATTAGTAAAACGGGATTGTTAAATGAAACGCGTTCATAAATGAAAATTTCGAGTGGCGTTCACGTTTTTCGTCAAACGCAATGGGTGGGGTTTACGAGCAGAAGTAAGCTGGATGTTTAAAAAGCGGTGATTCAATTTTACGCTCGAAAAGAGAGCACCGCTGCCCTCGATGCATACCCGGCCGCTGTGGATGACAGGGATACCGGTGTTGACGTTCCTGTAATTTGGCTGGAAAATATCCAAATCGTTTGCGTAATTCTAGCAGAAACAATAGATTGTTCGAACGTTAATTCTATCGTTAAAATCAATTTCGCAGCAGTTCACGCGAATCGTTTAAGTGCTCGAAGCGTAATGGTCTGATGGAAACGGATGATGAGAGGCTAAAAGAATTCAATCCGTTATTGTTATACTCGTTCTTGCGAGACGCAGGAACGCTTCGTCCTCTGGTGTACCATACGAATCGGGTGTATTCCGGAACGGATTTAATAAATTGCACCCCACGGCGGAATAATACAACCCCTTACCGTGGAAGGGTTATGAATGTAAACCCTAAAATTAAGCTCACAATTAAAGAGATCCACGTAGCCGATTTAAGCGAGCAAAACTAATTAGATGAGTTACGAGCAGCGTGTATATCTCTGTAAGCTTGATCGATTCTCTCCAACTAATTTCGAATGAAAAACGAACGCGTACAAGTGGACCTCTAATTAAACTACTGTGCAGTCACCTTGTTACAAGAACAGATAGTGCGTGCGAGTTGCTCCTTAGCGTTGGAAGCTAAGATAGTTCGAAGGCTTAATCAACAAATTGGTCCCTTAAGGTTTCTCGACGCAGGACCGTGAACACGCATAATTCAAAGTTGCACGGGGCACGGGTTTAATTACCAAATCTTGTTCGGAGTTAGAATGCAAGGAGCCAAACTGCAAACTTCTTGGCTTCTGTTAATGTATGCGAAAATGTGGTTTATTATCATGCCGGGAAATCCGTGATCGATCACGCGTATCTATTATCATCGGAACTTGCCCGCACAGTCTCCCCCGGTACAATTGCTGATTTTTGGGAAACACGGGATGAGCTCCTTATCCGTTAACTTACAGTCGACTAACAACCTTATCTTGCTTAAGGCAGGTTGTTTGACTTCTAACGCTACCGCCTTCTGACCGGTACCACTTGATAACTGAATATCCTGAATATCCTGAAGGGATGAAACGAGGAGCAAGAGCGAGACGGAGCGAGTTCTGGTAGCTGGCTTAGCTAGCCTAATCCTTTCTGTGGGTCGGCTTTGCATTAAGCAAAGTCCATCAACTTGCCGTAAAGCTGGAGGAGTTTCGAAGACTGTCTATAGTCGAGTATTAATAGTACTAGTATTATCTGATAATTGGTGAAAATTTAATCCTGACTCGTAGCTCGCTCGAGTATCGTTTCGTTTGGATTAACTTAAACTTAGACGTTTGCGCTTTCGTCATCCTTTCTCGCTCGTTTCGCAGATTGCTCCCGAACGAAAGGGGGTTAATTCTTAAGAACGAAGTAACGGCCATATTTCTCAATAAACAATAAATCAGGCAAGGCGCCGAGTAAGGTGTAACGCCCTTTCTTTATAGATCGGCTCTGCTCTTTCCTTCTACCACGTGACACACGTCCTCTTGCTCTCTTTCGCCCTCGATACTTCATTCCTCTTCATCTTGCTCCTTCCACGGGTCGTCGTTCGTCTCTTTCCGTCGCCTTCCGAGTCTCCGAGCCCCATTAATCTATGGTTATCTACGGCGTGCGCCGGATAAGTGCGTCGGAATGAGCCATTTCACCCTTGGGAGTTCGAATCCATCCTGTACCCTCGAAGAGAAGACCATCCATAGACTGGCCCTTGGGCATCCTCTTTTACCCTCGTGATGAGCTGGCCAAAACTTTCGCTTTTAACGAGATCATAATGACATCGCCAACTGGACGAAACGAGAAACGCTTTACTCTCTGATCATATTCTAACGATAAAATCGTTCGAGGGACATTTTATTTCCTACAAATAAATTCGAGTCGTTGCCGTCGATTAATTCCGGAGTCAGATTCCCCGGTAACATTCACACCAGTTCTTTCCTAACGGTGAATAATGTCGACGGGTTATCTCTTCACCTTCGAGTCTCATAAGTAAAGCGGAGGGCGGAAGGTAGCCCTCCCCTGGTTGTCGGTGGATCCGACCTAACGAACTAAAGAACAACTTTACTTTGCATGCGTTCGGGCGCAGCCCCTGTTCCCCTTCTTCTCTCTTCCCGTCGACGTCGGGCTTGCCCTTATCGCCGGGAAAGTTAAGTGGAAGAAAATGCGTCCTCTAAAAACGTTGAGACGTCGGGTAAAGTTGAAATTGATGCACTGGACGGGACCCTGAACCCGTGAGGTTTACGCTACAGGCGCGTCGCAAGCTGCTCACCCGAGGAACTTTTCAAAAGTTACCACGATGGACAACAATCTATTATCGTGCTCCTGCTTGTCCATCCTGCGACAAGTCTATAAAGAGGCTTTCCTTATCGATTCGACGATGATATATTAACGTCTCAACAGAATTCGATTTAACGATCGATTTGAAGGCGTCCGTACGTGACGATACGAAATGATAAATGACAGGAATTGTATACCCGCTTTAATTCGTGGCGTTACGCGAGCCGTGTTGTAACCAAATAATCTAGGTTTGCGAACTGACGTTGGACGTGACAAGTGATATTGTACCGAGTCGTCTAACTCCCTCGCAGCCCACTAGATACGGGGTGTCTGCCACAGACGGTCTGTAACTCAGAAACCGATGTGTCACAGCGAAGCGGGCTTCAGATTGCGCCTTAGTTTCATTGTGACCTGCCCGAGACAGACTCGCTCGTTTCGTTCCGTACTGTCACTCCGGTATTAATAAGTAAACCAGACGCCCGAGTAACGAACGAATCGAACGATTCCGCGGGTAGCAAACACGCTTCTTTCCATAACCGACGCGGTATAGCGCGCGAGTGATCGTGACGGAGCATCGAGATCGCGGATTATAAATCGCGTAGGGTCGGCCGCGTTGCTCGATAAATTGGGATTTTATTATCGCTAATAACCATCCGAAATTATTGTCTAGCGATATTTACGCGGAGGCTAACTTCCACCGTCACACGTTCGCGCGATGGGGACGGGCTGATTGTATACGCGCGAACGTGTACACAGAGAGAGAGAGAGAGAGAGAGAGAGAGTACCCGTCCGTGCGTAGAACACGCGGTTTTCGTGATCGTATTTTCGCCATTATTTACGCGTCGCGTGCATACGGTTTTCGCTTCTACGCGGGCTTACGAATGTTTATCGGGCAAAAATTAACGGGCAATTTGTACTGGGCGCATTGTCGCCGGTAATTATTATTTTATCGACGGTCACGCGCGGCGGGAGCAACGCCGCGGACGCGATCTCTCGCGCGTTCTCTCATTATTTATTGGCTCTCCCGTATTCGATTCGCTTCGTACCGTCGATGCACCTCCCCCCGCGGACTGCCCGCCGCGCCACTTTTCGAAGAATTTGCTTAGCGGGCGAACGTAAATTCGCACGATATTATCGTGCGCCGAGCCATTAAAGCATTCGCAACATAGCTCCACCGACTAATTTCCAATTAATGTTCCCCTCTTACCATACAGACACCGCATTTCCGCGATTCCCAATCGGATTCGACGCGAGCAATTATTTTTCACCTACCTACCCGCCATTTATTTTTCCAAGGACCAGATTCAATTACCGGGAGGAGAACACGTTTCGGTAATGTCGGGCAGACGCGTATAAACGCGTGGCCGTCAGCTCGTCGTCGTTTTTCGTATAATAATTGGCCCGGCTCATGCCAAGTCATGCACGGTGGGAAAAAAAATTACATTTCACGGCACGCCGCGCGTTATTTATAAACGTATCCTACGTATATGCATACGCAAATGTGTATATACGCGTCGTTGCATGAAAACAAATGATGTTTGCGAAACGCAAGGTTTGGATACGGGCGCGCGCTGCAGTTATGGTACACGGTACGCGCGCGTGCAACCTGGATACCGCTCCAGACAGTTTTCAAACGCGATGCATCGCGGCGAAGGAATTGGCCGGGCCTGTAACGAAGAGTCGCGTTTCACGCGTCACGCGACGCGGATGCACTCGATTATATTTCGATTATGGTTATAGTAAATCTAAGCGGGGGTAGGGCGGAGCGGATAGCCCGAGGGAAATCGCATTAATTTCTATAACGACATTCGCCGCGGTGCGGCAATTTCGGTATCGTTTTATCGGCAGCCACGTAACGCAAATACGCGCGACTATCTGTGCGTATGTGTGTGCGCGTGTGGGCGTCCGTTCCGCATAATATAATATGCACGCGTGTGCGGACGGCGGCGGGTCGGGCGCGCGTACACGCATACGCGAACATCCGCTGTCCGCTTCAGCTAATTTCGTGTTTGCTCGATTAATTTCCCGCATTTAACGGAATTTGATGTTTCGTTAATTATTCTGTCGCGCGCGCTTCATACCGCACGCACGCCGAAACACGCGTGCTCTCGTTCGCTACTTTTGCTTCCAGCTACTCTCGGCCGCGTTATCGTATCGTTGTTAGGGAACAGCGACACGTGCGTTAATATCGCCGCTCGAATTGACAGATACCAGGAATGTAATTTGTACCCGCGTATTGCTGCGTCCTCTTCATGAGAATTTTTTCGAATAAAACGGTATAAATCATACGCCGGGATTAAAGGTCGGAGTACCGTTTGTTATCGATAGGGGCGGCAATGAAAATTTTCATGTTCATTTACAAGGTTCATTCATAAAATCTGCGATCGGTTGATATTTTATCTGGCCGCGGGTCGAATCACAACGAAATTGGATGAAATATGAAAATTGGACGAAGACGCGATGCGTCGTACGGGGTGATAAAGCTGTTATTAGTCGGGAACGCGAGCTAATCGCAACTTGTCAGAGTGATATAGGGCACGTGTATGCCTTATACGAAGGAAGAGTTTAAAGCCCCGTTTAAGCCGCGCGAGGCTTAAGCCACGTCCATTTTCTAACAAGTAAGGCACCTAAACCGGAGATTAAGCCATCACTTCGCGTGAGAGCGCCTCAAAAATCCGAGGATTACGTCTAGACACCGGTTACCGGCACCGACTGCCGAATTAATTATGACGCTAAGAGCAATATTCCTCTCCCGGTTACGGATAACCATTTAACCGTTTCGTCTTCTTTTTTTACCCATCTCCGTCGCAAAAATTAATACCTCACCCTTATTCGAGTCTCCGTCGGCTTTAACCGAAAACTTTGATTAAATTCAACCCTTTGTGCAGTCAATTTCGCGTTAGTGGTTCTTTCGTCGATGCTGACATTGATACAACAAAAGGAAGAATTCGAGCGGACTAAACTCGCACGCGTTGTCATTATACGCGCACGCACGTGAACAGTGCGCGTACGTAGACGGAGCTTCTCCTCGCGTTCGCTCCCGCTGTCAGGGATTGAAACGGGGTTTGTAATGGTTAACGGTGTGGGCGGCGGTACACGCGCAACCGTGTGTGTATGCATTTACGTGCTACGTTGCCAATGATTTATGTATACCGCTAATTACCAGCATGCACTGCACTGTTTTATCCGGCGATCATAGTTTTATTAGGCCAACCTGTGCATTGCGGTATTGTCAGCGCCAAAAGCACCGCCGGCGAACAATCCGTGCCGGCTGCGTGAAATGTGCCACGTTCACGGGGTGCGGCGATCGATTTAACGTTTTCGCACAAAGATTCCGGGCTATCGAGGTTTCAATCGCAATTAATTTCGCCGGCATTCAGGTTTTTTCCACGAACTCAAAAACTTCCACGCTGACAAATTAATGGTTGTTAAAATTCTTGAGAGCTGCCGCTGGTTTTGCCTATTTATTTCGCCGTCAAGATTTACTTCAGTTTTATGTATTGATTTTATCAAAGCAAATTTTTGCTTTCACTTAGCGTAACGAGAATTTCAAATTCCTCCGTGCGAAAGCATGAAACTCGCTCTCGTATCTGAAAGGAATATTCTTTTTCATATTCGAATGTTCCAATCATAACCTTTCATTTGCTATCTTCGGCTCGGCTACCTATCGTCTACCGAACCTGTTGCCATATGACCGCAATGTTCAATGTGTATCGGTTATCGCGTTCAATTAAACTCGGAGAGTTTTTGGCTCGGATTACCGTGTACACGGAGCCGGTTGCACGGTATGTAAGTGTGCACTCCGTTGCATCGGTACAACACAAGGACACGCGTGTAACCGTGAAATGGACATCGTGATAGATGCGAGTACATATCATAGTCTTTGGTATCAACCACCCTCTACATCACTCGTGACGGGGTCCCGTTTAACTTGTCAAACGAACGCGGCCTGTCAGTTAAAAAAATATTAAGAATATTAACCCTTTGGGTACGGATTTATTTGAGAAAATCTTTGCACGTGGAACGGATATAATTTTTGGTTTGACGTCTTAAACACGTGATCCGCTCCTAGGGGAAGAAAGTAAATGACGTGTCTCAGGCGTCAAATGTACCCAAGGGGTTAACCGACGAATTAAATATATTATTGCAGAATCCTGTTGATTATTTAAATCTAATTTTCCGCGAACGTGACACCTGAATATCAGCAACCACTCGATTTCGCGGCGTCGTTTCGGCATCGAGTTCGGCGCCGATCGTTCAAGTAATTCGATCCCGCGTGTCACGCGTTTCATTTATAATCGCCCCGGAACGTCTATTACCACACGAGGTTTGTGTATCACGCGTGAAGTATACAGGGAGGGAAAGAGGCAGTGTTCGGCTACACAGAGCTGCCTTTCGAAGGCAGCCACGACGAGGGGGATGAAACGGCGCTGGCTACGCGGTAGCGGTGGGTGTGGAACAGGAGGTGCGCGAAGGAGGATGAGTGATATCGGTTAGAGTAGAAAAGGGGGATAGAAGGGGGAAGGGGGTGGGTGGGATCTATCGGTGCCGCTACCGGAGCTGGCAACGCGAGTCTAGGTTATCCGGTGACAAAGCTTGGTTCGGTTCGTGCAACGAGGCCCTCGGATTATCACCATTGAAAATGGTGCAACTGAAACCCCTACTGTTCGGATGCAGCGGCGCTTGAACGCGATACGCCGCGCTCGAGTTTTGCATCCGAAAACCGGAAGCGAATTCCTTGTCTGCCGTGCATTTATGCCGGCGATCACAAAACGTCCACCCGGTGTCGTTTTTCCTATCATTATCGAAATCTCGGCCGGTGATCGATGCCTTTGGTATACGATCGCCAATGCCATCTGCTGCTGCCCGCGTACGATTTTTCTTTTTTCTTTTTTCACGCACGTGGCTCGTATCGTAGTCGGTTAGAGTCTTACCACGGGGTCGATTAATGGAAGGCCGCGGATTCTTCCAGGGACACTAACGTCCGATGTCCAGCGGCGAACGGAGGTAAGGCGAACCACCCTCCGGGGGGTTGTAGCTAAATTGGCGGCAGTATATTACCGGTCAGACTCCCGCATTTAATTTGAATATAATCGTGAAAGGAGATCTCAGGAGCTCGGGGGCACTTCGCGACGCAGAACTGCGTGACGGTGACCGGAAGTGCTCCCGGGACACCGGAAACAAAATGGCCGCTCCCTTCTAACGCCGGCTCGCCTCTTTCCACTCGACCTTCCGTATATACCGTATAACTGCCGCTAACACGAATCTCTCTCTACCACCCTCGGAGAAGCGTGAATTCGTAACGCGAGAGTTGAACTTCGCATCGGTGCCGCGCCGTTCGAACATCGGAAAGCTCGCCGTGTCTTCGGTAACAGCCATAGCGCGTAGAGACGCGACGCGTGCGATAAGGGGTTGGCCTCCTCTCCCGGCTCGCCGCGAATACAGTCACAGCCGAGCCGGTATGATATATCGTTGGCATCGTTAATTTCTTCCACCGTTTTATACCTCGTTGCGCGGAGAGATTACCCGTTAACGTTTCTATTAATGGTGGCACGAGCTGCCGGGCGCGTTTCGTACGGTACAACCGGTCGCGGAAGTTTAATGATTTTCGAGTAATTACGGGGGCCAGGCGATGACTCGCGTGGGAATGCAGCAGAGCAGCGTGTTCGATAAGCGCCGCGAAACAATAACAATTAAACTGGCCTGACTCGTAATGCTTAAATACAATATACGCACGAACAATGGGAGCTATAGTCCTGCGAGGGTGGAATCGTAAGTCGGTCCTGACAATGCCTGCCGCTGTGCTTTCGTAGACAAAAGACCGGCTTCGATTGTAAGTCGAAAGTGCCGGTACCGTCTAATACGTTCGAACCGTGCGGCGATCATTCGCGAAGATCACTTGTTTGCAGGCAAATTAATTTGAATGAAATTTCCCAGGTATAGACGGATAAACCGAAGCGTAGTTCCTTGTAGAAACAATGAGAATCTTGTAAGTCGCGGCCGTTCGGTTGAAATCGTAAAAAGTAACGATTACCTCGTTCGTCGCGGCTCTTGGGAGTTACGTAGTTTTATTGATACCGTCAACTCAACGGAACATACCTGTTAATGGATAAACGGAGTTCTCTTATCGGAGTGTACATCTCGGTTGAGAGTCGGGCCCCGCGAGCGAGAGAGGAACGGAAGGAGAGGAGGTGGCCTGCCCTTACGAGTTTACGATGTACGACTTGGCTTAGGAGCGTATGATTAAACAACTCAGGTGTTTTATGCTCGGCTCGTGGGAGATCGCGTGACCCAACGGCCACATCCGTTTCCGCTTCACCTACGGTCAACCGCTTCGACCCCTGACCAATGGTTCGCCTTAAGGGTTGCACGTTACCTTCGACCACGAAAGAAAGTATACTTTCGACGTATCTTTAAGTAGTAATCGGGTTCGCGCTCGATAGTCACGTGCTACCCCGCCGCCGCCGTGCTGGAGGCTTAAACCTTTCCCGGCGCGCCGCCGCGCCAACCTTTTTCCTTTTGCACACTTTTTTATTCAACGACCAGCGCCCGCGATACGACTCGCTTACATGGTAAAAAAATTCTATTTTTAATGGCAGATCATATTTTAAATTCACCGAGGAACGTGTAGCTCGTTCGTGGCCCGATTAATCCGAACGGTGATCGCACGAACCTTCCTTCCCTGCTCCCGTGTACCTCGTTTGTATCCGAACGAGACGCGCGATGCCAGGATATCGGCCGGAAACGACGTTAATCCGAGACGGAAGCCAGCTGGGAGAAAGGTCAGGGAAATGCCGCGGTCTGACATTAGGCAGGCGAAAATGCCGTCGACTTGTTTCGGAAGTTCGACGTGATCGAACGAGGTAAAATGTACGCCTGATGCTTTAATACTTTCGAAATCGATCGATGGGTTGATTGCGGCCGCGGTTGCCGTCGGATATCCCCGCGAATAATTCCGTCAGTAAAATTAATTAATTCGCTAATTTCGGATTATCGGTACGCGGCTACGCACGAAACGTCTCTCGCGGATATTCAGAGCCCGCCGGTATCCGTTAGTTTTCCGGGAAATTAGTCAGCGTGATTTGCATCTGACGTACACCTCCAGGCATCTACACGTCGCTCGCATAGTTCGCTAAACTCTCGACTTTCCACTCGGATCTCCTCTCTTCCGCGGATGTCTCAACGCTCCGCCGGCATCGCCCTCGCGTCAATTACGCTCGTCACGGGATGGAAATTTCATGGGAGTATCTCCCTTATAGGTATTTTCAGAATTTTCATAAAACGTTAAACCGTCATTTTGTTATTCGTGTATAAAAAATGCGATTATTAAATAAATCGTTCGTTAATCGACGGCATCTAAAGAAATGAGAAGAGAGAACGAGCTGTAATTAATTGGAATTTATTGCTCGAGCTCGGCGAGAAAGCACGGGGCTTTAACTCGCGGCTTCTCGATTCTTGCGCCGATTATCTTCATCCGTTGGATTCACCGAGGTGTCTCGATTTAAACACAGACTCGAACGAGCCCCCGAGCTTAACTTGGTTGTTGTGAATAAGTAAGCGAAGTGTTGCGAAGTACTGCAGAAGTTTAGCGCGAGCCTCCACCCCCGCGGGCACACGGTCGGGTTGCCTCGAATTAAATTGTTATACGGATGAGCTGCCGCGAGGAATACTTCCCAGAAACCGAGCGACTTTCCCGCCACCCCCGGGTGTGAATGTTTAATTACCACCCGTCGTTATATTTAATAAAATAATATAGCGTCTCGGAAACTATGCCCATACTTCGACGAGCGAGGAATCCTCGCGAATCTTTCGCTCCCTCTCAACGTATTATTTCAGGCGAGTTAAACTTGATTTCAAGGGTTAAAATATCGCGTTAATAATTCGATCTCTTACCTGTAATTACACTGTTGACAGGCGAAACATTCTAAGTGATAAACGTTCGTCCTTGCCCTCATTACCATCTCGAAGGCAGGGATGCTCTTGTTGCAAGCAGCGCAGTGACCGGTGTGTCCGAATAATCTGCGCAAATGAAAATCGTGTCGAACAATTTTATTGTGACTGCAGCTGAAAATATTTACCAACGATACTACTATTGCTTTCTCTTCCCCGCACGCTATTACGTGCTGCGTTTGAGTAGCATATAGACGTTTAGCTCGCGTAAAACGTGAAGCAATAAACCCACAAGGACCAGGAATATGCCATCGTCAAATATTGGGCTATTAATAAAGACCACGGAGGTTCGATAGCGAGTGCTCTTTACAGACGCGAGCCACCTGCGCGCGTTCCCTCGGGGCTTCGTAATCTCAACACGGTTTATTTGCCCTCGCTTGTTTATACAGGACGTGGATGTATTCAATAAGGGAAACTTATCTGTAAAATTCGATTTGTTGCGTCCGTTAGCTGTGTCAAGTGTGCACAACGGTCGCATCGTTTCCTCTCCGTGACTTATTGACTTCCCAGTACCGGTGCACCCGAGCACAATTAAATATAATATGTATCCCGAATAGAATAGAATAGCCATTTTACGCGTTCGCGATATTCTCATGGGAACTTACTTTAAATAGTCCTTCTTGCACAGTATGAGGTTGGACCTCGTGAAGAGCGACGGGCCGAAGTCGACGAGCCTACACTGGCAACTGGTGCATTTCAAGCAGTCCTCGTGCCAGAATGAGTCCAATACGTTTAGGAAGAACCTTTGATTCGAAGGAAACAATATCACGTCAGTTTTCTACGGTACTTTTTATACGAGGAGATTGATAAAACTATTCACCTCTCCGTGATGACTCCGCCGCACCCTCCGCATTCCCGTTGCACGGGTCCGTTCTTGTTTGGCTCGGTTTTGGCCACGTCCATTGTAGGTCACCCGCCGGCTCTCTGCAACACAACGAAACCACGGTTGATCATCGACGGTAATCGTACAAACAAAACGGGGCGAAACGAATAACAATAACGAGACGAATTAATTCGATCGAGCGATGATTATTTCAACCGTAATCGCGTAATTAATTTCGGTTTCTATCAGCCAGCGGATTAACCGCGGTACATTATCGCGTCTCGAACGCATCGGATCGAGACGTATGAATAATCGCGTCGTCCTCGTGATTTGAACAAGTTTCGCCGTCATCTGGCCGACCAGGTTTCCACGCGTCGGCTTGTCTATGAGCAATTAGAGTTACAGGTTCAGAATTTAACGGCGCGCGGTTAGTGCCATCTGTGTCCATCCCCGTTCCTGCGGGGGTGAGAACGTCCCTCGACCGGCAACCGTCGCCTCTTTCTCGCGCGATGCGGTCAGAGTTTAGAATCGAATTAGTTTGACCCTCTCCTCTTCCCGCGCCACTTATTGCGCGTTTAACCGGCTACGGTTCTGAAACAACCGACCGACGCCCATACGACGACTGCTGTGTGCCGAACGGATAAACGTTAATCGTTCTCGTCCGAAGACGTATCCGTATGCACGCTGCACGAGTGAACGAAATTTTAGTTCAACGTTTGTTCAATCGAGCCGTATGTTCTCTATCGTTCTACATCCCCGTCAGTCCGTCCGGACGTGAAAATATCGTATCCGACAAGTGAATCGTAGAAAAACGTACAAATATGTAACTAACAGTATTCGACGTAACAATTTTCATCGTCGTTTACGGTTTATTGATTTGCACGAAGATATCATTGAAAAGAACGAGCTGCAATTCTTCGCGCCGTTTTACGATGAACTTAGATCCAGATCGGTGAAACGTTCAGTTTCAGCCAGCCTGTAATATGTCACTAACATTATATATATAACATAACAATTTTTATCATCGTTTACGGGCTATTGATTTGTACGAAGATATCATTGGAAAGAACGAACTGCATCTCTGCGCCGTTTTACGATAAACTTAGATCCAGTCCGGTGAAACGTTCAGCTTCAGCCAGCCTGTATACGTATATTTACGAGTACCCGCGGATGCTATGAGCAAAGTTTGTGCGGTTTCAATATGTCCTCTTCTCTTAGCCTGGACACAATATTACATGGACGTTAATATCTTCTATGCGGTTGAGACTCCGAAGCAAATATTAATAACCAGCCGTGCCTTTGATACGTTAATTATTAAAGACTAGGATATTAGAAAGGCCCGTGTGTTTCGGCGAGTAGTTCTGGCTCCCGTCGGAACGATATTAATTCACGATCCCCGTCAGACAGATATTTCTAATGACGAGATTTATTGTTCACCGCGCGGTTAGCGGTCGGACAACAGTCCTTTCTTGTTTCGAAAACGCGCGGAGCCCTCGCCTCAAATTCGATAGC
>SHCU01000010.1:681651-700185 GCA_004307685.1 Ceratina australensis
ATTTTCTTTCTGAGGAGAGTTGTTTCCGGGAAACATGAAAACTCGGTAGTATTATCATCTTTCCTTGGAAACTTCATAATTCACGATGTCCCTCGGAATCACTGCCGCGTCGGCTTATCTCGCGACTAGAAATTCCACCGGCGAGAAGATGGCAATCGGCGCGGTTTAATTATGCGGAGTTCGGTCGACGGTTCCGAGCAGCAGTTATGCTAATCCGACTTTATTAATAAGGACTTCGGGCTAAAGTGGAAATCGTCGTAGGAAGCGGCAAGCCGCCGCGCGAGACCGAGTTAGCCTTAACCCTTCGCCGGGCCTCCTCGAACAGCACAAGTCGCTATACCGTTTCGAGCACTCTTTACTCCATTCGCTGCCGTTAAACGAGATCTTTCGTTATAATCGTTTTATCTTCAGCTCGCTGCCGGGCCGGATCTTCGCGCCTGAGAAAATCACCGCGCCTCGAAACGTACTCACTATTAATTGTTAACGCTGACAGTATTTTGCGATTCTTTTCCCAGGCATCGACGCCAAAAAACTCTGGGTCCGTTTTCAAAAGTGACGGAATGTATATTCATGTCATGAACAATCGCGATTGTTTCCGCTCTTCTTTTCACGGTGACCGTTCGTATCGCAGCGAAGCGTCCTTTTGTTTACAATAAAACCCGGCGTGAAGTTTGATACGTGCGCTGCAGTTCGATAAATAATTTCACAGTTTTATAATAGATTTTTCGGCTAAATTTATGAACAGCATTGTAGGTCAAGCAATGTCTATCTTTATCTTGATTTGATTAATACAGGGTGACGATTATAGACGATTTATTTTCGTAAGTAGAATGATGAGATGGATTAGGGGGGCAACAGAATGGTCGATCTGAATCGATTAAAGAGGCTGATCAGATGATCGGGACAATAATAGTCGAGGGGGTTGCACAGCACCGGCAGGGCCGGCACTCGAATGCGACGAACAAAGGTGCTGTCATCGTTTCGGACAACGCGACGCGCCACGCCGGCGGGCTTTGAATAACCGGAAGTGACACAGGTGTCAGAACAAGTGGATTGTTCTGACAGCCAGTTATCGGGTATCGGCAATTTTCGAATTTATCGGTCCTCGACAAGACGAAAGCGATCGCATCTCCGATTAACATTAAACGCGAATATACACGCACACGCTTGACGCGACAACGGTGATCGAATCGAGTTCCCGGTTTTATCGGCTCGAACACACCTATTGTTTTTTCAGGCTTTCCATTCGGCTGGAAAAACTATCGACTAGTAGTGACGCGAGATTCACGCTGGTTAATCGACCGGTGCTAGGTGCTAAGATGGTATCGCGGGCAAACGCCAACAGACTACAGATCTTATTCCGCGGCGAAGGGGGACGAACGGGTCGGAGAGCGAAGGGAGCGGTGTTAGTTTCCGTGGCATTGACGTTCCACAATACAGGCTTGATGCCGTTGACACCCCCATTTGCAACCCCCGGGCGCAATCTCTGCCGTCGCGGAACTGCGGCCCCGAAAGTACGCCAGGGTGAATCTTATTCATCCCCTTTCCGCCGCGCACTCACGATATTTCCTGTCGACCTCGCGTGCGTTCGCGAGATTTTTGCCGGAGCCACCACTTCCCGAGCTGGCTGAAATTCCACGCCGGCGAACAACAGAACCTCGAGGAATATAAAGAAGATCGAGCGCGATAATCCGTCTTTCAACGATTTTTATTGGTTCCGCTGTCGGTGGCTGGTTACCAGTGGAAACGAACCGTGAACCACCATCCCCATCCCGCGTGAAATCTATTATCGGTTATCATGCTCGTAGAACAAATGGATAATATCGGCGTTAACCATCCTCGAACGACCGCCGGGACGTCTATCGGTGACATCGTTATCAGTTGTTTCCAGCTCACCGACCACTTTCGGAACCGTTGCAACCCGGCAAGATGGCGTCGTGAACGCAGCTGGTTTTTCGCCGAGCGCATATGCACGAGAATACCTTCGATCCGGTTGGAAAAATCGAAGGGCGAAGAGGAATAGCCGGTGAGATACCGCGGGCAAGAAATATGATAGCCATAATTTAAATTCAAACGAATTCACGTGTCCGCCGGGTGGGTAGGGAGCGGCGTTACACGTCCGCGTCGCGATGCTTCGTTAACGCGACGCTGTTATCGCACAATTAAAGGGGATTACGGGGTTAGAATTTTAAGTATCGAATTAACGTGTGGCTCGCGTACGCAGTTAAAATCTCGTCGACAAAGGAACGCAGCCCGTTGAAACAGCGATGGACAATGGGAACGGAATAATTCGTCGCCGGTGCACGCGTGTACGAATGCAAATTCGTACCCCGTCTACCGAACGGGCAAGAGTCAAAGCGTCGACGATTTTGTTTATACTAAATCGGGTCGCGGAACTGTCAGGGGTTCACATTTTTTTTTTTTTTTTCCCCCGTGGCCCCCGGGTATTATCGTTCGCGCTGAACCGTACCGATAATAGCTGGGTAGTCAGTCGCGTATGATGCGGCAGAGATAGCTCCGTGCCGATAAGCGAAAACGGAAAATGCGGCCGGGCGGCCGAAATCCGGCTAATGGTTTCACTGAATCAAACCCGGGCGGCCGGCGTTTAACGGAGCAAACAGACAGAAAATGGAGCGCAACCGCATATAAAGAGTCGATGATAACGAAATGATATATGACTCGGTGCGAATAACACAGAGGAGAACCGAAACCGACTGGCTCTGTTCTATCGTGCTCTCTCGGG
Organism: Ceratina australensis; assembly: GCA_004307685.1. NCBI lineage: Eukaryota > Metazoa > Arthropoda > Insecta > Hymenoptera > Apidae > Ceratina > Ceratina australensis. Next base: position 684,395 of record SHCU01000010.1, read on the forward strand.
CTCACTGACGCCTCTATACACCCGGCTCGCTCGCCTCTGGCCTAGGGGTTACACGGCTCCCTTCTGTGATTGATCGGCTCGGAGATATACCACGGGATATTCACTACGGGATTAAGTGAATGCGCGAACACTTAATAATCCCTATATATATATCTTTCTATCTTAGGTGTCGGACGCGAACGCGCGCCTCGTTTAGCCTATCAGCGCGAGCACGCATGCATTTTCCCTTCTATCCGCAAATAAAACGCGCGTCGTGCAACGAAATGATTACGTACGTTCGTTTACATTGTTGATCGCAGCGCAGTGCGATTTATCGCGAGAACTTCGAAACGCGGCGCAACAACACGGTCCTTGACGTTCGTTCGTTCGAGTGTTGAATCACGGCGCGGGAACATTTTTATGGCGCCTACAGGGGAACGATGTGTTATGACGTCGATAAAATTTCGGTTGTTCTGCACTTTGTTCTCATAAAAATATTATTGAGATGAATGCCGGCGAAACGTGTTTACGACACCTTGCGGGAGTAAAGTACGATTAAGGTGAATAAAGATCGATACCTGCCTCGTCCTTTAAGAAAACCTAATGAACAGGTATCGTAAACTGTCCGGATCACATTTGAAAACGACGTTATCCCCGAAATAGCCCGATAAATCGTTTCTATGGCACGCGTAAAACTTGTTACCGTCACGAGCCTCCCACCACCGGGAAAAAATTATGCGACGCCAGGTAATGCGCGGCGCGTTTATCCAACCGTTTCGTAATTACCCGACCCACGGGATAATTCGATAACAGCTTCGGCTAGTTATCGATTCAATTAGCTAAAAGTGCCATAAAATCGCGGGCTCAGCCAGCCGCCTCGAGGCTGCGAGTATCCTGTCGACGATTAACGCCACGAAACTCGTATATCTTTAAAGGAAACGTTCTTCGCTCGAAGATTAAAGCGCCTCGTTCTAAACGGGCAACATCCAGGGTGTGTTTTATCGTCCGACGAACAGATTTGATCGCAACGGTAACGCGCCCTCGTATACACACGCGCACACACACCGAACGGAAGTTTCGATTATTGCTGGCGCGTTTCGAGCCGAGAAAGCAAACACACGAGCCGAAAGGGGTAGCTCGACACAGTTAGTCTCCCGTAACCATAAAGCATTCCTGTCGCGTGTACTGGAAGGTGCGCGATGCCAGTAAGTTAATTCGTGAGCATTACGCGAGGAAAGTGGGCCGTTAACAGTAAATAATACTGCAACTATTACCACCAAACGGCGCTCTTAACCGAAGAAATATAGCGCTCGTACAAATCGTGCTTAAGAATCCCGAGGTGCCGAGAAGAATGGAAGGCGACCCGCCGCCACCGCCGAGACCCTGCCAGACGATTCGTATCTAATTCTCGTCTTTATCGTTCCGCGCGACCGTGAAAAACTGTTTTAAACGAAACGATCCGCGTTCTCCCCGTTATCCTCGATGTTCCAAACGGATTACGAGCGTTACATCTGTTCACGCGAGTAAGACGTCTGAAAAGGTTACGCACGAGCGTACGTACTTTCGGGATCGTTCACTGTGATTTCTCGTGGTTTGAACGAGACCGTGCGGACAAGCGTGGGCACAATGTTGTCTGGCCAACGGTGTCGTATAACCGAACGCGGACGGGAACGATTGCTTTAATATTCAATGTTCGTAATAGCCGGACACGAGGTTTAGGATTCGTTCAATTATTCAATCTCGCCAGCTCGTTAGGTCGGTCTAAATCGAGATCTAGGCTACGTCCGGAATTTCCCGGGGAGGAAATCTAAATTTGCCCGACGTTGCTTTGAATTTTGCAACGAGCGCATACACGGTACCGAAACTACGGGCTACGGTTCATTCCGGCGCGGCGGCAATCGTCAAACGGCCGTAGATGTAGATACAACTCGATGTAACGGCTCGATCAGCTAAACCATACGTAACGAGAACTGGTTTACATAGACGGAGTACGATCCATTAGACGCGGTGAAAAACCGGTTGAAAGACGTTTGTATGAATCGTTGTTACGCGATCGCTTATCGCGTGAATTCTTTCTGAAAATGAACTTCATTTAAATATGAAATTTCTCCGTGGAAGACTTGGTCGATTTTAAGGCGACCTCGTCGGCGAACGAGAGACTTTAACGCTCGTTCCCGAGGTCCGAGGTCTAAATAATGCATGAAGTGTGGCGGTCGAAAAATGAGCGACGGATAGTGCCGGAAGCTACGCGAGCCTCTTTCTTTCTTTCTTCTTTCCTGCCGGCCCTGGTCGGAAATGGGAACGGAGACAGCGGCAGCGTGCCGTTCTCATCACTGATTCAAGCCGGACGTCCGCCGGTGGAGATTTTGTTTGGATACGCGTTTCTAATTGAATCGTAAGTCCCGCACGACGTACACAGTATAATCTCATTTATCCAATCGTCTGCTTTAACACATTCCTATTATTCCAATGTTTCTTACTACTTAAACAGTACGCGTGAATCGATGAGGTTTATTGAATTTAACGTAGGCGTGCGAACTCGAAGTGAATGTCGCAACAAACGATTGTTCATTTCACCGTCTACCGTTATTCAACAGCCGAGCGATTCGCGGTAATCTGGTTTTACCCGACGGACGAAGCAAATAAGCTGGAAGAAACGGTTCGTGCTAAATGCCGGAGGGACATCGGGTTCGATTACGGCGAGGCGCACAGACGTGAAGGTGTTAACGTCGGGAGATTCGTTCGGGTAGTAAACGAGGGTCTAAGAGGACCGAAGGTGGTCAAGACCTCGGCCGGCCGGGTCGGGCGTAATTTTCACCTACGATTGCCTATTAGGGCGTTTAATCGATCCCGGATTAAAAATCACGGATTAAACGCGCCTCCGGGAGTTTTCGAGTGCGGCTGACCAAGCCGTAAGCTGTAACTGAGTTTCGCGGCGACCCTCGGGCCACGTTGACCAAATATCTCTAGCAGATAATTACGAGGGTCGGATATAACTACCCCCTGGAAGTTTCGGGTGTAAGGGTCTACGCGAGAAGATAATGCACTTCGGATGGTAGCCGAGCGTGCTGTTTCTCGTCTTATTTAATACGCGAACGAGCAACGAGGGGATGGAGGGTTCTGGTTTAGCATCTCTGGTTTTCCGAGCCAGTTCGGGCGTGTGCCGCCGCCGCCGCCGCCCATCGACGCAGCGAATTCGCTTGTTTGTTCTTTATAAAAGCGATAACGTGTTTTCCGACAGCACGCGGGCCGTGTAATTAATTGTTGGCGTGTAGTATAGACGACGCGTGTACCCGAGGTACGCGCCGCGTAGCACCCGGCCGCGTAGCTTATTTAGCATAAAATGTAAAATAAGCCGCGGCCAGGGAATAAATTGTATTCCCATTAGGTGCGGCACGAAGAGAGAGCCGAGCCGGCCGCATTTGAATACGCTCGGATTAAAAATTAAATATTACCGCGGGATGCGGAACGAAGGCGATTAGAGCCCGCGGACGAAAAAACCGATATGGAAAAAGGGGTCCCGGGTTACGTGATACCGGGCCGGCCGCAAGCCGCTGCCGAAATATTAAATACTCGTTAATTATTCGTGATCAAGCTTCAATTCGTGCCGCTCGTGTTAAAATGATCATCGAAATACGATGATGCATCAGTGAAACGATTAAATCGATTTTAACCTTCGTACGAAAATCAGTTTCTGAAGAACACAGACGCAGGGACGATCAGATGGATCGAGCCTGTAACTTTTTGTAATATTCTTTCGGGGGTGACGCAAATGCTCGCGGCAGGTTTGATTTGTGAGCGCTCGCGGGATCGTATCGCGCCATGCACGCTGCACCATAACCGTCCCTCACAATTTCTGGGGAAGGGGAGAAGCGGCTGACACAACTGCCTCCGCGGGCCTCTTCCTTATTTCCTCCTTTTTTTTCTCCGCGCCTGTGGCATTAAAGCCTCGAGCTCTATACCGGAACGGTTAACTAAGACATCAGTCATAATACCTGAGACAACTGGAGGTGTAAAGGGCCGTCGTAACTTCTCGTTTACCCAGCTTTTATTTCTAATGCCCCCGACGTCGCGAGGAATCTCCCCCGAAGTGGCTGAGATTCTCAGACAGTGATCGCGTTTATTCATCTCTTCTGATTCGTTCTGGATTAAATCACGCGTTCGCGTAGATACAGAGGTAAACTTGATTTATCCAAATACGAATTACCGCGAGGTTAGCGCCGATCGGACGGACTATACGACACGGCACGACTGATTTTCCGCAGGCGCCGTTTGCCACGCTCGTAAGATAGACAAATGCGTTCTGGTCAGTTGGGATAGGTTCCAGCAGCCCCGGCAGCGGAGCGAGGTCGGACAGAGAGATTTACAAGTTTAGTTAGCAGCGATCACACCCGCGGGACTCGAGCCGATGGGACACGCAGCCCGCCGATATGAAGCTTTCGCTGAGCTTTTCGTTACAGCGTTTATTTTCTCATAGACCGTTCCCGGTAATCGTACGTCCTCCGAACGGGAAATCTCAGTATCCATAACGCGTCCACCTAAATCACGCGTAACCGTCGTGGATGCTCTCCATTTGTCGTTATCTCTTTCTCGTTACGACGCTGCGGTTCAATATTTGCTCGGTATCGGTCGAACCCGTCGAAGCGGGCGACAGCCTCCGGTGGAGAAGATTTCTTTTTCCCCATCTTCTCCGCGGCGACGTCAACAAATCTCGCCCACTTCCTAACCGTTACAGATAGCCGGCCATTAGAGCGTCACTTTTTTTCCCACGTGTATGAATGACCAGACGCGGATAAGCCCGGCGAAATATATCGTCGCGAGACCGTTCCTCCTGCCCGGCGCATTTGTTTGAATTATTTTATATCCCGCGATTTTTTATTATCAGTATCACGCGCGGCCAAGCGACGCGCGTGTGCCGCCCCGGAATTGGATCATTCCCGATTAGCCGGATTAAAACGGCCCTGTTGATAAACGGAAATTCGTTACATACTGTCGGCCCTTAATTGAGAACAACATGCGAGGTCGTCGAGATAAATAGCGTGGAATTTGTCCGGAGATAGAGGCTCGCCTTCGGACAGATAAATATCGGCGTTACGCGGTTTTGAGAGGCTTCAACCGTTTTCGTTAGCATCGGAGAAAATGACGCTCGTTTTAACGGTTGCCAGGATTGGCCCGCGTTTGGCGGGCCCGAAACCGCGTCGCATAATGGGAAAATTTGCGTAAACGGCGGGGTCATTAAGCACCCCTCTTACGCGCGAATGTGCGTGCCGGTCGCCGATGTGGAGTGTGGAGACGGGGCTATAACTTGCGGTAATACCAACCTAACCGTGTACCCATGATTATAACGCTACCAATTAGTCAAGCCGGCTTAGGATGGCAGCCCTGCCCCAGGACAAGGGACCCGCGCACCTACGGACCGGCACGTGTGTATGCGTTGGCTTCTGTTTGAGCCATCAGCTCCGAGTCCGACGTTAACGCGGTAAAATTCTAGCGTACTTACCGTCGGTGATTTCTTCCGGTTCGACACGCGATTTTCGCTTCGAAAGACAATACAGTGGTACCTCGACATACGAGTTTAATTTGTTCCGTAACCTTCCTTATATGTCAAATTGCTCGTATCTCAAAGCAATTGTTTTTCACGACACCAAAATACGTCCCGCATTTTGGGGTCGTGTGCAGCGGTGTAGTGTGCAATTTCTCGTATCTTAAATCTTCCTCTCATCTCAAAGCAAAATATCGCTCGCTCGGCGGCTGATATCTCAAAACACTCGTATATCAAGGTACCACTGTATTTAAGTTGATACGTGATATATAATTTTGCGAAGTAGAGATTCGTGACGGTTTAATGAAATGCATAGAAATTTTGGGCACGCGGATGTTGCCATCTAATATTGTAACTAATAGTATGTAGCAATTATGAAAGGGGTTGCAAACAGTGCGGTACGACTCCGTTACCAATGAAGTTTCGTCGGCGGCTGGCAATGCGTCGTCGTCCGCGGGAGGGCAAGTTTGGGTAATTATTTAGCTAAATTGCGAGACAGTTGGCGGGCGCCACGGTAACATGTGTTCGCAACCGGCGAAAAATCTCTGAATTAATGCTCCGCCATTAATTATGTTTATGAGGCCAAATTGTCTCGGGGAGGCGCGGGGGATACATGCAAATGTAATTTTGCGAATTCGGCGTGTAGGTAAAACACGCGCCGCTATACGTATTTGCGCCCTTCGCGGCGACAAATCTACTTCCAAGTGCCGTTCGCAACTTCCACCGATGCTCTAAATGCTTCCTCAACGGTCTTCATACGTTATTTCCCAACATTCTGGTATTTTTTAAATCGTTCGATTATGAATTTATGCATAATAAAAACTTATTCGAGATAACGCAACCGCAAATTCCATAAATTGAAAATTAATTACACACAATGAATATCAATTAACGATAAAAAATATTCTTATCAGAGAGAGAGAGAGAGAGAGAGATATCCCTACATTTATTTTCGGTATTAACTCTACCGTGAACATCAACAAACATGTTTCGGTTACGTCCGCGAGGGTAGTTCCCAATAGCCGGTTCCTTTTTACCATGAAACACCCCGACAGGATTTAGTCAGAACCTGACGATTCAATTAACCCGTCCGTTTGACCAGATCGATTTTTACTTTTTCGTTACCACCGGCACGGCTCGTCTTCCTTATCGCGGACGGCGTTGACAGGTATGCACACCAACGTATTCCGCGCGACGAGGCGTAACACGTTTGTTAACGTCCCCTTACCGTAAGGGTAAATTGAAAATCTCTGATCGGGTTTGGAACCGATCCTGGTAAGAGGGGATGATGTGTTTGCTTTACTGCCCGCGGGGCATCGAGATGGTTCCCTGCTGTTGGCGTGGCCATACGGATCAGCTGTTTAATTAATTTTACGTATCTCACAAATGAACCGGAGAAATATAATACGCGTTGATTTAAACGGCATCTGAAATCCCCTCGAGCGTTAATGCTGTTTGTCCTCGGCCCATTCTCCCTGTTTCAAACCTTTCTCGTTACTTAGGTATTCTCTCCGATACAACAGTTCCTCTGTCCGTACTTATATACACCACTGTTTTCATTCTCATTCTATACCGTGAATATTCCGATTGGAAAGACACTGATGTCGATAGATAGGTTAATTGCGTTCTACTTTATGCTTCATCGTGCATCGCAACGTGCAAGTATCGTCCAGAAGAAACTGTTTCCGTGTACGACCCTACCAATCACGTCGGCTATTAATTTCCCTTTATCTACGTCCGTACACCCGACGTCTGGACAGTCTCGTTACCGATTGCGTTTTTAATTCCCGTCTCCCTACTAAGCTCCTCGGGAATCGTACAGCGTAGCTTTGCTCCCCAAGATTGCATTGGCCTGTCGCGTAAGATTTAAATCCTTGCAACGATGAATACGACGGAAGGTGAATCGATCCGCAAACGGAATTCGACGCGTACGCTCGACAAATGAAATAATCCATTGGAACGTTTGTTGATTTTGCGCAAAATACTTGGAAATCGAAAAGCTGAAAATCCAACGCGCGCGCGGCTGAAATCCCATAAGTGAGAATTAACAGGATGGCTGATTTTTATTAGCTCATGAATAGAGTGGAACGATCCGGCGTCATTTAATTCCGTTTGTCAGAGAGCGGATGGTATTACCGGCGATCCGAGTCCGGCCGCATGAAAAATATAAATTTTCAAACCGGCGCGTTTCAACCGTAACGCGAAGACACGGTGACTCGCGCGGGCGTACGATAACGAAACTATTTTCACCGGCGTGGAATTAAATTACGCCGCGGCAGCACAGGCCCCGGACTCCGGACAACGTCGAAACGTGCTCTCCAGCTGTGCCGGGGCGAAAAGTTATTGATATTCGATCCCGCGAGCGTACGCCGAGCCATCGAAATAAAATATAACCCAAATTAAACGTTCAGCGTCGGTCTGTCGCGAGCCTTTTCCGAGTTTTCGTTCTCTCCGAGGGAACGAGAAAAAAAACCTGGATGAAACAAAATAAAAAAAAAAAAAAACTTTTCGTTCCGCGATAGCCGCTAATCCACGGTCGGACGCGTTTATCAGTCAGGGAATCATGGTTGATCGTCGCAGCCGGGCGGCCGTCGCGTCGACCGTTTGACGCGACGTCGCATCCCGTTGCGCGCGTGGCTTTTGTAAAGTATGGATTTGGAACTAGTCGCGGGAGCGATACGGTCCTACCTATCGGCCCTGTTTCCGTTCTACCGCGGGTACCGCAGGCTACGCTCGATACCCCACCCGCCGCCGGCCGATCCCCCCGCCGACCCGGCTTTATTAGTTCGCGGTAATAAATCAGAAGACAGATCAATTTTGCGCCCGGTTCCCTGATTTCCGTCCCGCCGGAAAATCAGATATAAATTTGCGACTAGGATCGTAGCGCGCTATCACGCGAAACCCGTCCGCCCGGACCGACAGCCGGACGGCCGTGGAGATGCGCCAGATATAGCGACGATGTCATTCGATGCTCTTAATTTCAACCAATCGCCCCCGGCTTCGTTCCGTTTCCATCATTTAGTCGATCGATCTGAATAACCCGCGATTTGTCCCCGTTATCGGAATCCGACGATTCACCCGCGGCTCGGCTAGCCTCGAACATTTCGGTACTTCCACCCCTCAAATTAGTCCAATTGTCGGCGTTTAAAAACCTGTCGGATAAAAATTTATCGATGATGCATAAATTAATGATCGACGCGATACCAACTTGAGTATTTATTTTCGAGTGAACGACAAATCGGATCAGCGTAAAATACGTCGGACAGTTTGACGCGTAAGATATCGCGAGGTGTCAAAGTAAGAAACACCGCGTTCGTTTTTCGACGGTAGAGTAGAGCGGGACACGTCCGATACAGAAATTAGCGTTACCGCGGCGGGCACTGTTGACTAACGATAGAGGGGCCCCGAGTTCACGAGGGTGACCAGCCGGATGGCTTCTATATACATACATACATATCGACAGGCGCACATCGATTATATGCTCGATTAATTCGCGACCGTGCCGACCCTTGATACGCTCGTTCGTTCGCACGGCCACGACGCTCACGCGATCGATTTCACGTATGTATACGTACGCGTAGAGGAGGGTATTGCGCCCACGCAGCTCGCGATGTTTTCATTCCCCGATTTTAAAGCGAGCGCAACTTCTGTTTCTTCTCGATTCAGAAACGAAGAATTCGTGAATAGGATGATTAAATTTGCATGACCGCGGAGCAATGCGAACGATCCCGTATGGAATCGCGCATTTATCGTGGCAACGAACGCAACGGATAGACGGGGTAGTTTCAAATTCTAGTGGCCTGTCTAGCGAAACGAATTAGCGAGGGGTTGGCTATCGTTTCGCACGAATCGATGAGAAATCTCAATCGCGGGTCGCGCGCAGTTATTTCGGTTGTTCGCCGAGAAATTTGGTCATCGCGATACCCGTTATGCATGCGGCCAATACTGAAAGGACCGGGGCGAGTATCGGCCGTTACGAAGGGATGCATTTGGATTTGAATTTGAAGGGTGGCGCAACGCGTAGAAGGGGCAGGAGAGAGGCCGGTACGGAGGATTGGAGGTTGGTCGAGCAATTAGCGAGCCGTCAGTGGCACAGTGGCTGACAGGGGCTACACAACCTACTGGCTGCCTCTACCACCGCCGTCTCTGGCTTCAGCATCGTTTCCACCTACAATCTCAACCGGCGCGTATGCCTTACTCAGCTGCCGAAGTACCGGCTCGTGTTACCCCTAATCAGAATATCCAACGATCGATCATGCCATTGCTACTCGTTACTATCGATGTTTCGAGGAGCGCTTAACCCGTGAAACACGACCACGGTCTTTGTACCTATTACCGGCTTTAATGTCAGTTTGACACTCGATTTACGGAAGGAATATAACGTAAGAAAAAGAAATGTTTATATCGTGCTTTCGAGAATTATTTTTTTCATACGAGCTAATCGATTCACGTGAGGCGTAGGACTCTTCCCTATTTTTAATTCTCGGCAAATCCCACGCGATAGGGTGGCCCTAGAAGAGGGTAGCGGGCGCGAAGAGAAGTAGTATCCCGCTTGCCCGCTCGCCGTTGAGCCACCGAGGGTTAGCGAATGCAATTATAATTTTAATTTCGATGGTATTTAATAAAGGGGCGCAACATTGCGCAGCCTGCACCGACGGCCGTCCAACCCTCGAGCCTGCCATACAGACCTGTATGCGCTAATTAGCAGTTACGGCCCGCAGACCGCACGAATGCATTCTGCTGCTTGCTCGCGCGTTGCCCACGTTGCACTTTCGTCCCGAACTCGTTCACCCCCTTCGAGTCTGCCAGGTACGGTTGATTCGATCAAATCGAACCGGATCTCGTTCCGTCCCGCGGCTCGTCACCGATTACAATTTCGTAAACTCCGTTTGTCATAAAGTGATTACGACGAAGTTAGCCGCTCGGCGAATCGAATTAAATAGGTGAACGGAACCGATCCGGAGAGCGAGCTCAACGAGGCGGGAAGAAATCCCAATTGGTAATCGTCAAAGAATCGTTCGGCCACGATAATAATTAGATCATCCGTGTTACGCGCGTTCTCGTCGTATCGAACGTTTTTTCCTTTTTCCCAATCCCCCCGGCGGTCACGTCCGTCGCGTGTCGCGGTCTCGCGACGCCACGATTCACGCGTTACGGTCAATTTGCGTTCGAGTCAGGCGAGCGGACACTCGCGGCGATTCAATTATAATCGACAACGAAGTTTGTTCGCATGAAATGCCGAAAGGATGAAAATCAATCCGGCGCGCGATCGGTTTAATGGAGGCACGCAGCACCACGTGCCGCGGCCATTACCTGCCCCGCGCCCCGTGCCCCGTCACTCGCGGCCCATCTCGACCTCGAGCGGGGCCACCTACGCGCTTTTCACCCTCCGCGGCCACACGTACTCGCACCGCAACAGCCGTTACCCCGCGGTACTTATACGTAAAAACCCTCTTAAAAAATGTTATTCGACGAGCTGGAAACAAATTATTCTTAATAATCGATGAACACTCGTTTGTACATTCGCTTTGGGACAATTGATTTGAAACTCGATTGTTGTTAAAGGATCTTCGAGAAACCGGTACATTATTGGCTCGTTCGTTAGGGCCAACGTGACGAAACAATAATATCAAAGCGGGCACGCGCCCCTATTTCACCCGTATCCAACCCGTTCACTTATCGCGGTTCACGAGATCGCGGATATTCGGTCGATCGAGGCAACACGGGGTCCAAGATCCATCAATCGGCCGGCAATCGAAACCCCCTTACGCCTATACAGAACGTTTAATAACCCCCAGCTGGCCGATCAGGCAATGTGCGCGCGGATACGCTTGGGGAAAGGTTTGAACGCGCACAGCGTTCACGTCGTTCAGCACAGAGCGAGAAGGAGTGAGAGAAAGAGAGTCGCGAAGGGGTGAACAGTAGGATGACCGGCGATGCGGGGGATGAGTTTGAAGAGAGAGAGCGAAAGGGAGGGAGTGAGTGAGGGATGAAAGCGCGGGGGAACGGGCCAGTTGCATATGAGCGATTGCCACACACGGCGTGTAACGCCGGCCGTGGCGGCGGCATTTACGTTAATTAAATTTCCCCAGGCCGTAGGACCGATCCTCTAGCCCTCCTCACTTTCACCCCTCCATACCATCCCGGCACGGCATCAATCATTGCACGCTCAGCCTCACTAGCCGGACTCCGCTATGCCATAGGATCGAGTCGCCGGAGACTGTTTAAAATTGCTAACCCCCGGTACGTTCTCTCTTTGCCTTCCCTTTTTACCCTATCCACCCCGTGCACCCTCGTAGTTTCTCCCTCTCCCTTTTATTTCTGCAGAGCCGTGCTGATCCACGGCGCCTTCCGCGACCTTCTGCCACCGCACACGCTCCGAACCTATGATTTCCCGTTAACCACTTCGACGGCTATCAATTAGAGATCACGTGGTTAGCTGCCCGATCTCCCGCGCCGCATCGTTCCGATTTCAATGAAAAAGTTCAACCCGGCCAGAGAACCAGTCTTGATTGACTTCTGCCCGATAGAGTTCAGAGCTGTTAATCTGCTTCGAGTTATTTACAAATCGATTCGCTTCCTTAATTCAATTTTATCTTGCGCCTCGTTTCTTTCCCCGGCCAATATTCGAGTGCAATCAGGCTGAAAGAACGCGAGCTCGTCAAATGAACCGAGCTAACATTTGCATCGGATCCTAATCGGGATTAGGGATAACGAATGAATTTCTTCCTGTTTAACGGCACTCGAGGGCGAAGCGAACAGGAAAGTTGCTCAAGCCTTTGATTACGTTCCGCGCGTCCCTTCTCGCGGGGCTACATCTTTATCGTGTTTCGCGAAATCCGATAAATTCCGCTTGGGTAGAGACTTCGCGTCTTGAAAACTCCCGACTACTTCTTCGTCGTTCGCTGCTCCGTCGCGCGCCGCGTCGGCCCGTTCCAATCTCGTAATCGACTTTGCCAGGCAATTCTATAATCCCTTAAACCTAATTAGGGGCGAGTGAGCCACGGTTGAGTCGGAACTCGGGTTAACTTCGCTACAAACAAGAACAATATCTTCTTCGTTCGGAACTTCGTTACTCGGAGGGATGGGCGAGGCCGAACAGTATCGGCCGTGGATCGTCCTTCCTGTTCCTCAAGAAAATAAGGTCGCCCCGGAGGCTAGCCAGCGGCTGGCCAATGTAATCGCTTGTAAAAATGTAATAAAGGATCAAAGTCTGCCGTTGAACCGGCTATTACACTCCTTCAATTTTCTTTCTCCGATACCGAGACAAAGAAACTACGTATCATTTCGTTCTCTTTTTTCTTTGTTAATTTTTCTTTCAACGAGAAACGCTTTGATAATACAAGCGATTCTAGAATTTTAATTAATTACGATATAAAATTGCTTCCGATTATCGTCCTACTCATTCCTGATTCACTGTGACTCTTGGTTCTATGATACTGTATCAAGTAGTGAATCGTCGTACAGAATGCAGACACATGACACACGTCTCAGGTTAGAGGTCCAAACATTCCGCGACGGTATTCGTCTCTCAAAGACCGGCGTCCCTTTGGCTAAGGAATATTCGACCTCGAGACAGAGCAACGGGGGATGAAAATATCGCCGGTTGATGCAGTCCGACGAGCGCACCCTCCAGGGTGGCTGGCCTTCGAAGGGGGCACTCCTCGGACCCGGAGTATTTCATATCTGACTATCAAAGGTGGAGCTTTGTGCAGTTTATATTAAATCACGACACGGTTACCGGATGTCAATAGATGTGTTCCTGTCTCCTTTGCGTTTCCCATCGTGCGTAGCAATTTTCCTCCGGCGAAAGAAAATTTTATTAAATCCCTCGGTCCGGTTAAAGGAGTACCCCGAAGCTGTTACGAGTTTCAACGGATTATTTTTATCCTGAGGATAATCGATACGCGAGAGTATTTTAGTTAACCGAATCAAGGTGTCACTTACGTGTATTTTAATATGATCCTTCTGTCGTGTAACAAACGACGAGAAAAGCGATTTGCATGTTGATTGAAGTAATTAATTGTCCGGAATAATAAATGTCTGAACGGTTCGGTTTGAAAATAATGTCGGTCTCCTTGGGCTAAGGAGAATTATATTTTGCCGGATGATCCGCGGCCAGGTCGAAACCTTAAACCGAACGAAGTCGCTCGGAATTAATGAATGAAATCGAATCAGCCTCGTTTGTTGATTCGCTACCGGTCGGTCGGAGGTGGATCAAGTGCTCGCAAGAGTGGAGCTGGATACAGGAGGGTCCGCTGCAGATTACAGTCGATATGATGCACACACGTTTGAATACCGACAGCGTTATTACGTCGAGTGCTATTAAGACTTCCAATTAGTTCGATGTACCAATGCGCGGGGTGGAGGGGGCACAGCTATGCCAGTTTCATTCAGGGAAATCAGGGAGAAATCAGCGGAAAATCGACCGCTCGTTTGTAATATTCCGCGGAACGAAACGCACGCCGAACCAACTTGTATTTTTTCTACTTTTCACTAATCAAATCCTGATCGTGTTATTTAATATTTGCCTTGTACGTGTTCCCTACGGTAATAAAAAAAAGTAATAAATACGAGAGGCTTTACACTCGTATTTTCGAGCTTGGCGTTGTAATCGATGAACAAATATGATCGAATTGACATTCTCGGATGGAGAACGCTGATGATACCTTCGATTCCTGTAGGAATCTACACGAATCTTATCTCATTTATTACCCCGTTTGTTTGCTCGCGTTCGACGGTTACTTTACAACCCCGCTGATAGGGGCGGGTAACGTCTTTGTTTTCACCGCAACATTCCCCGGCCAGCGACCCCACTCCCCATCTCTCTGCGCCTTTCTCTCTCTCGCTTTCTCTGGTTGGTAACCGTTCCTTTGACAACCGAGCTAAGGGAACTTGCGAAGATAAGGAACATTGTATTTTCCGATTTTCCGTATCGCCACCTTCTCCTGTTCGTCGCGGAATCAAATTGCGCTGTTGTGTTCTAACCTACCGATTCTAGTCGCACGTTTCCAAGGAGAAAAAGATGAGTAAACGGAATTTTTCAATATTCGATATCGATAAATCAAATTCAGCTATAAAAGCGACGTATTTTTCGAAGCGTGATTTACTGCATAGGAATTTGCAATTGAAAGGAGGGATATCGAGTGGATCGCAGTGTTATATAATTGAATGCTATACAATTGTTTGATTAATTTCTTTCATTATAAAATTAATCAAAGAATAATTGTTTTAATTACGATGAGCATTCCAACTAAAAATTCCAACGGTAGCTGACCTTTCCTCTGGTATTTAAAAAAAAAATATCGGAGGGAAAATCCTCGTAGGAGGAAATTGAAATAAACCCACTGCAAAGTGAAGCAGGGAAAACGAGAAATAAATGACAAAGCAGAGGTGGACGCGTAAAAGAATAAGAAAGAGTGAGAGAGAGAGAGAGAGTGAAAACTTAAGGTCGTTTTGTTCGAGGAAGGAGATTGGCTCGGAAGAGAGAATACCTAGTTGTTAGCAAGCACGAAGCAGTCCGGGCTGCTAGATAAGGCGTGGGCATAAACGTCCGCAGATAAGGGTAGTTTGCACCCCCGTTGTGGACAGTTAGCCTTAAATGAGCCGGTGGAGGGGGACGACCCGAGACGTGTAAAGGCTTTTGTTGCGACGGGATCCCATCTTCCCGCTTTTGAAATCAGTTTCACTGATGCCAGTTCGCCCCGCGATAACAGATCGAACATCGACCGTGACAAAGAATCCTTCGCCGTGTAAACAGATCGCTGGAAAATGAATCCTATAAACGCCCGTTCCTATTTCACCGTTTACATTTTTCCTTAATAAAACGACGGTTGTTCGTTCGAATTGAAAAGCGGGGATGAGACGGAACAATTAAACGAAGGATCCCGCTCGGGACGCAGAGAAACGGGGAGAAAAATGTTGGCGGCGAAGCCTGTACGGTGGCCAGGTGATTTTTCACGAACGTCGCACCGTACAAAAATCCTGTCTCGCCGTTCTAAATTCCGCTTATCTAATAGGGTTTCGACAGTAATGTGCCGGCGTATTATGTAGAACCATCCTGGCAGGGCCATCCCTTTTACGTGGAAGGCCACGAGCAGCGGTGCCGTTTAGCGTCAGATAGCGGAAACGTATGAGGGACGGGGTGAAGTCACCCCTTATCTTAAGGGTAGCTACTCAATAGCTAGTCGCACCGAAATTTCTACCGTTCCGTCTTTCTCTCCATTTCCCGTTCTCCCTTCCATCGCCACCATACCGTTATTCCGCTTTT
>SHCU01000010.1:706566-744246 GCA_004307685.1 Ceratina australensis
TTTGACGAGACCCCGGGATCCGTGGTAAAGCGAAAGTCTAATCACGGGCGACCGATAAATAAATTGGCGTAGCTAAACAGCGAGTCCAGTTAGGAGGACGGTGTGATTTCGGGGAAGAGCACGCGGCCCGGTCGCCCGCCACGTTTCACGGTCCGCGTTTCGGGGGTGGATCGGGTGATTTCCATCACGTATTTACACGGTATGCCCGCTGATTAGCGTTGCATGACTACCAGCGTTTTAATGATTTACCCTTCGAGAATGGCATTCGGTCTACGACGGCGTAACGTGATTTATTATTGATTGCTTCACACCGAATAAAACATTAATCCCGTTACAAACGATCGACGTTAATTCCAAGAATACCGTCCCGCGTCGAAGGTATGGATCTCGAGTAACCGATATATCGCTTCGAAAATTAAATCGACGAGCTGACGTTAATTACGTCTAATTGAAAGGATCACGCAATTGAACGTTTTACATGAAATCGGAAAATATTTATCCCGAAGCTGACTGGAAATAGGTCTCTCTGCCGGGTAAACGGCGACGAGAACTGATAAATATATTACGTACCATCCTCCGGTCTCGCCCCGCTCGGCTAATTATATATAACGTCAACTATTATTGATTGCAATTATGACACGCGGCCGATACGGATATAGCGGCGGGCGTCGTTTCATAAATTCGCCGTGACACACGACCCGCTCGTGAGTGACGCGTCATACATCGTGTAAACGGCGAACATTTATGTTCACTCGCCGGGCACATAATTGCAATTAGAGGGAAATTCATTTACATCGAGCCTGACGTTCGATTCGTTCGGCTCCGGGTAGAAAGCCCGAATTCGCTCGTTGCACGCGGCGCGCTCAACCCCGTCCCGATTTATTTCCGTGCACGTCAATCCGGCCGCGATGTAAATGGGATTAGATTAGCATCGAAGGAAGTAAAATTTGCCGCGTCCGCGCCGAACGATTCGCATTCGTACCAAGAACGGCGGAGTTCCGTTCCGCGGATGAGAACCAACAGCGAGCGACGCGGATATTGAATTTTCCTAAAACTACCTGCGCGATCGTTGCTCCTCGTTGGCAAACATCGTTTGATTTTAAATATTTACATTGTTTCGCGCTACGTTCCCAACCCCAACGGCCATCGCGATCGCGATATTTTTCTTTCATTGCTCCCGGACTCGACATCGTATCGATGAGAATTCATCGCCGGCGTACGATTTTATTAAAATTAACGCTGTTTTCGTCGGATAAATAAATAAATAAAGTCTGTGTATATTATTTCGCAAGTGGTATCTCTCTCGGCTTTTTGAAAGAGCTCGGTGCTCAACGCAAACTCGGTAACGAGGGAAATTGGGGAAAACTGTTAACCGAATAGGAAATCAAAAGAGGGATACGTACGGTCCAACAAGCAAGAGTGGGTGAACCGTGGAGATATAAAAAAAAGAAAGAAAAACAAAAAATGGTAGGTGCTCGTATCGAAANNAGATATAAAAAAAGAAAGAAAAACAAAAAATGGTAGGTGCTCGTATCGAAAATTTCATTTCGAGTTTTTCAAACACTGCTCACGGTACCGCCGCGTCCGGGATTAAAAGCTAATTCGAGCGATCCAGTTTAATTGAGCGATTAACGGCTAAATAAAGCCCGTCTCCTCCTCTCATTCTCTCTCGCTCGCACTCGTCCCCTTGGCAGTGATCCTGCCTGCACCGTCTCTCCACCGCCCCACCACCTTTTAGAACAAATCGTTCGTGATGGCGTCCAGCACGGTGGAAAATATAATTCAAAGATATTTATGGCTGGATTACCGCTGGAATTGGGTATCTAATATACATGACCGGTTCCCTGGCCAGGCCGGACTTTAACTGTCCACCAGGGGCTTGCGTTCCGCCCTTTTAAAACGATAGCCGCTGACCATTACCGCGTAAACGCGCGCCGATTATACCATCGCGTTCCCAAACGCGGCAATCAATGATCTCCGCGTTAGCGCGAAAATCGACTAATCGAATTTCTTGTTACTCACGCGTAGGATTTATAAACAGGACCGGTAGAGATTCGGACAAGATCTTCCCGGCGGAGCTGGAAAAGGATTAGCCGCAATTGATAGCCACGAGTATGGAGGAACGTGCTTAAACCTAGCCGTCGACCATTTAACTATTCTGGTCCTCGCGACAATTTAGACCTCCAGTAAAAAAACAGAAGGAATTGTTAGGAACGAAATTACCAGGAAATAATTTGGATTCACCTAACTTCGTGATCGCTTAATTTCAGTTAGAATTGAATTCCCTTTGAAATAAGCAATTTATGAACGGTTAGAACGCGATCGTTTCGGGGGTAGTTTTAACTGAAAGTAAATAGCGGTCGCAGAACGTGCCGAACGCGGAATTAATTAGAAGCAGCTGCCGACGAGGATAGGCTAGAACGCGATCGCGCAAGGGTAATTTTGATCCCGATTCCGAGTTAGGGCTAGTGTCCAGTGTCCAACGTTTAGCAGTGTCCGGTGGTTAGTGCCGAGCCAGATGTCGCCACGGGCGTGACGTCACTGGTTAACTACCCTTTCGGTACCAACACCACCATCGGCACCGTCAACCGGGCTCATCCCCCCGCCCGGTCCTCCGCTTCCCGTACCCGTTACTTTCACCGCACCCGACGGACACGATATACGGGGATGATTCTGATTAATTACCAATAGTTACACAAGCTGACGCCACGCCGTTGACAACCCTCGTCAACAGCGCGGACCTTTCCCCCCTCTGTTGGCCATCGAAAATCGCGTATCCGATTAACTTCTTTCTCGACCCCACGGTTGCTTTTTTTCCTTGTTTAAATTAAAAAAATCTCTGATCGATAAATACTTGGAGTAAACGTAATTACCTCAGGCCAGAATTTCGAAAGGTGTTCATAGCGTTTCGACGGAGGATGAATCAGCTGCGGTATAAATCCATTTATCGATTTGTTCCTGGTTTAATTCATTCAGAGAACCGGCAGGAAGGATTGTTACGCGAGAAGGGATGGAAACGGTGCGAGAGAGGAGCAGCATCCCCCTCGCGAGATGCATCGGGCCACGACCAACCGGCCGACCGATCGGACCGCCAATATTTGGCAATTACGAAATATGAGTTTACATTTAATAATTGCGGTAAACACCGGCGGACGCGGCGAGTGGCCACAGGGGGTAGGTCCAACGAGATATGGTCGCACGTTCGTTCGCTCGCTCGCTCCCGGTACGGGGTAAATTCCGATTTACCCTCCGTGATAGGCATTATTCGACGCAGCCCGCGACTACGTTTTATTCGCTCCAACACGCCGCGAACCTCTGTTTCCCTTTATCATCGTCCGCCGAGATAAATGCCCGCCGCGCCTCGGAACTTTTTGTTTGCCACCACCCTCGTACGCGCACTCGAACAGACGCGTTCACCGATGTACACGCGCGCGATCCTGAACTTTTCACGCTCGCGCCTGCCTTCGACGTGTGCATATTTGTTTTTTCTACCCCCTTTCCCGCGACCATTCCCGATTTCCGGTCTGTCTTCTGTCGGTCCTTTCGCCGCACCGACTTAATTCGCATTATAATCTCCTATCTTTACGTGATGATAATAAATCTAAACTGGGTGAGGTAAGATTCTAATTCGCTTCTCTTTTTTAACACGAGAAGGACTGGAACTTAGTATATACCTATATTTCCCAAAAGCAATCAAAATGACTTCATTGCGAAAGAATAACTAAGGTGTAAAGAATTTAAAATTAATTTTTAATACTTTCTTATATTATTTACAGTTATTAAACAGGTTATTAGTAAATATTACCAATAAAAAAAATTTCTAAGCAATCGTATCATTATATACATAATTCTTTTCCGAGTTGAAACTAAAAAGCAGTCAAAATGACTTCCTTGGGCTACCTAGTGTTTATAAGAGGTAGAATCGGATAATTAAATAATATCGTGTCTTGCTAAATTATTCTAGGCGCGTACATCGACGCGTTAAAGAGCTCTTAAAGCGCGGAGTACTCGAGGCGTTTCCGAACGTGGATTGACGGCGTATCGAAGGCACGCAGACGATGGGAAGCGGTCCCCGTGCCGCTTCCTAAAGCCATATACTATTAATGAGAATATGATCGATATTAGCAAACATTTCCCATGGGATATTTACGCGGCGCGCGTAGCCCGCGTAGATCGATACCGTATTTGCGATCTGTCGCGGTTATCGACGGCGACGTTTATTCAAATGTAATATCTCGTTCGCCGACGAAGATTACCTGCTTGGAAAATGTGTCCCACAGGTACGCATCGATTTTCTTTTGCCCGAGCTTGTTTCGTCCTCCCACGTCGTACTCTCTCCCTCATTTTTCTTATGGTATGTGTGTATCCTCGAATTACCCTCCCTACCAAACGGGTATCAACGAAAAAGGCAATTCGTATCGGGTCCCCGACATTCCCACCGTAATTCCACGAGTTTATATAATACACCAGGTTCTTTTTTGTCAAATACAATCCCGTTTTCTTTCAATCGTCCCAGCGTTCTCTACACCGTCCCGCTAATTTGCGAAGAACACGAAACTCGATTTGTCGAGTTTACGTAACCGCCGGGATAGATGCAAAACGCGGGGGGAAAAAAAAGTTAGGTCCGATGAGCACGATGCGTCTTCTCGCTGTGTTACGGGATACTTTCGCCCTGTTACGTAAATCCACGAGAGAAACTTGTCACCTTTTATTCGAAGCCCGAGCTCTCCCTCCTTCCTGCCTCATAGACGATCCACTGATTCTGAAGGGTTCCACGGCTCACATCGCTGTGTACGTATACAAACACACACACACGAGGACACCGTCGTTTGTTCACCGTCGTCCCTCACTCTAGCCGCATTTCTTCCCTCCCGCCCTCTGTCCCGCAGCAGTTCAAAAAGTTCTCGAGCCATTCTCGGCGCAAGCTGTTTCACCAAGGATCTCGCGCCTTTTTTCCAATTTCTTAAAGAGCTGCGACAATTTATGTGAAGCGTGTTCATAAACTACCCCTCCGGTTGTGCCCAGCCTCCCTGCGAAACCTTCCAAGCCCGGAGGAAACCTGGAAACCGTGCCCGCCGCCTCTACGTTCGCACGACTTCTCTCTTTTACTTCGTCGCGGTAGACTTTCTTAAAAGTTGCCCGTGTTTCCTCGATACTTATTAGCTCTCCCCGGTCGATCGGTTTCTCGCACGTAGCCCTCGCCCTCGCACGTTCACGCGTCGAGAAACTTTCGTAATATACTAGCGCGCGTCCGACGGTGGAACGCGTGCGCCCGGCTCGTTCGTTTTCGTTCGAACGGCGAGGCAATTGAAAATAATCATTGCGAAACAGAGACGGACGGAATTCAAGTTCGTTCGTAGGACGACGGTGTTACGTTGGCGGAGTTGAAAGTTTCTCGATCGGGAACGCGAGCGTACAATATTTGTCTAAGGGACTGTCTTAACGCGGCGATAATGCGATAACGTTTGTACAGTTAAACGAATTGGAAGCCGTAGCTGAGGAGCGAAGTGAATTTCTGAAGGAAGACCGTGATCGTATGTGGATACTTTAGGAAATTGATTACGGGGGTGGTAAGGGGGTGGCTAGATGGTTTATTATCCCTCCGCGACGTGGCAGCACCCGTGCCTTGCTACGACGGAAACCATTTTAAAACTATTTTTTACGTACACCGAACGTTTCATTAATCCGTGTTTGCTCTACTTTTTATTTCATGGTTAACGAAATATCGTGAAAATAAAGGATATATATTTACCTTATAGCAAATACCTTTTCGCCCGCTTTAAACTGATTTAAGTTGAACCCGTCAAAGGCATCGTATTTTTTAATTAAATTGTACGTACCTCCGGTGTAAATTAAATTCGTGCAAAATTCATAGTACCATGGATAATAATACTCTTTTATAAATAGAAAGAGGAAGTCACCGTAAGCAAATTGAAACGGTCAAAAACAGCGGGGTGTGCGTTCCTATCATATTCATTTGGGAGAACCGCAATGAGTTGGACAAAAATGAACGAGCCCGATAACTCTGAATGGCTAATATCGTGATTTGCGTAAGAGATTCAGCGGGTCGCGATTAATTGCGAGACTTAATGGGCGTGCCGCTGGCCGCGGGGGCTAAACCCTCTCATTTGGAATTCCCCCGGAAACCGTGGAGAAGGAAAATCTGCCACGGACACCGGACGTTCGCCGGCTCGTAGGCTGTGACCGCGGCGCGGCGGACGGGCCGCTGCGCCGTCAAGAGCAAAACTGGACCCGTGCAGCCGGCCGCGTCTGGGCATCTGCACCTACACACAATTCTCGGGACGCGCGTTCGTTGCTCCGATAAAGCCGGCAAGGAGGGTTCCTATTCCAGCTCCTTCTTTTCCAATTAAAATTCAACGCCCGTCGGACAGGCCGCGTAATTGGCCGAGATCTCTTTAAGCGGGAAAATTACCAAGAAGGGCTTGTCGAGCTGGCGAAGGTTTAACAGTCGGCGGCAAGATGGAAAGAGAAACGGTGGAGAGGGCGAGTTCCGGTCAGAATCTCCCCATCTCCAACGACACCCTCGTCGAAGCAAAAATCCTGCCAATAAATAAATTTAAATACATGAATATCTAACCTATCTCCGGTCCGCCTGATGCGGTTTTACGGGTTCATCCGGCGGATACCGATGGATCGCTGGTTTCATGTGATTACGAACTAGTTCGACCGGTCGCGTTCGATCAGCGACCAGCGCACCTTGTACCTGTCGTCTCCGATGCTATTATTACACCCGACGAGTCGTCTATTTGTTACTCTATAGAATCTCTTACGCGGCAGCGATCACAACGTCGCTGGAAACTGGTATCGCCGTACTCGCAAGTAGAAAGCGCGTACGACGGAACAGTGCGAACGGCGACGCCGGGTAATTAGCTCTGTCGAGGTTCACCCTAAGCCTGGCGCGTTTTCGCGTTCGGTGCGACATCAGAGAAGTCGCGAAGAATCAAACGCGTGTGTCTCGATTAACAAAGTGCGCGGCGCGGGCGTATCGCGAATGAAAATAAAAAAAAAAAGCAGGGAGAACAGGAACGGAGAGAACAGAGGGAGACTGCGAAGGAAGCTCGGGGGGCAAAGCGGGTGGCGAAATAAAAACACAAAAAAGAAAAAAAATTTCCGCAACAACTTTTCCAACCCCCCGGCTTCGACTCCGATCCTTCCTCCCTTGCCGGAAGCTCGGATTGCGCCGCTCGCCACTGACGTCACGAGCGTCTCTGAGTTTTCCTGTGCCGCCTACCCCCTGGCCCCCCAGTTCCCCGGGTCCTACCACTGTGCACCCTTTCCCGACTCCCCGGGACACGGCCATAAAATCATGTAATTAGCTATATACCTCTTGTCCGTATTGCTCTGTCAGTGGCGCGGTGCGGTGCACTTTAACGGCGCGAGGAGGGGTGCATCGGAGAAGAGTGGGAGGTTGGGTCGACGTACAGTAGTAGGGCGAGGGTGAAAGGGGGGCCGAGAGAGAGAGAGAGAGAGAGAAAGAAAGGTCGGCCTGGGGTAAGGGGTACACCGGCGGGGGGAGGTGGACGGGTTGGGTTGGCGGCGGAGGATGCGAGGGGGGTCCATGAAGTACCCGCTAATTAATACCCTTAATTGCACCGACCCCAGCCTACAGCCGCTGCCAGGGCTGTACGTAGCAGCTAGAATGCTCCACGGTGAACTCGTTTCAGCCGATCGTCGCTTCGCTTGTCGTCTTCGATAGACTTTGTCGGTGTGGATGCGCTCCCACTCGAGGCCGTTCGAATTCTATGCCCGGCTTCGATCCGACCGGCTCTATACGAGTAAGCTGGTTAGGAAACTCGCCTCCGTACACACCGTCACGGATACGTCTAAACGATGATCCCCCGTGTTG
This sequence comes from Ceratina australensis, assembly GCA_004307685.1. Lineage (NCBI taxonomy): Eukaryota > Metazoa > Arthropoda > Insecta > Hymenoptera > Apidae > Ceratina > Ceratina australensis. The sequence continues at coordinate 714,434 of SHCU01000010.1, forward strand.
TTTCTCCCGTCCCTTTGTCCTCGTTAGACGAGATCGTGATCGTTGAATAAAAATAAGTCGTTTCGGTCAGATTTAATTTATTACGTATCACGGAGATCGAACGTTTTCATGTGTTAATCCAGAGATACGTACGTGTCTCTTCGATCGCGTGTACCTGTTTCGACGTAACATCAGTATTTCACGTAGTTTCCTACGGATTGCCGTCGGGACCCAATATCCGCCGCAGTGAAAGTTTCCTTTCGCCGTCAGACCGGTGCGTGCTCAGCGGAGGCCTGTAAATAGCAGCGCGACAATATTTTCTATCGTCGTCGCTAAAGTGGCGGGAGGCCGCCCTTAAGTTCGCGCTGTCGCAGGTACACCTTATGAAGGGACGAGGCTGAAATGTGGACGAAATCGAGAGAGTGGCAGTCGAACGCGGCGACGGTGGGAAAAGGACAGGGCGAAACGGGTCGTCTCCCATATCGACGACGGCGTTAAGTTATGGCGCTATCCTGGCAACATGTCGCAGAGCTTGTTCGACAAACTTTTCAATGTCGATATATATTTTCCGCGGACGCCCTTTTATGAGCTGTTGAGCCAGTCTCTCGAAACGCTCGCCAACGAAACCGATGCCACGTATCGATCTCTCTCTCTCTCTCTCTCTCTTTCTCTCTCTCTCTGCTTTTTGTCTAACGATGTTTCTTGTTTCGTAAATAACTGCACGATACACGTGAATTGTCGTATCGAGCAAAAGAAGACAGTAGATGTATAAATCGAACGAAATCCAGGTACAAACGGTTAAAACAATTATCCAATTATTCGCGAGCCGGAGTAATAATAAAAACGGAGGGTATTGATTAAAATGGTTTTTACGCCGGGGACAACGGCGAGAAAAAAGGTTAACAGGACGCGTACATTGTAATTCGACGAACAGCGCGCGTCCCGGGTGTTATGGAGGTAGCGCGTTATGGGGCGTTTAACGAGTGCGGTTAACCATTCCGCCGGAAAACACCGATGTCGTTCTCTAATATATACGGGTCGCGTTCGCAGCGAGCCTGTCTGAGCATATGTTGCCAGATTCCACTAGTCTTCGCGTTCCTCCTTGCACCTCCCCGAGCTGCACGCGCACGCTGCTATTTCACAAAGAAGATTCTAATAATCTCCGTTTCTCCGTGTCACGCGATAAATAATCCCCCGGTAATTGCGCGCTAATTAAACGTCGGTCTCGCTCTTTTATTCCTTACCCGCGGTAACGTCGCCAGGCAAACGCGGCCGCGTCGGTAAATAACAATCTTCGTTTAATCCGATTCTTAATTCCCCGAAAATTGTATCCTCGATCGAAGAAATCGATTGAACGATGGAAAAAGTGGCGGTTCTTTAACGTATCTGAGGCGCCGTTTTCTTGATTCGCAGCTCGACGGGAAACGTGAAACGAGCCGGAAAGATCTTTCGGTACGTGACGGTGAAAAAGTGGGCGGCACAGTGGCAGCGGCGGCCCCGATCGTTAGAGGATCCCTTTATTGGATGTGAATGTTCACCGACATTTTGATAAATTTCCGCGCACACGCGTGTGCATGCGTACCTCCAGCAGACGCAATCAAATAGACACGATTAACGACGCGATCGTTAATTATCGTTCGGTAAATAACGAGAACGATCGCATTGGCAAATTGTTCGAGGCGCTTTAATTGAACGCGAATTCATTTTCAAGTGCCTCGGTTGGTCCGATTTTATCCTTTCCATTCGCACCGCCCGGATCTTTCTCAGTAATTGAATTTTTTTTTTTCTTTTCCTCACCGACGGAACTTCCGTTTACGTTTCGCGCGATTCGTTCGTTCGTCGACGTCTCAAGCGTCGCGGGCTTAGCGATCAACAGATCTTATCCCGGGCGGTGACAAAACGACATCGCTGAAACGTGACACTGATTAAATTTTACTGTTGTAGAAGCGGGCAAGTACGGGCAACGCTTCTCGGTTTCTCCCTTGTGCGAATCGATTAATAATATTAATTACGTAAAACGGTGAAACCGGTCGGGACCACGGGTTGCGATCGGAGCATCAAGATCGGGCAATTAAACGACGGACACGCCTGCTCTGTTTGACGCGGCATCGCTCGCGGGTCGAACCGAGAGATTGCCCCCTCGGTTTAGCGCGCGGCAAGTGGATTCGATTCGTCGGGTTTCCGGCGAGCCAGTGTAACTTCGCGTATATTATTAACATGTAATTGAATAGCGTAAGCTCGCACCGGGTCTCCGCGTTGCTCGTATACCTACAGATGCGCGCACACATGCACCCCTCCCATTGTGCGAAGTCGCGTGAGCGCCGCAAGTTAATTAAGAGTCTCTAATGAACCAGCCGCCACCGCAAACGACGGCAGCTCGACGCTGGCGTCTCGATCGATTAATTAAAAATCTTGCACAGCATCGTCGGCAGGCGACGCCGCAGACGCGGTAGCCTCGAAACATCCATGGCTCGTCGCGCATGTACTCACGTCCGAACGATACTAAGGACGGTCATTAATCCTCCTGTGCTTAAAGCCACGAAAAATCTGCACGGTTTCCGTTTTCACCCCGACGTCGTTCCTCCGCCCGCCCCCCCGTCTCGCTAATTACGGGCTCCGGCGTCGGTTCCTTTGGCTCCCGTAATTAACAATCGTGATTTCGGCGTGCTTCCTTCTGTAAACGGCACGATTAACCGTCACGTCGCGTCGCGTCGTTGGAAATTATTGATTCGTCGTAGCCGCTGGCAAGGACCGTTCGCGGTATTATTATCCGGGAGAGCGTAACGGGATGCTCCAGATTTCCAACGTTTAATCGAATTCTCTACGCCAAATCGCGTATCGTTAGTGTCGCGAACGACGTGCCGCGTCTACGTAGTTACGGCGAGAACGGTAACGTGCGCGCGATCACCGGTCCACGTCGCGGCTTATCGCGACTCGAAATAAGTGGCGCCTTTTAAAACAGTGTCCACAAACGGTTGGAGCCGGCGGGCACAACTAGCAATTGTGTACGCGACTTATGTGTTTTATTCCTTACCGGCAGGAATCGCAAATGTCGATGGTTAAACGGGACGTATTTACGAGGAGAAAAGTGGCAGCAAAGTAGTATCGATCCTGGATAATCCTATATAATTGGAACGATAGGATCGGGCGAGTTAAGGGGGCTAATCGCGATTGTCACGCGCGAACAGCCGAATCAATGCCACCCTACGCGGAGGCGTGTTCGCGTCGAGTAAGCCTTTCCTAAACTCGTTTAAGGGCGAACCCGTCCTACTTCGGATCCCGTCGAAACACGCGTTACCACGCGAATTAATCGGTTCGTCTTCGGGCATTTGGCAAGTCGGCTCGGGAAACGTATCGGCTCGCGGAGCAGCCCGGTGCCGGAAACTTTATTGGGCCAATGTACCCTTCGAACTCCATAAACTATTATACTTTCACGCGCGGTTTTATCGCAGCAATTTCCAACTTCGTCCTTGAAGAGACGAAGATGAAACGCGGCCCAAGTGTGCAATAAAAAACGGTCATATTTTTTTTGGCGTTCTCTATCGAGGCACAAATTGTTAACGAAAACGAGGGAATATTAATAGTTGTAATGTATAAATCGCAAGGTTGCGGTTCCCAGGGATTTGTTGTACGCGCGAATATTTGCTTCGGGATCGAGGTTGATTTTGCGCACTTTTCGGAATTCATATTTTATAAAGTACTCTGGCGGTTTTCTATTTTGAGCGCGCATACGTTAACTGATTTCGGTTCTTGATTAAATATTGACCGGGAAGAATGCAACATGCATGAAACTTGATATACGGGTATCTGTATCAACGTTTTTGCGCGCGCTACCTCGTTCCTATTTTCCTTTAAAGTAATCGACGTGTACGTATGCATCGTGCATAACCCACTGTTGTCGATCTAATTTCTCTGACAGAGGAGATGATTCTAAAGCCGCGAAACGCGCTTTTAATCTCTCGCGAATATCCGATCAACGCGCGCAAACGAATTCGTGTACACAAAAATGTGCCGCTTGTCTCGGCGAAAAAATTGCACGGTTAGAGTTGTAAAGGGAATTCAGAGGAGCGACGGATCGCTAAATTTCAGCCTCGCTCCGGTTGCCGTCGATTAGCGAAAAAACCGTTTCAACGAAAGTAGCGACAAAGCTGCGGCGTTTCGGGGCCGGAGCCGGGAGATGCGCGCGTAAAGTCAGACAATGCGTCTGTGAGACCCTAACGAGGATCAAAGGTGTCCTTGCGAATAATTCTGCCAGAGACGGTGGTTTGGCAAAAAGTAAGAATAGCGATAACTATGCGACGGGACGCGAAAGAGTGAGGGAGGAGCGAGAGAAGAAATAAAAGCGGGATGTAGCCGTGTCTAAGCCGAGCCAAATGAAGTAAATAGTCTGAATGCCAACGGTACTAATTAGTTATATAAAGGGCTCCTTACGGACCCGCGGCTTGGGAAGCTTATACCGTTAATTAACATACCGAGCAAGGGTGCCAGCGATGGCGCTGCCGCCGAAGCCTTTCTCTGAACCAAGCCCCGGAACTGAAGAAACAGTATCGGAACAATTTTGTCATCGTTTTTCGTCGACCGATAAAATACAGTTAAATATTTACTTCGCCTGGAAAATTAAACAGTATAAATATATCTAATTTTTTGCAACCATTAAAACACGCAAGCCTAATCATTAATTATTGATAATTAAAAAATGACGGGAATTGGAATGTCACGTAATGAATAAAATGTGCAATTTGTGAAAATGGATCCAAAGCATCTTCTCAGATAATCTTATCCAATGCCTCGGTGTTGACTTATCGAGCAAGCTTTGTCAACCGAGCCGTGATATACGTCATAAAGAAGCTCCTTCCGAGGCTCGTTCCGCATTCGATTCGTATCCAGAGCACGACGCGACGCGCGTCTCGTTTTAGGACAATGGGAACGCAATTATGCGAGATGCGTATCATAGGCCACAGCGCCGGAATGTCCTCGTAAAAACTGAGAACGAGACGTCGTAAGACTGGCGAGGGAGGCTGCCGCGCGACAAATCTGTCATTCGCCTCGGTGTTTCGTTTCTGCGTTTCTCGTTGGTACATCCAGACTTAAACATCTGAACTTAAATATCGAATTCTATACAGGCGCTCGGATATTTTTCTTACGACTAATCTGTGTTACATAGGAATCAGAAGAAACGATCGTTCGGCAAATAGAAATATTTTAGTGTTCGTTAATTCTATAAATGCCGGGGGTGTACAGACCACAGACAATTCTGCTGTACCTGTACGCGCCTACAAATCTGATAAAGCCGCTTCTCCCTTCATCCGCTATGTAAGGCTGTAAATTTCGATATTTCGCGTGTTTGAGAAACGGATTTTTTTCTGGTCGTGCTTCATGCTCCGCGTGCCGGCAAACGAGCGATATTTATGGCTGGACTTAAGCGTCCGTGGCATACGTCCGGGAGAGATTCCGTATATTTTTTTAACGAATCACCTCGTTTTCCTTTTTTTCTTCTTCTTCCAAACTCGATCGTCGGCTTGGCAGTATCGCGGTAATCAGAAATCGAAAATTCTCCCGTTAGTTAGAATTATTGAAATCCAGTTACCGGTTGCTCGTTGCAACAACTAGTTACAAGTTAGCCGATGATCGTTAAACGAAGCTGCGGAGACGAACTGTAATCCGGGATAGAGTTTACCGTGAAGTTTCTTTTTTCCGCGTCTCGCGTCGAGGGACACCGATTCGACGGGAATTGCAGTTCGCGGAACTAACGAGACCTTAACTCACGTCGTTGCCATAAACGTTGCCCGCAGAATGTCTGGATACAACCCCCACGGATCCCCGGCTCTCGCCCCTTTGTCCCGCTCCCTCTCAGGGATCGTTGGATAACAATAAGACAAACGGTCATTCGACGAGGGTCGCGTCGTGTAGTTAAAGCGGCGTACTCGATTCTACACGAGCTTTAAGTAGGTTTTTGCGATACCAGCCAGAGGCGTGTACGACACGAGGAGCGTCGAGCAGCAGCAAGAGGCAAACGTTACACCACCGCGCCGAGTTGACATGGATTCAGTCCCTCTTTTGTGCCGCCATTTACTGTACCTAAGAGGCTCGCAGGGGTGCAATGATCCTCCGCGAGATAACAGTGGTACAATCGTTGAGGCATGAGACGGTCGTCAGGTCGCTGGGGGGAATCAAAAAGCCTGTTGGGCACGTTACCTCGCGGGGCGAACCGGATGTTCCGCCTCTTCGAGGGAACAATGTTACGGGACTCACTGGCTTAAGTTTATAAAATCACAATGGGACATGAACTGTCGATAAGGTAATCCGTACCGAGAAGCAAGTGATTCACTGCATTGCATTCTCACGCTATAAAAATTATTTCAATATTTTTTTAACGAAGTACAGTGGTACCATACGAATTTAATTTGTTCCGTAACCTTTCTCGCATGTCAAATTGCTTGTATCTCAAAGCAATTGTTTTTCACGACGGCAACATGCGCTCCGCATTTTGGGGTGTAGTGCGCGATTCCTCGTATCTCAAATCTTGCTCTCATCTCAAAGCAAAGTATCGCTCGCTCGCTCGGCTCGTATCTCAAAACACTCGTATATTGAGCCACTCGTATATCGACACTGTACATGTGAATCGATTGATTGTCCGTTGAGCTACGTACATATATGTAATATCAGATTTTATTATCTGATACGTAACGGACGAAGGCTTGCGGATTAATGTGAAAGAACGTATTCGGATTGAGGCTGGGGGCAGGTACGCTTTACAGGATGCTGGCTATTCGCGGTGCAAGTCGAAGGATGCCGCGGCTCCTCCTCATGTGCTGGCACATACTCCGCGGGTAATCCTGAGTTATGGCGGATTATATCATCAATTTAGCCGACCAGGATCAGGTGCAGCGAGTAGCATCGGCACAGCCAGGATATATCCGCGCGCCTATACGAAGCACACACCGGGTGTCCTCCTCCCTCCGCTCTCCTCCAGGCCCGGGGATATCGCACGCATCCAATGTCCCATAACACAACTATAACGCGAAACAACTTAACACGCTGCCAACGCCAGAGCTCCGAGCCTCTCCCCTCCGCCCATTTCCCCCTAACGCATATCGGCGAGATACGTACGCGACCATTTTTTGACACGCGAAATCCCAGCCACGAATTGGAAAAATATCGCCCGACAATCTATAAGCTTGGCGCAGTGATTATTCGCGGCATCACGCGGGCACGTCGGCCGCGGTGCTCGATAATGGACGGCCGATAATCGACGCGATGTAACGAGACAAATTACGGCTTAATATCGGGTAAAAAACAAAAATGCATGCCCGCGTTCAACGAATATCTGGCGGCTAGGCGGTAATCTCTGTGTTTTTTGTTCGAACGCCGATACAGGCCGGCGGTCTGAAGAGCACGAAGAAGCAATGATATGCCTGTCGTACGTTTCCCCGAGCGGATATCTCGGGGGATCGAGCCGCGGCGCGGTGGCGGCGGCTCAGCGACCGGTGAAAATATAAATCCGCTAAAATATCGAGAGATTAGCGCTCGGACACGTCGCCCGATAGCCGGTAGAGGCTCAGGCCCAAAGCCAACCCTCTCTCTATACCCTTCCTTTTTCTGATCGCCCCGTTTTAACTCCCTCTGTCTCGCTTCGCGCGCGTCCACGGGATACGGTGGCGTGGGATCGTGGAACGGGGGAGTAACGGGCCAAACTCAGCCGCCATTTTTTCTCGTAACAATAATTTGTCGTTATCAAATAAACGCGAGTCGTGCGGTGCGAGAGGCCGGCTGGCCGGCTTTGCGAACGTGCCCAATAAATGCGAAATAAAATTTTACTGCCGAATAATATCCGCGGCGGAGTTTGTTGCTATTGAATTCCGCGGCTCTGTTCCGTAACGATCTGCCCGGTAAGCTATGGCCGGCGAGCACCACCGCGAGCCTCGTTGTTTCGTGGGATTTGCCACGGCCCGCCGCGAATCCCTCGCCGATCCTCCTCGCTAAGAATTTTCGGCTCTCTTCGCTACAAATGGTTTTCGCTCGTTCCTTTTATCCCCCTTTTATATTCCATTATGCAACAAGAATAAATGGAATATATCTATATAATATTCTATCGGTACGGGGAGAGCAGGTTCCCCCGCTGTAATTGCGACGTTTTAAATCGTGTATCACAGCTCGGGGAATCGTCCTACAAATAAAACTAAACTCGTTACGCGTTTAGGTCGTAATTCCTAGAATCCTGCGCACTCGGTACGATAGAGCGCTCAGCGTTTGAAATAAAGGAGCAAACTTGAAGAGAGGGCGGCGGCACACGTTCCTCAAGACAAGGGGTGCAGAAATTTAAATGGAACTCCGCGCGCAATCAGTTTCTAATTACGAGACTATAGCCGCGACGGAGATCTCGACGGCGCGGGAGGGGGGAGCGGAATTCCACGGAAGATCGCAAACAAGACACCCGGTCTGTTAAAGGGTCTCGAACGCACAATCGAGTCCCTTCTTCGGAGGAGCCATTTACCTCGTTGGGGTCTGCGCGAAACACGCAGTGAGACGAAACAGAGAGTCTACCGCAGAGAATAATGTTAATGAAATACAGATATTATCTCTATACAGGGGTCCTTGCCGCCCGCCGCTCAACTATTGTCCGCCGCTCCGCTTTCTCAACCACTTCTGCCCTCGGATTACTGTTGGTCAAACAATTTTATCATCCGTTTTATGAAAATTGTTTTTTCACGTAATAACAATTGCACGCGATGTTCAGGAGAAACAGTAAAAGAATCGTAAACGAATTTGTTATATAAGAGTGGGACGGTGGACAATAATTCTACCGGGACGATCTTACGCCGGCGTGCCAGCTAAATAACGTGTAAACCACACCGCGCTCGATACGAGGAGGTTATGAACGTACTCCGGTTCGGCGATAAGGAGAGGAGCGAGCGGCAATCGCGAATTTCGGCGTGAAAATTTAATGGCGCGTAAGCAACATCGCGAGAAATCGTTTCCATCGGCAGCGTGATTCCAAGGAAACGAACCTTGCCAATACAAACCCGGGAAAATGGTTACACTGCACGCGGATCTCTCGGATTCAAACGGAGATTTCTTTCAGCTACGAGAACACTTGTCAACGAGTTTCTTTAACGAGAGAACTTGGACGTGTTTAAACAATTTTTACCGACGGTACGATACTCGGTTTCGAAGCGCAAACATCCGTTTCTGTCGGCCGGTGGTTAGGGGGGCAGGATCGAGGTTCGGACCTGTCCCAGCGAGAGAGCCCGGCGGTGACTGATTTTTTCAAAAGCGGCCTAATTAAAGAACGCCTGACAAAACGTTAATTAAAGCACTCGAAAACCGACTGCCATTAAAGGAAGCGGGAGGTGGTGGAAGAAGAGCAGGAAGAGAGAAATTACAAGCGCGGCTGCCACGCGTATAAAGGAGGACACGGTCACGGTGCGACGGAGAGGAGCGTACGAACGGACGGAGAGACGGCGTGATGGGGCGTAGCGAAGAAGAAGGAAGCGCGCGTGGACGTGAGAAAGAGGGAGTGCAGCCGGGGGTAGGGAAAGGGGTAACACGGCGGAGGGCTTAAAAGTTGGAGTACGTCCGCGGCTACACCTAGTGGATATAGCCTGGTTAGGGCGGGCGAGAGCAGCCAGTAGGCAATTCCTAGCGGCTGAAAAGATATGCAAATGCGCTGAAGGGAGACCGCGAGCTAATGTCTAGAGCTACCTGGCCGGAGCGCCGGGATGCAATAATCATTAAAAACTAAAACCTCGTGCGCCCTTCTCACTCTCTTGCCCCGCTGTCGTCTACTCGCGACATGGGAACCATCGCCGGCGTCTACCGGGGGCCGAGGTTCGAGCTCTCCGGTAGAATGCGAACACGGAGAAGGGGAAGTTCGCGAATGGGTTGGCGGAAGGAACGAACTTAGGTCGAGCTTAGGAAGTTGCGAGTTCCCTTCGCGGGAGATCCCGCGCGAAGGGGCTTCGCGCTAATTTCGCAGTCGCGCGACGAACCCCCGCGAGCGTATCGAGCTACGGCTCCCTAGGGATCGTTCAGCGTGCACGCGTGTTCGATAACAACCGGGAGATCGATGCTCGGAGGAACGTGTCTGACTCCTGCCGCCCGTTTCTACTGCGTGACAAAGGTCAGCCGCTCGTTGTAACTGCACATTGTCGTCGTCAATTTATTAATTTGAACAATTTAAGGTTCTTTATTAAAATCCACGTGAGGCAAGCGATTAAAGGGAAATTTCAATGGACAAATATGTATATTGGCCGGTTAACAATATAAACGCTTGATTAATTTTATGAGGCACTTATATATTAAAAGTTCATCGGGAAAATACCGATTTGCCTAGGGAAATTCACCGTTAAAATCGTCCAGCATTGTTTCCGACGAACCTATAGTACACGTAACAAACCCTATTGTAACGCTAATTTATGAATATTAACTCAACAAGCACGCGGCATTATTAGCAGTGCAGAGCGTCGATTATTTCATGTCAGATAATCGATACGCCACGGAAATTATAATTAATAATATAAAGATAATACCGCGCGCGCACGCACACGATCTTGCGCGCGATTTAATCCATCAATTATATTATAGCGAGTAGCAATCGTTCGTGTTATTATTTCTTTCAAGAGATGGATCAGAACGCGAAGAACATCGGCGGGGAAAACTGAATCGCAGAGGACTGCTACGGAATAAAGGAGAATGAGACGGAGACCGTGGATCAAGAACACGTGAACGCGCGGCGTTCGGGCATTAAAGCGTCCCTCTCTTCCGAGGGAACCTCATTTAAGAGTCCTTGTTTATAAACTGAAACAGGACGCGGCGGAATATAATTCCGCTTCTAATTACCCTGAGTGCTTTGCTTCTTTCATGGAAAGCGAGCCGTCCCATAGCCGGCCGCGGCAAAAGTTTCGTCCGGCCCGGGAGCCGCGCGAATCCGATTGACCGGGCAGCCGAGCGGGACGATTGTTGTACGGTCGCCGCCATAAGTAAAAACTTAATAAATAGCCGGAAGAAAGATCGAGGCAGGAAGTGTGAGCCACGGACAAAGAGGAACTCGTTCGAAACGTTGCAGCAAGACCGGGAGGAGAATAATAAGAGAGCGAGAGAGGAGAGAGAAAAAAGAAGAGGGGGATGGAAAGTAGGGACAGGGGTGGGAAAGAGGAGAGCCGAACCAACGGGCAGAATTCCCTGATAATTAAGACCGTTTTAAGGAAAAAGAAGCGAGCACCGCCGTCCTTGTCCCTCTCGCCGGCTGACGAGTTTCGCTCGCTCTCTCACCGCCGGCCGGTATCCTAGTATCCTCGAGGAGGCTAATTAATTTAATTACCGCCTTCGCCAGATTTAGCCCCGCGCCGCGCCACGGATACCCGAGACTCCGGAATAGCTGTCTGTGTTTCACGATTTTGCCCCGGTCCAAGTACAATGATTTCGCTGGTCTCGTCGAGTCGGGTAAAGAGCGCAAAACGTGAAAAACAAAGAGGAAACGACTCGATCGGGTCTCCGCGCCCTCTCTCCCCCCTACCGTTTCTTTTATCCGCTCGATTTCTTCGATGCTCGAAGGCTCATGAATGACGAAAGCGACGAGAAAAAGGTTAACTATCGAGCGCATATTTATGAGAGGCCGCGTCGCGTCGCGGGCCAAAGGAAACGGGCCGGGGCCTTCGGGGAATTTAAATTAACGGGGAGCCACTTACCATTCTTAATTGAACCGATATTCTTGCAGACGCTCGATCCAATTAACACTCGTTCCCCGTCCGTGATTCGGCCGTCGTCGCCGTTCCGTTTCATCTTCGAAAGCATTCGCGATCCGCTCGTTCGCGCGCGCATCTCCCCCCCTGTCCCCACCTCGTTCCCCCTATCGGCGATCAAAACTGATATCGTGCGAGCAAGATACACAAGGGAAGTTATTAGATAGGATTTAAAAAAAAAAGAGAGAACCTAAAGGTAGACAAAATAAAAAGCGATGGGCGATACCAAAATCGAACACGCGTTCATACGCTCACGTACGCGTGTGCGCGTGTGCGAGCACGCGTTACGAGAGACGGTGGACGCGCTTATAGACTGTAACGAGTAGTAACGGCATGGCAGGAGCGGGCCCGTTAAATTTAATGTTTATCGACGACAGAGAGTGTAAAATTTAATTAATCGAAAAGTGATTATGAGCAAAAGCACGGAGGCAGAACGCTGATTCTATCGGTCGCGATCAGCCCATAAGCCCACGGATGGCTGGCCATAACCCTTCAAGTCCATTTTACTTCACTCCGTGGACCTGACATAGCACACGGCTGTTGTTACGCGACGCGACGGCCCTTTTCGATCGGTTCACTGCCGCCCGGAGGCCTATATCGACCTAATCGAGCTGTTCACCGTGTTTCTACGGATCCGGTTCGGTCAGCGCCGATTTTCTTTTTCTTTCTTTTTTTTTTCACCCGCGATTTAATCCCGCTGCCGTTTATTACCGCCTTCAATTAACGGATAGCGACTGTTTGAAAACAATCAATGACCCAAATAAGATCTGGATTTGAGGGGAGCAACGGAAAATTTATTTATTTGTTATCGAACGCGATATATTAAAGAAACTGGGTCACAGCGCTTCAGTCTGGTATCGAAGATTCATTAGCCGGTGGAAAAAGAATCTATTGGTCACTTGAATAATTCAATTAACGGAGCAGTCGTAGCCAGATTCGAATCCTTTATTCCCATCACAATCGGAAACAATTACGTACTCTTTCAGGTAATTTGTGACTACCCTCCTCTCAATTCGTACGATTCTTCAGAAATATTTGCGTACAATCGCGAATTCCCTTAATTGCAGAACTTCAAGGAGCACCGAGGAATATCAATGCCAATCAATCAATCATTCTCCCTACCCTGGCCTCCTTTATTTTTTTTCCTCCCTCCGCGTTTGACTCTGTTTTCGTAAAAATGTTCGTTATTGGCGTTCCGATCGATCGGCACGGAGCTCGAAAATATGCCCGCCAATCTAGCTAGCAAATATCGCAATTCATTTCGTCGGTATACTCGAAACGGATATTGTTGCTGCGCGGAAGCCAATAAAAATTATAACACGACAAGTGCAACGGAGTAAATAAAATTCAACGGAGCAAAAAAGAAAAACGCGTCACGTGTATTTGCTATCGCTCGGAAAATGTATTGCTTGGTTAAGATTTCACCTCGAAATACCGACGTGAGAGAGAATCAGTCGGTGGATATAAATACATATGAATAGAAGATAGCTGCCTTGAGCAAAAGACTCGCAACTGAGTGATTGCCATGGTGAAGGAAACCGTACTTACATATCTTCCTTTATCAACTGTTTTGTTCATTTTTTTTTCCCATGTCTAGTTGGCCTCTCCCATGTTTGGCTGGTCTCTACTTCATTTACTCAGACTCCTCTCAACCAACAGGTCCTTCTCAACCATCAACAAGTTTCTTTAAATGGACAAGAATTGAGTAACAATGAAACGAAACGAAGTGATATAAACACGAATAATAATTCATTATGATGCTCCTTGTGAAATTTTATTTAACTTATACAGTTGCATTAATTGAGATATGGTTTAAATAAAGTCGAAAAGTGTTGTCACAGACACCGTCCGCGTAGCAAGTCTTCCTTACCCGTATCCTCTAGCCACATAGATCAACGGGACCAGGCAAATTGGAACAAATTGATTTTCCCCGGCGACATCTACTATTAAAGTGACGGAAGAGAGTCGCGGGTATTAACGAGGGGGTCGCAATATCGAAACGCGGTATCGGGCAGCTTTTCGGGCAAATTGGATTTTCGTGAGAAACATTATGACACCGCTCATAATTGCTGGCCGACGCGCGTACACGCCGGTCCGGGAGCGTTTATCTAGGAACGATAGCGATAGCCTGGATCAGCAATTTCTATTTCAGTCTCTATCGCGAAATAACATTACGCGATTTTAATACCACTAAAATTAAGCGTGAAATTGGATTTGAAGGTCGGTTACACATTAATATTCACGAAATTAATGCTTGTTTGCGTGCGATTGCCAAATGCAAACATGACAGCGAGCAATTTAATTAGCGCGATCAAGTTAAGCGTCAAATTGGATTTGGAAATTGTTCAGACGTCAATTTCAACGAAATTGCTTCTTCGGCCCGGCGGCCCACCCCTATCGCCCCCCGTGATCTTCGATTACTCCGCGGTCATTTAAAACTGGAAACTTTCGGGTGTATCGTGAGCCAGAGGCTGGGGTGGAACAGGCGGCGCCCTCATATTAATTCCGTAGGCCTACCGGTGATAATGTCTCCGGCGTGCCGTTCCCAAGGGTGGCGTGAAAGCATTCCCTTTAACGACGCCGAATCGAGCCACGAGATAGGCGATCGTCTTCCCGATTACGCTAAGGAGAACGGGTAATTACGTGTTCGCGTCCCGATTTTGCGTTCAACCAATCGCTGATCTCACCCCTATGAAAATTACATTTCGAAAAAGTAAGATTGACCCAATTTCTTTTATCGCTCGTGAAACGAGATAAAATCGGCAGATCTCAGGCAGAGACAGGAATCGCGAGAAATCGGTATCACGTACGAGACGTTAAAATTAACGACGCGGTAACAAAAGTATCGTAAGTCTCTCAGGAGGTTGGGTTGAATCGCGTGCGAAGTTCCTGTACCAGCTACTAACGAACAGCGACGGTGGTGGCTCGTTGAACGCGTTACGGGCCTGCATGCCGGTAATCAAATACTTAAAACGTGGCTCGCGACTGTTGGAAACGAACGACGGGAAAGTTAGTCCGAGATGAACAGAAGCCGGGTGGTAAATTCCGATCGTTCGAGACGGACGGCCTCGTAAACCGATTCGCTCTCGCGTTCCCGGCGTGGAAAATGTCATTAACGGGTAGAATCGTGAAGACTATCGGTACGTGAGTGTCTTTCAACGGGGTAGGAATTATACGTGCGTGTTCCATGGATTTCGCGCGAGATCCCTCTAGGAGATTCGCGATTCAGGTAGCATCTGGGAATTATCAAAATTAATCGTGCTCGCTAATTCAAGGCAGCAGAGATTGAGAACGGATGAAGCCGAGGAAAAAAGTTCGCGCGACTGCCGGAGGATCGTAATACGCCGGTAATTCCGGTGCTTAGCGGCGTATAAATAAGCATTAAATCCGTGCTTAGGTATACCTTAATCTGTATTTTTTTCCCGACCTCGGCTGCTGGAATATATTATCACCCGAGGGATTTTATCGCGGTGGCGATAATGCCGTTAACGCGCGAATCTACTCGAAAGAACTTTTTTAAAGTAGCCTAGCTACCGGTCGCTCGAGCTACTCCTCTTAGATCTCTTCCTCTTATCGAGAACGAGCTGCCTCATAGACGAAACGATTCCCCAGATTCACTATTAAAATACGAGAACGTGAAGGAATCTTGTTTCTCATCTATTCAAAAATTTACTATAAAAATTCATTCGTTAACACTAGATTGCCCAAGGAAGTCATGCTGCTTGTTAGTTTTAATTTTAAAAAATTATGTATATAATGATACAATTTCTCAGAAATTTTTTTTATTGTTAATATTTACTAATAACATATTTTATAACTGTAAATAATATACAAATGTATTAAGTATTAATTCTAAATAAATTTCTGTCCATCTTACTTATTCTTTCACAATGAAGTCTTTTTGACTGCTTTTGGGCAATGTAGGTATATACTAAGTTTCAGTCTTTCTAATGTTAGCAATAAAATAAGATCTTGTGTAACCTTGAACATTAAATCAATTTTTATAATTACTATGCGTATTTTGTTTTAATAGATGCATAAAACACGGAGTGCAGCCGCTACAATTGATAGTCATTACCTGAACGCATCGTACCTTCCGAATCCACCTCATAAATCGTTCCATAAAATAGAGTCATTGAACAATAGAACAGGATCGAATGTACAATAAAGATTCATTCATTGACAATAAAATAAGATCTCACGTAACCTTGAACATTAAATCAATTTTTATAATTACTATGCTTATCATATTTGAATAAATGCATAAAATCCGGAGTGCAGTCGCTACGATTGATAGTCATTACCTGAATGCATCGTACCTTCCGAGTTTACCTCATAAATCGTTCCATAAAATAGAGTCATTCGACAATAGAACGGGATCGAATATACAATAAAGAACGCGACGTGCGCGAGGCCGGACGTTTAAGCCTCGACGAGGTAGGGGAGGATGGCGGACTATTAACGGACCGTTTCCGTGATGCCGCGGACGTTTCTCGCACGCTCATCAGCGTCCGCACAAGCGAGCCCCGGATAACGGAGAGCACGGATTTGAATTAGGAAGCGGTGCAGCGCGCGAGGAGGATGAGGATGAGGCGGTGTGCGGGGCAGATTTGAACGGCGGTGGCGCACGAGGTCGGTTGCTAACGACCGTCGCCAGACCAGGGTTGTTAACTGCTGCCTGGGTTCGGTCGTCCCACGCTGGATGCGGTGGTGGTTCTTCTACGTGGGAAGAGGTTCCGCTGGAGCGGGTGTGAGGGTGGAAAAGGACCGCGCCGGGGTAGAATGGCTAAGCTATTCGGAACAATGTCTTGTTAGGCGGTTTGCTTTGAGGTAATCGCCGGGAAGACCCCGGCAGTCGTTAGACTTTCCCTCGCGGACCTGTTTGTTTCGCGGATAATTGCCCACCGATACTCGACTCTAGTCCCTCGTAAAATCGTGAACGATCCCCGTCGGGCTTACGGCACGAAACGGTGAGGGGTAGAAGCTGAGTAGAACGCGCTCGGAGGAGGGAAACGAGGACGAATGGGAGGGAACGGAAGAGAGACCGGGAGGGGACGGGAGAAAGTTCTATTATTTGGGTCGTCGGAACGATTTTCAACAGGAGAATCGTCTTATTAACGAGGCGACCCGCTCGTTCCACGCACGGGGAACGGGTGGTTAGGTTAGACGTTCGATTAGGCAACGCGTATACCCAATTACAGGAGTAAATGCCGCGAGTCCCGGCGAAAAAGGAGTGCCTCGTGGAAACGTGATCCGAGCCGCGCTGCGAAACAGCGAGAGGCGAAAAAAAAAGATTGCCTCCAAGTTAATTAGCGCGAATTACATCTGCACGAGGACGTGGTAATTACAGATTTTTCTATTCTCGACACCGCGCTTCAGCATCAGAACCCGTTAAACAGCTCCGCTTAAACGAGACGGCTTCAAGTGCATGTGTATATTTTTCTTTGCCGAGCACCAGAGAGTAAGACACGGCTTCGGAGGATGTATCCGATTCACGCGATGCCACGCGTAAATTGCTTCTCATGGACTGTTCGCTTTTTTTTTTCTTTTTTAGAAAAGCGACAACGTGTCAACGGGTTTTTTCATTCAACGGCCGGTACGTGGGGATAAAGGTAAACTGCTAATTTCCCTGGTTTCATCCGACGCTTTTAATAGATTCACTTGGTCGGATATTTTCAAGCAATACGAACGCGAAACGTTGGAGTGTATCTGGGCGAACGTTTAATGGGAATACCGTCGCCACTTTTCTCGTTGAATATTTCCAATTTTCGGCAGGACGCACTCCCTTCAATCGCGTCACCGCATCGGCCAGCGCTGGATCGCGGCGCTCGTTTTACGCCACGCGCTCTATTGATTGCGCAAACGAAACTCCTGTCCCCTAAATTTGGAATATCGAGGTAGTTAGCATCGACCGCGCTCCCGCTACGTATCGTCGACTAATTAGCATGTACCACTTTTCCCTGGGACATACTTTAATCGTTGTGTCCACACCGGCACTGTCCCATTACTTGCGTAAACGTGACTGCTATTAAACTTGAAATATCGACACGCTCCACCGTTTACCATCGGTTCTTAATGATAATCAGTGACCGATCAACTTCTCATCCTTCGATAAATTTCATCTCGTTTCAGCTCGTTTAATTATCATTCGAACGGATACTCGTTCCTGGGGCTATCCGTCTCAGAATTTGACTGCGGACGACATAACTCAGTGTCCGTATCTAAATCCCAACCCTTTACCAGCGCGGAACGTGACCGTTGTCGCATGAAGCTGAAATATCGCGGCAGTTAGTATCGGCTGCGCAATTAGTATGTACATTTGGAGTGTTCCCCCAACGGTAATATTCTTAGTTCGCTACCAGGGGTCATTCTCACACCTCTGCGTTCGTATCTTCGCCGATTAAGGGCCCACCGAAGTGCCACCACATCGTACGAAACTCGCCCGACGACGATGGCCGTTCGCTAATTCGTACTTCGAGGCTCACGAACGACTAATTTGCCCCTAATGCCCTGCTTACGCCCGATTATCGTCTTCGACAAGTTTCACGCTAATAGCTACCGCCACCACGATTCTCTGACAATCATTTTTCTACGAACCGCACGAACGAATCTTTTATTTCGTTCATACTTATCATTTTGGCGAAAAGTTTGTTTTGGCATTAAATTGTCTTCGGTAAAAAGGTCAAACAACAACGACGGTATCTGGAGCGTCAAAGAAACGTATCGTTACGATCCATTTCCAGTCGCGTTTCTTTCCGTGGAAAAGTGTCGGAACCTATAATTCCTGGCAACGCAACGGGAGCAACTTGGCCGGGGCAAGGCGCCACAGATCACTGGAATCATCCGTGATTCGCCGCAAGATAGCTCATTCTAACGTATTGCGGGATAACATCGACGCCGCGGGCGATCGTTATTTGTGTAATACAATTTATCGATCTCTCTCTCCCTCTCTCTCTTCTGTTCCGTGGGGTGTACCGCCAAATTATTTGCTCTCCTGTCGCTTAACCAACGAATAATATATGACGCGTGTACCAAGCAAGAAGTTATCAGTCGCGAATCAAGCTGATCAATATTCACGACCTATGCCTTCATCTTATATTCTATCATACGTATTTAATCTGAGTACTCAGTTAACACTATTTCTACCGCGATTTTGTGTATACTTATCTCGAACTATATGCACATTTTTAAATCCAGGATGAGCTGGAGGAAAATGACATCGCTGAATTAATTTAAAAACTGTTATAAGAAGAGTCAAAAACTTAATTGTAGAGAAATGATTAAGCTTAGTGAATAATGTTCAGTTAAAATTTGAAAGGTGTCCTTTGACAGCTCATGGTAGAAATATAGTTAATATTGAGAATTACTTTGAAACGGAAAATAAAATTATATGAATTGTGAAATACTTATAATATATTTGCAAGAAAGAAGGTACGAAGAGGCAGCGAATGGTAAAAATCAGGCGGAAGGATCAATCTGCGAGAACGGGTGGTCGAGAGGCCATTAATAGAGCGCGAAATCCGACGGTCATGCGCCAATCAGGTTTCGCGACAGTGGCCAGGAAACAAGTATTTCCCATCAGTGCGATCGCCGGATCTACGCCGAAAGCCGTCATCGGGCTCGGCGAAAGCAGTCCCAAACATTTCGTTTATTAACTTCGATAACCCGCGACTCGTCCTTAGCGTCGTTTAGCGGCACACCCCCCGTGTGGCGGGTACAGTGTACGGTACCGATAGCGCGATATCGACACACTCGAACAATCCCTTCTATCTCGAGCAAGTACGTTTTTATTTTCTGTTAATTGATTTTTTACACTCCGATACACCCTGACGAGGTTCCTTCGTGATAGCTTGCAACGACGCGACGCGCGCGCTTGCGTATCCATGGAAATGGTCCGCCGCGATATTAAATGGACAGATATAACCAGTAGGGGTGAGAGCAAGGAGCGAGAGGGTTGGGACTAATTGAAATCGAGATGCTCCCGCACTTTCGCCGCGACGCACTTTTTCCGGCCGCGGGAGTTCAGCGACTTCTCTCGTCGCGCCAACCAGCCGGCTAGTTCGGCATGTAGAATCGCTTTTCACGGGAACACCCCTCGTAAACTTCCTTTCCTATGTTTGCTATCGTCGTATCGCCATTCAGTCTCCCTGGCCCCGGCGCTGAAAGTCGTCGCGTGGCTACCCGAGCAGGAGCCTGTGTACGTACGTGACGTTACAACGACACGCTCGGAACGTCAGCTGAAGATTTTTCCGTACCTCGATATGATTAATACTCCTGCGAGATAGAGCTCGCGAGAAAGAGATGGTGGCTGAAGATGGGACGAAGAAATGAGAAAGGTTGAAGAGAGGGCATGAAAGAAAGGTTGAACGGAGAGAGAAACGAGGTGATCGCGGGGAGAGAAAAAAAAGGATGGGGATGACGGAGGGTGAAGGCAGCCGAGGTAAAAGGGAACGGTTATGGGCCTCGTGGCCGCTCGCCGTACAGCAAATCCCCGTCAACCGCATTCAATTACGATGTTATCGCGAATACAGATGACGGTTATTTCCTTCGGTACACCCTATACGTAACGTTTTCGCGATGCGGCGCGACGCCGCCGCTTCTCCGTCCAAAGTTAAAGCAGTATATCGTGTAATGGTGGGTTGGCCAGCCGCCCGTGTGATTGCTTTAGGATGCTCGCCGACAATACACCGGGATAAAGCGGCTACGATTTCGACCGACGGAAGTCATACTCACCGCACGCTACTCCCGTTCGACCCGATATTACCTCGATATATTCCCACGTTTCGAATACGGATCTTACTCCTCCCGTGTTGCTATTAAGACTCGCGAGTCGATAAAAGTCGATCTGACGATTCATATATTTAACACTAGATTGCCCATTTTGACTGCTTCTTAGTTTCAATTAGAAAAATAATTATGTATGTAATGATACAATTCCTTAAAAATTTGTTGGATTGTTAATATTTACTAATAACCTGTTTAATAATTGTAAATAATATAAGAAAATATTAAAAATTAATTTTAAATAAATTTCTTTGCATATTAGTTATTCTTTCACAATGAAATCATTTTTACTGCTTTTGAGCAATATAGGTACATACTAAGTTTCAGTCTTTCTAGTGTTAATGAAGGGTTTGTCTAATGACACGAGTCTACAGATTTCAAATAGATGCATTTGGGATATGAGTCATAATGAAACCATGTAATTAAATAGTTGAGAAGTTATTTCTTTGATGATTGATAGGCTCGGGTACTCCGACTCGTTCGCCAGGGAGAAAAGACGCGAGTCATCGCTCGTTTTCCTTTGAATCGCGTATACGTACGTCGGTTTTGGGTACACGGTTTGTCGAGCACAACGGCCACCGCCGCCCACCCTCCGCGTTTTCGAGCGATAAAACCTGAAATACGAGCAGTGCTCACGCCGGTCGAACGTTTTATTCGCTACGACCAAAAAGGATGTCCGGATCATAACGCGGCGCGCTCCCGTGCATCTCTTTGCTCCCGCGAGTAACTTTACGCAGCCGTTTCAAAAGGGCGCTGTCCCCCTACCCGGCTCGGTCCTCTAAGCCTTTATGCGTGATACTTCGACGTTCTTAAGAACGCGAGCGAACGCTAAGTCACGTTTAACAACTGTATTATATTAATTAATAACTTACCAGTATGTAGGACGTCGACACAAACACTTTAAAGTAATTCAGTTCGTGTCGAAATAAAAAAAAATATGACACGCTTCACGAACGAGATCTGTACGACGCTTCAACGTTGGTGGCATCAACCGTGATAAAGAGGTGGGGAAACGTACGAGAAAGATTAATTGTAGCTTTCTTTGCGCGAAATAGAGACAACGAAGAGAGTCGAACATTGTGGAAGGGAAAAGACGTGCGAGGGGGATGGGAAGATGGACAGAGGGAAGAAGGGGGGGTCGGAGAACGAGACGCGGAGCGTCAGGACAGCCGGGGGGCGAGCTTTTTGCCGAACACATAATGCATAGCGAAGGATGACACCCTTATCTCGGGATCTTTAATTCCGTGGGCCGCTGCGAGGGGGGGTTGCCGCGTCGTCATTTGTCGGTTGCACCGCGCCTCGAATCAGGACGCCACCGGGAGTAGATGGATAAAACCGGCGGCGTTGTTAACATCACCGTTGGCTACGGGGGCTGGAAATTGCCTTGGCTGATTTCATTTCGGGCCAGATTATTTTAAGGGGTTCTGCTTTTCTTTCCCCTACCCGGTCTCACCCTCCGAGCGGTAGCCCGCTCCGTACGCCCCCGCGCTCGCGGCCTCGCCGTGATTAATGCAACTTGCGGTGAGAGGCCGTCCGATCGAGAATCGCGTCATCTGGCTACTCTTGCCTGCTGATCGATTAGCTAATAAACTCGACTAAATATGGTAACACGTGAATTCGTTTGGGAAATATAATACGTTCTTCTTTTACCAGATTCAATTTATCAATTAGACTCTTAATTAACAATCTTGTTCAGAGCACTGAAATTGAAAATCAGAACCAACAAAAAAACATTCCGTAGAATGGGATAATTGGAGCGATCCTCTCATTTATTAGGGTGCAACGAGGGAAATCATTCGAGTGTCGAGTGAGGAGCAACGAGCCCTTCTT
Source organism: Ceratina australensis (assembly GCA_004307685.1). NCBI lineage: Eukaryota > Metazoa > Arthropoda > Insecta > Hymenoptera > Apidae > Ceratina > Ceratina australensis. The sequence continues at coordinate 736,768 of SHCU01000010.1, forward strand.
TTCGAGGGCAACGCATCGCGAAGCGAAGGGGGTTAGAGGATCCGCTCTCCGCGAGTTTTAAAGAGTTTCAACGTCCTATTATAAAGTCTTCACCGTGCATAATAACATTCAACTCCGTGGGCTGGAAGGCATTAGGGAAATCGCGTTGCCTCTCCCCCGGACTGTTTCACCCTCAACCCCTTTTCCAATTCCCTTCCTACCTCGGTTGCTGCCCCGAACTCGGTACTACCCAGTTCTCAGCAATACCTCCACAAATTAGTGGATCTCGTCACGGCGTGACGTCGTTTCGTTATTAAACAACAAAACGAGGAAGGTCGCCGAAAAACTAAATGAAATGGAGGAATAAGAAATGTATGATATCTCAGCGTCAGATAATAGTTGAATGAAGACACGGTAAAACTTTCTGTGGTTGTATTTATAAGAATGTTATATTTTCTCGGTAGTAATGGGAGCCCCTGATAGGAGCGGTAAATATATTAATAGTGCGCTAATAAATGATATTTATATACAGATGGATAAAAAAACGAGGAGGAAAGTGTGTGTATGTTTGTGTGTGTGTGGTAGTCGTGTCTCTTTATGCGTGTATACATGCACGTGTCACTCGTATCCTTTCTCTTCCTCTCTCCTGTATACAGTTTCTACCGCTCGCGTACTCCTCGCGCAGTTTATATTTTGTACTTAATCGGATTCGTTAAGCTTCGAATTCTGTGTTATAGAATCACGAATTCCGGGTCGACCCGCGATTCGTGGATGAGTAATAGCCTGATCGAAAGGTAACGTGGATATTTTTTTTTCCGTTCGTATCAAAGAGAGAAAGGGGAAAGAAATTTTCGTTCGTACACGATCAGACGAGCTATTCACACTCGCGCCTCGTGTATGAATTCAGCAAAATTCAGAAAACGGATCGTTTATCAGCGCACGCAACGGTTTATCGAATTTTTTTTTAACCATCTTTTGGTATCAACGTCAACCTTTCACTTTATACCGTTCTCTTCACTTCGTCTGTTCTCGCGTTCATCTTTTGGCGTTAAAGCGTAAAGCCCACGATTCAGTCCCGCGGTTCGCAAACGATCAATCGTTCGAGTCCACGCAGCTTCGAGCAAAATAACTGTCATCACTGATTGCGTTTAAGGAATAATTCGAAATCCGAGATGTTCGATTTGCTCCCGTGGGACGTCGAAACTTATATCGTTAATCTTTGGTATCAGCCGTTGTGTGTACGCTTTGACTTGCGCCTCGTATACCGAGATTTTGGAAACGTTTCGATTCGTCGCATTCGCGCCGTACAACGGTGTCTCACCGACAATTAATCGTCGCGGGTCTCAACCATTGATTACCATTCACGATCGAGCGGTTATCGATAAAATTGAAAATAAAAAAACAAAGAAACAGCAACTTACTTAATAAATTTTCATCGGGCTCTTTTTCTCTCTCCCCTCCACGATGTCCAAAATTCGCCTCCACGATCAGCTGCTAAAGCGTCGAATGCCGACGAATCGCGAGTAACCATCATGGAAATTCATCGATTGGTCTGCGTATACTGATAGTCTTTCGGTGCGTTGCAGAGTCGTCGGTACACAGATATTTACAAGAGAACTCTGCCACATGCGCTCATTCCTTTCACCCACACTCGCTCCCTTCTCTAAAATCGTTCCTCTTCCACAGAAACGTATCTTACATAAAATCCCCTATTCTTTATCGTGTTACATGTTGTACCGTATATTACAAGACGTGCGTCAAACGTGTTTCTTCGATACACGCGCTTCAGCGTATACGTTCGCGTTCCCGTGCGGTCCATTATCTTCTCGATAAATTTATTCATATTACAATTCGCGATCACAGTGATTATTCCCGATCTCTCGGTTAAAGTTCTCCGGAAAACGATCGACCGCCCGGAAGTGTCCTCGAGATCTTCTCATCTCCATCCTGTATATATATATATATTTTTTTTTTTTCGTAATCGTTACCGAACACCCGTGCCCGAGCCTCCTTCACTGTCTGTCCGTTTACTCGTCCGTTCTCGGCGTTCACTTCGTTACGACGTTTTCACGCCTCGTCCCATGCTCGCTCCTCTCCCACCCCGGTTCGTCTCATCGGCGAGCCTGAATAGCCTCAATAACCGCTGAGACATCTGAGCTTCTTCAGTGGGGGCGACACCTCGTCTCAGCTGGTCGGCGCCTGCATAGACATGGGTGGCGGCTTCATCGGTCCTATAGCCGGACCCGATAGCCCGTTGTTGTTCATGTCACCTGGAGCTCTAGTGCCACCGCCTACCCCTATGCTCGTCCCGTTCACCATCGGTGTGCTCCCCGACATTTGACCCTGCGCCCATAAGATCAAAGCTCTGAATAAAATTCAATCTTACAACCATTGTGTCGAGTTAAATCATTTGTACAATTTCTTGACGGATTATCTCCATAACAATAATTACATTATTTTTGAAGAACAATGAAGTTTTAACTTTTTTAAATATAAATTGTCTTTCAATTGAAGTGCTATCGAGTCTATGTATGAGCAAAAGTGATCACGTGCAACGGGTTCTCTCTTTAACTTACGTTCGACACGTGATTATGTTGACCGACCGACTGGCCGAGTCCCTGATGAGGTTGCAACGGATTGTGACCCGGATGCATGTTCTGGCCAGGCGGTGCCGGCGTCGGTGGCAGTTGCCTTTTGATGTACGCCAGCGAGGCTGGTGTTGGTACTTGCATACTGGCGAACAAGATCCTCTCCTCGTAGTCGTATTCGCACAGGATTTTGTTCTCGCACAGATAAAACCGATCGCCCACGCAAAACCTACAATCAAAAACAAGAGAAGGATTTACTGAACGAACGTATCGCTTTCATAAGTTCATGGTAAAATATTACAGAATCGCAGACAATATTACAAAAAAAAGAAGTTTTTAAATTAACATTTTCCGAGTTAACGTCTGTAAATTTTTTGTCAATGCACCGCATACAGATAAGAGAAAATACCGTGCATTGCTTTAACGATGCATGGAAATACAAAAAAGCAAAAAAAGCGACGGTTCTTTGAAACGCGATCGTAAGGGATGGTCGCACCCCCGGTGGCTCGTCGATAATCGGTTGATCGCAGCGACGAATGGAAAAAAAAATTGGTAAAAAGGGAAAACAATGACAGAGAATGTTAAAAGGGGGTGAGCGGTGGATAACGAGCGTATCGCAACGTGTCGGACAAATAATTATTATCGGGCTTCTGTCCGCGAGCGGTCTCACATCCGCTTTGATCCCGGGTAGGAAATACGAGAGCGAAATACGAGAGCGGCAGAGTCTGGTTCGAGGTAGATACTCTCATAATCGTACGGCAAATAGAATTATCGCGTTGCGCGCGGCCATTCCCGACGAGCATAGCTTATACCCGGGTTTCGCTCGTTTCCCCCATTATACGCGTCGTCTGCTAAATGACGCTGTACTCCGATCCATCTCTTCCTACCTCTACCGGTCTCGCTCGCTCTCACACCGTTCCTCTCTCCACTCTATCGCCCCTTTCTCCCTCTCGCTCGCCTACTCCTCTACAATTATTCAGCTGACCATCACCTGCTGGCTTCTGGCCTTCGCCGGATCATTCCGCGACCGGTTTTTTAAGCGTGAACCCGCTCGACGATTCTTTACGATACCCGTAATAATTTATTTAATCTTATCCCTTTACAATTTTCTACGCATTTCCCAACTGGATCAATTGTAATCGGTTGATTCCACGTCACCGTACTATTTGTAATTGGGATTTGAAGTTGATCCGACAATATCGAGGTCCCGCATGAATTTTCCATTACAATACCGCGCGGACACCAGGCGATAGAGTTAACAATTCACGGTGCATTCTTTGAGCAGCTCATCCGGCAGCCTGGATTGAAGCAGATATTGCCCATAACTAGGAGGCAGCGGGGATTATCATGTTGCACGAGTGCACTCGTTCCACAGGGTCTATTATGATCACGCGAATCCCGTTCCTCGAATTCTCTCGCGACCTGTCTGCCGCGACACGATACCGACGCGCGATACTCACAGATTTTCCAGTTTCATCTAACTAGTTCTGTGCGCGCACTCGTTTGCTTTAGTCCCCTCGGTTAATTGTTCGCGTTTCACTGCCACCGAGCATCGGAGGAGTAGGAGGAGCGGTCGCTCTGCCGAGGGAACAAACGATTCGAACAAACGTCGACGTCGCGCGTTCCACAGAAAATTACGGGGACGAGGAAACGGTACAATTTTTATGTCACGCTTTATCAAATAAAAATGAGTCAAAATGTATACGGCTGGAACGCGTCGCAGATTTAAGAGTCGCCCACGGAGTACCGCGCGACGGTCGCTACGTTGAAATATTAACCGGGAAAGGAACGGGATGGCAGCGAGAGCCGGTCCACCAGTTCCAAAGACGAGCACACTACTACTCCGTGGTCCACATGGAAAATTTCAATCTAGAGAGAAGGCCAGGCTCTCAGATCGCTTCGGTTTAATGTTTAAAGAGGGTCGGAGGAGCCCGAGGACGCGGAAACCGGAAGGCCTCTGGACGCAAAGGAATTCGAGAAAAATCGGACGAACGAGCGGCACCGTGGGCCGCGTAAATAAATAAAATAACCGGTGCCAATGCGTGACCCCATTAGGCAGCGGCACGGTTCGCAGCAGTGTGTGTCGCCGATGCAGTTTCAACATCGTCTGCCGGCGGGGCATCGTCCGACGAAATAAAACATTCACCGCGTCTTGCCCGGCGCGAATCCTTTCCTTCGAAGGGACACGGGTTTCTTGAATAAAATTTGCATACGCGGCGCGGCGCGTGATCGCGCCCGGAGACCGTGCGCCGGCGTTATACCGGTTTAATTTGCTCCGCTGCCACGACACGGGACGAGTTTCCGCGACGCAGAAAAGAGGATTAAGCCAGACCCGCGACGTAGTCCAGCTGCGAGGCGTCGCCGAGAGCAAATTAACCGTATCGGCTGCAACAACGTCGCGGGCCACGATTAATTGCCCGTTTACGACGCGAGCGTACCTTTTCGAAACGGTTTCTTCCCCTTTCTTTTTTTTTACGACGCTGACTCAATATCAAATGGGTCCGAGGTATAAATAACGCTTGGAAAATTTGCCGCGAGATAGCCGGTAAAAATATGTGAAATTGACGGGGCCGATAGGAACGGCTATTCCCGGGGAAATGATAATCCACGCGGGTAACATAACGTATTTTAGAACAGGTTCAGAACTCGTTAGGCAGCTTTACCTCATTCAGCGTAGTCACTTTCGAGTTATCTTGTTCATAATTTCGTATTCAGATATTCCGAACAATTACCGTCACCTCGTTAATGAAATAAATATTATTTTACAAGCCGAAGCATACGCGTAAGGTAATATCGTCCGTACGATTAATCTTCTTTTATTAAACGCGAAACGAACGATATTTTAGCAACGTTTTTTTCACGATAGCTAAAGATCGATTATGTCTCTCGGAGCCTCGAGTGTCCTGATTGTTCCGCGGAGGATTGCACGAGTCAAAGCTCAGCTAAATCAAAGGCAAAGTGCAATTTGTAGTCGACGAGGGCATTAACTGCTATGGTCGTTAAATTCGACCGGACGTCTTCTCGAGAGGATCGAAGAAACCGTCGAGGGGGACGCGTATACTCATTGCATTCGCATGTGCGCGGGCCGCGCGTAAGTACAAGCACACGGGCGAGTGTTGGTGCACCGGGGAGGAGCGAGAGAAACAGGGAGAGAGAGAGAGAGAGAGATATCTAATTGGATCGGTAAATCATCCTCTAACCAGGAGGGTGGTAGGCTAGGCATCGCCACCGGCAACCCTTTATTCTGTGTTATTACAGTCTAAAGTTACCCCGTGTAATTGTTGCTGTTTAATTGCAAACTCTAAGTCGTCGCGTTACATGCCGCGGCGCCCCGCGTATAATTGCCCGCCTCGAGTTCGCCCGCTCGTTTTTTACCGGCGAAATAATTGGAAGCGATCTCCCACCTCTCCGTCCCACCAGCCCCTGCCACGGAAATATCTAAATCCGACGTAGAATCGTTTCGATCCGACCGGCGCGAAAACGTTTCGGGCTTCGATCAAACGCAGCGTATAACTAGCCAAATTGCCGGCCCGCTTAATTACCAATGAAACGTAATCATCGGTAATTGCGTTTCGCCGAAGACGTTTTCCTGACCGATCGTATGAAATCGTTGTTGGAATAATGGGCTGCAAAAATAAATCGGATGACAAGGGATACTCGTAGTGTCCTGGCCTAGCTTAACGATCCTCAGGTCAAGGATTGAAGGTATGCGATCCTTCACTTGGGAAAGGGTCTAACTAGTGACAGTGTGTATTTTCTATGTATAGTTTTCAAGTGTGTCCAACATGGGTTTTTCACCGGACTTCCTTTTTCTGGTCAGTCGAACTCTGGCTTCGTAACAGTGCAGGTCTTCTCTCGCTGTTATCGAATGAACTAAGTTTTCACAAAAGCATTTCCGTGCCGTCTTAATTTCATAACCCATTTCGAGTAAATCGTAATAGAAATGGAAAACGGTTTAGCGGCACGAGACTGTTGACACGGTGCTTTTCGGAAAAAATTTCCAGCGAACCGCAAGTATGTCCACGGTGGCACGCGGCGCTTTTGCGCGTAGCTGAATCGTCGGTGGACAAAAGCAGCTATTCGTTGATTGCGTTGAAGTCGGTTTCGGGCATGAACGCGACCGATGCCTTGGGCATTGGGAACGCGGATCCGCCGCCGCCGCTACCCGTTCACTCCGCCGGCCGTCCATTGTCGAAGATAGACAATGCCGGCCGATAAAAACGTAAAATTGATGCTCTTTTGTTCGCATTGTTTGAGATGCTGGTACAACGTTTGTCGCACGCCTGGACGAGCCACTGTTATTGGCTTCAAACTACATTCTCCTGTTCCGTTTCGTTCCTTTATCCCTCTCGTCCACGCTCGCTCACGCGGTGTTCCTCTCGACCTCTACCGCCTCCCTTTCTCTCTTCTCTCTTTCGCGCCCCCTTACTTACAGCCGTCAGAGACCGCTGCCAGCTAGCTACTCTCGAAACCTTTCGTCTCGCCCATAAGCCGAGGCATTGTGCCCCGCCACGGTTCCATAGTTTCGTCGCTTTACATTGACCGTTTCTCCCGCAGAGCTACTTCTTTTTTATCTATCTCATCCCTTATCCTTTACGTCCGACGGCTCTTATCATCGTATCGTTTTCTATTTCTTGTCATTGTCCATGTTACGATTCTTTCTATACTATTTTTTGTGTTCGACACTCTATTCTCCGGCCAGCGATACAAGGCACGGACAAACTGGTAAAATCGGAAACTAATTCAGTCTCGTTATAAATAAATTAACCCATTGCACTTGAAGAATTTTCCCACAAATATTTCGTGAATTACTTACACGCAAATTGATGTATCAAAATTATTAATAATTTTTTCTCTGAACATTCACAGACATTCTTCAAATTAATGTATATGAATTTTACAATAATTAAGT
>SHCU01000010.1:745147-771483 GCA_004307685.1 Ceratina australensis
CCTAAAATTTAGTTTTTCCCTGATAACTCGCTTATCAGTCGAGATACGAGAAAAGTGCATAGGACCTTTCTTGTAGATCTCATCGAGATCTACAACTTCTATTTGAAACATTTTTGGCTAGCATGAATAATTACCATTTTGACCTCGATATCTCGCTAATTAGCATAATCAGAGAAAAGTGCGTATTGCCGTCTTATAGCCCGCAAAAAGCTGAGCAACTTTCATCTAACACATTTTCCGCTACGACCAACGGTTCGCGAGTTATTAATTAAAAACTAAGTTTTTGGGAGTAAAAATTTTAGTTCGAACTTTCGCCACCGGCGAATCGATTCGCCCGGCGCCACCGTCGATTTAGCACCCCTAAAATTTAGTTTTTCCCTGATAACTCGCTTATCAGTCGAGATACGAGAAATGTGCATAGGACCTTTCTTGTAGATCTCATCGAGATCTAAAACTTTTATTTGAAACATTTTTTGCTGGCATGAATATTTAACATTTTGACCTCGATATCTCGCTAATTAGCATAATCAGAGAAAAGTGCGAATCGCCATCTTATAGCCCGCAAAAAACCGAGCAACTTTCATCTAACACATTTTTCGCTAGGACCAACGGTTCGCGAGTTATTAACCCCTTGGTTACATTTGACGTGTGAGACACGTCATTCAGTTTTTTCTCCTAGCAGCGGACGACGCGTTTAAGACGTCAATCCAAAAATTATATCCGTTCCACATGCAAATATTGTCTCAAATAAATCCGTATCCAAAGAGTTAATACATAAATCGTAAGAGGATGATCAACGGTGGAAAATCATTTCCAAGAAAATTTGAAATCTTTTATTACAACGGACACAAAGTGCGTTAACGCGTTAGGTTGAGAGGTAGCGGAAAAATAAGCCCGGGGATACCGGCTCCGAAATAAAACCTGCCGTATGATTCACGAGCATGCTGCGAATTTTCAGTCGTCGTATTCCGGCGCCTCGTGAGAACCCCGAGCCGGCAGCATCCGCGGGCTCTATCCCCGGCATTTAGGGACCGGGGACTCGGCTGCGCCGAGCAATATGATACAAAAATGTCAGCAGTATCTGGATAATTACATAACTGGTCTCAGGGGCCGTGGAACCGAGAGGACAGGGAACGGGAATAACGCTAGGCTAGGACATGAGAAGTTGGTCTTCCTCCTGCGTAGAGAATGCTGGCGCAGGCGGAGGAGGAAGAGGTCGCGACGGATAGAGCGCAGGGTGATTTCCCAGCTGACCTGTAAAGCAACTCCCGTGCGGACTGTGACTCTCGCGGAGCCAGTATTCCCGCCGCTTCTTTCCTTACCGTTCCTCTGTATCTCTCTCTGTACCCCGTTCCTCTATTCCTCCACCCGCTCAACCCTACCCTTTGTTACTTTTGCATGCTTACGCCCCCCTTTCCTTCGGCCGCGACGCTTTTCGTCCTGATTCAACCGAGAACCGAACGGGTAGCGTGGCAAAGCGAATACAGGGATGCAAAAATCTGACCGGAAGTATCAATGATTTGAGCGACTCACCGATGTGTACACTGTTGACAGGCGAAACAGTCGAGGTGATAGACGTTCGTCCTCGCCTTCATCACCATCTCGAACGGCGGTATTTGCTTGTTGCAGGCCGCGCAGTGCCCCGGATTCCCGAACAGCCTGAGGTAGTCCCTCTTGCAGAGGATAAGGTTGGCCTTGGTGAACAGACTAGAACCGACCTCTCCTAACCTACAGTCGCAGCACCCGCACTTCAGACAATCCTCGTGCCAGAACAAGTCCATGGCCTTGAGGAGATACCTGAAGAACCGACCATAGTTTTCCTTCTTACCGGCCACTCTTAACATCTTCGAGGGTGGTTTTCTTTCAGCGCGATTTCCGACGACTTATCATTCACACTTTCGTTTATCTATTTTCTACTCGTTATCGGCTACCGATTGTATCTCGAGATAAGTGAAATAAATTTGATGGAATTGAAAAACGAGTGCAATTATTTTTCTCACCTCTCCGTAATCGCTTTCCCGCATCCCGCACAATCCTGCTGCGTGGCGCCATTTTTACTCGGCTCCGACTTGCTCACATCCATCGTCATCGTGATTTCGGCTCGAGTGCCGTCTGCAACAAAGGAACGTTGACTCGTTAAAATCCGCGACATCCAACGTGAATCGTCCCGCCCGTAACAATGTACCGGCAGGCTGCGCGTAATGTACACGTACGCTGTGATAATAAGCGTCTGCTAAGTGGCCGACAACACGCAATAACGATCCGCGCTAATTGGCCCGGTCATCCGTCACCGCACCGCACCGCGCCGCGCGCTAAGTCCCCCGTGTTTGGTTTCTTTTTTAATGAATCAGCGTTCAATGCGAATACTTTCCGGCGCGTTTCGAAACCGATCAACCGGCCCTAATTTAAGAAAGTAATTTACGAAATCGGTTTTCATTCGGTCTCGTAAAAAACTTCGTTGCTTATAAACCCTTCTACATAATTCTATATAAATAAAAAAAGGTAGAGTTTGAAACGCGATACGCGCGTTGGCCGCGTTTTAAAAGATCCGCGGAGTTGGAACAGGTCTCGCGGAGAATCGCATTCGAATCGGCTCGATGTCCCAGGGCCGATAAAAAGCTTTAAGTACGAGAGTCGGAAACAGGAACGACCACACTCGCAGCGACGAACGCGTTTCTAAAGGCGATCCAAGAGGGTGAGAGGGAGAACGGCCGGCTAAAATGGTGAGTGGCTGGCTGCACGGCGAGGCGCGGGGGCTTAATTAATTAGCCGGATACTTTGAGTAACAATCCATTATTACATACAAACATCCTCGGCCCCGGAGCCGGAGCTGTAGCTTTATGCTGCTAATTGGCCTTCTCAAAGCTTGGAGACCCGGGCACGAGTTATAAACGCCACTCCTCTAACTCGCCAGCACCCCGGTCCCATCCCACCTGCCCACCTACACCACCGTACCTCTCCTCCTCCTCCGTCGCTCTTCTCCTTCTATACCCTTTCTGTCTCTCGCGTCGTCTTCCTCCTTTCGACTGTTTGTCTCATCCGCTCTTTCTCTTTGTTCCTCTACAACCCGTCCGTCCGTCCCCCCTCAGCGCGCGAGGAATCCGCGTTTCCTACCCTGGTCTACAGGCACCCTCCTCGCAGATCGCGATACACGTACACGCTGTACGTACACGCACTCGGTCACGAACACGGTGCCGCGAGAGCACGTAAAAACAGAGGGTGACAGTGAGCGCCGCGTCGGTTAGATGTGTACGGCGCGACACACGGAGCACCGAGAGCAGAGCGAAGAGGTACCCACCGGGTCCACGGGGGTGAGTGAGTTAGGTAGGAGGGAGAGTAGAACGCCGGTAAGGGAAACGAGGAAGAAGGAACAGCGGCGGGGAAGGGGGCGAGGAGGAGCAAGAGGAACGACGGATAGCGCTAATAACGCGCTCGTGGCGCGCAAAAAAAAGGAAGGAGTATAATTGCCAGCCCTCGTGGCAGGTATTTTTCAAATAGGACCCCGTCCGTTAATTGGAGGGCAAATTAAAGAGGCGCCGCGGAGGAAAAAAACATCGTCCCCTCCGGCTCCGCGTATCCCCTTGGCCCCCCTCTTAGCGTGCCCCACCTACGCCGGTATCCAAGAGACGCCTCGTGATTCGTCAAACGATCTGTGCGCTCCATTTTTTCTACGGATTTCTTTTTTCTACCCCCGTTCTAACAGTCAATCCCTATCCGCTATCTCTCTCTGTCTCTCTCTCTCTCTTTCCTTCTCTCACGCGTTCCCTCTGTCCCGTTGGTAACTATCTTCCGGTAGTTTCGATTGATACGATCGCGCCGCGAGACTCGAACGCGAAATTCGTGCCGCGATACAGGAAGTTGCGAGCCGAATTCCAACGGGAAATAAAGAAGGATATCTCGCGCCGAGTCGCGGATCCATATACGAGATCGGTCGCCGATCATCCGGAAAAATCGGACGGCGCGATCGCAGCGTAGGATTCTGTAGCACCCGCGGATCGGAACTTTTCACGGGTGCACAGTTATTCGCCGGATGCGAGCCATATCCGATCCGGTCGTGGTATTTGCGTCACAAACCGCGCTGCTATCGGGGCTCGATGACGTGCCGGAGGAATAAAATGAAAATTAATCCCGTCAAATTATCGTACCTATCATTCCGCTCACGTATACTATACATATACAGTGCTGCTTAAAATTATGTGGACGGTTCCTTAATTCTTGTAACTATCTGAAGAAAGTTATGATATCTATGGTAAATTTGATTATCATGTATGTATTCCAGTTCGTACAGCGTTGGAGAACATATTTTAATAATAATTTATTAAATATCTCACCGGGAGTGATGAAAAATAATTATATCTTCTTCTCATCTAAATATCCACCGCAGGGTTTACCAGTCTTGGCATTATGGCTACTAAGTGTGTCATTATTTCGCGATTAACAAGGTTCCGCTCGCATTCTAAGATTTCTTACAAATGTTTTACCGATTTGGGACATCGTTTTCGGACCTGTCGCGATCCCATAGTTTTTCTATGGGATTCAAATCGGGTGATTGGGATGGAAACGCAATACTAAATTACCAATTTAGTACTGTTAGAGTACACTACATACATATTCGTAATGGAATTTAGCACCAAATATTGCTTAATAACAAGAGTATACATTACACATCATAAACTTCATCAACATGGTAAGCGTTCACATACTTTCGAGCGGTAGTGTACATATATATATCATCTGACCACAAATCAGCTCGACTTCGTGTACTTCTGTGCGAGTAAAGAAAAAAATGTCACCTTCCCCTCACGGAAGAGACTCGGTTACCGCGTGTGAAATCGTTTTCGCGAAAGAAACGGCTTAAACCGGAAAGAGGTGGGGAACTGCGGTCTACCGACATAATGCAATCGTAAAGTGAAAATTTGATTTATAGAGGGGTGGTTCGCGTGGTTTTTTAGGCGCGGACCCATGAGTCCATCGTTTCCACGCCGTGTGTCTCTCGCGGTCGGGGAAATCGAGCGAGACTGTACCAAGGGGTTCGAGAGCGATCTGTGACGGATATGAGAGTTCCCGTTCGGTCAATATAAGGAGCAGCGCGGGGCGGCACCCCCCTTGCGAGATTACGGAACTGCCCTAACAGCAATATGGGATAACGCGGGCGGCCTCGTGCGCGTCCGAGATCGCAGGCAACCGTCCCGTCGCGTCGTCGTCCCGAAATATAACGCCGCCGCCGTCGCTACGGACACGGGGCAACCGGCTGGTTTAATAAAAATGTCAAATATAAAGTAGCCGGCGGGGACGGACGTTTAGGAAATAAATAAATGTAAAAGAACCGAGCGGGACGGGTATACGGTTTTGATGTAGTGCGGGACGGCGCGGGGACGGTGGAGGGTATTATGCGGGTGGACGGAACGAATTTGTCCATATGTAAGAGAATGGCCTTCGTATAATGTCAAGGGGATTGGACGTGGACCTCCGTAGAATTATGTTTGCTTAAATATTGTCTCAACTCACCCGCGTGTAAAGTATATAATCAGCTTAAAGTGTTACGCCTAACAGTCGGCTTTACATAGAATAACGTGATAATTGAAAACTGGCTTACTCGGCAGCGCAGGCGAGAAAAATTAGTTTAGGTATTCCACGTACCCGTTTGGATCATCCGATCGCATGCCATCGTTCTCCCGTTTCACGTTACAGGCCCGGTGCAATATTGACGTGCAATTAAGAATCACCCGGTACTTGTCCGGATTCCCGCGCCCATCGAGGGAGCCTGTTTAATTGCGTCCAGAGCGTCGAAGCAATTAGGCAAGTAATTTCACACGTATCCCTTATCCGCCGGTGAAACTCAATATTTCGTGACTCCGCGGGAAACGAGTCGATCGGATATGAATAAGAGTTCGCGGCGATCGATTAATTCGTTCGCGAAATGAACGAGAAGAAATACTGAAGGGAAAAAAATGAAAATAGAATACGGGAACGGAATACGAAATGGAAAGAGAGCCGCGAGGAGCGGGGGAGAGAGAAGCGAAATCGTGAACGCACCCTCGTCCTCGACGAGTCACGTTTCGCATCTTACCGTGTGTCCTTCGAGCCGTGGATCGCAGCGAGACGACGACGACGACGGCGACGTCGGCGTAGGGGTACGAAGAAACGCGTTGAATAGGCTCAGGAATGAAGCGCAGGATAGGGCAGAGTAGAGGGCACAAGGCTGTGCATAACACGAGGCGGCGGCGCGGTAGGCAGGCAGGCACGACTGCAATTTCGGGGTTTAATAATGATCCCGGCTGACGACGGCTCAAGGCTGTATCCCGTGTCATTATACTGTGAAGTGGAGAGGCTGCTAATTAGTCATTAGCGTAGGAAAAAGACACCTTCAACGGGCTCGGGCTGCTGGGGTGGGTACCAGGACGGGGCAGCAACCCCATCCGACGGACGGTGGGTGCACAGGTACGGCAAACTTGAGCAAACAGGGTGCAGCTTCTAGCCTACGTCTAATTGGACCCTAGCGACGTAAGTTCTACTAATTGAGACCAGGCCTGTAACTATCAGCCGCGCGACAAGGGCCTTCGTAAATTCGCCGAGGATCGACGCTCGCCGCGCGCTGCTCCCGTCCGCCGTGTGCGAGGAGATACGTGAGCCGTACACGCATCGATGTGTACGGATAGAGGGTGCAGCTGAGAGAAAGACTTGGAATTTCAAATGATTGCCAACGCTATGACGATGAAGAATAGTCTGTTATTATAAAATACCTTTGGATCTCGAGAGGTCGGCGAGTGGATCACAGATTGGAAACTAGTGCCAAAGGAAAAACTACAATCTCCGTATTTCAAATTACATCCTACAATACATTTTAATAATTTAATGTTTGTACTGATAAATGTAGAATAAAATATTAATAAACGAACGAAAACAAATCTCAAGTATTTTTATTTAGCGAAACCTTCGGCGAATGTCCAAGCTCGGTGCTTGTTTATTTGCTTTCGTCTCGCGTGTCTCGGAACGTGAAAGTTTCACGGGGAAGCGGGAAAAAATTGGCCTCACGCGTTATACAGCAGAACCTTTTGTCAAAAGGAATGAGACGCGGGAGCGAAAGAAAGAAGTGTAAGTCGAGATGAGAAGGACGACGAGAGACTTATTCCGCTGGTAGGATTACACCGGCGAAGACTGAGATCTTACCTTTTTTTTTTGGTCGAGTATGTATGTTTTTCATAAACGTCCACCGGGCCGTGCACACCACTAATTTGCATCGTGTATCTATGCATATATTTCATGGTCTAGAAGTTATTAGACCCGCTCCAGTAAGCGCGATACAGTTTGCAACCTATGACTAATTGGAAGTCGGTAACGTAGCTGCAAGTTTCGCTAATTGAGACGACCAGTTTAGTAACTACTAGAGTGCGCACGAAGGGCGTTCTCGGGGAAAGGAAATTTCTCAAGGAGAATTCGAATCAACCGGCGAGCCTTAATTTCACCCTTGTGCCCCCACCCCTCTCCTCTCCTCCTGCACCCGCGCAAGTCCTAACCGCTACCATTCGTCCGCGCGCGCGAGATTAACGTTTAATTAAGCATCGGCCGCTTAACTGTCGCGAGGCTTCGGCATTGATTCCACCGGATCATAGTCTCCGACCGGTCGCGGTGAAATGTATAAAACGAAATCGCCCGGCCGGTTGATACGCGCGCCGCTCCCCCGGTCCAATTAAAACCGGGCCGCGCCGAAAGGACACGATTTAATCGTCGCAATTATGGCGCATGCCACGGTATTTCGCTGCTCGACCGGCAGCAAAGGCGAAGATCGTTTGCGTGCGCGCCCGATCTTTTAACGATGCTCGCGGGACCGAGAGTTCGTCGCGAAAAGGAGGCGAACCGGGGGTGAGCGAAACAGAATAATAAATGCAATCGAGCAGCAGTCAACGAGCTCGACTTCCCGAGAGGAGCCCTCAAAATCCGAACAACGTCGGTCTCGCCTCTCGAATCTCGGACTATAAGGAGAGACATATAAATTTCACGGTCGCATAACGAATTCGTCTAAGAGCAACGACAGCGGCGAGCGAGTAAGGGAGCGGCTAAGAACGTGGCTGGCGAATGGGGGATGGAACGGAGAGAGAACAAATGAGCGGAACCGGTGACTAAGGAGGAAGAAGAAGAAGGCGAAGAAAGATCGATAACCAGAGAGAGGGAGAGAAAGGAGAGGCAGAAGATAGAACCAAATTTTAATTTCACCCCTAACAAGGGAAGGTACCGAGAGAGGAGCACCCTGCTCCTCGAGCCCTTCAGGACCATGCTATTCCATCCTTCAGAATCATTATATCGCCAATTAGAAGATAGCTGAGCTCGCCGACGCCTAACAAGCTTCCTGGGGAGACAGATCTACTCCCGATACTGCCGTTATACGCGCAGGCAACCGTACCGCGGTGCTGTTTTCGTAGTGAGAGCTCGTTATAAAATATTCTTCTCCTCGCGCTCTGTCTTTTCCCTCGTTTACGCTCTACCACGTGTTCCTCCTCTTGGCATCCCTCCTCCCGCAGCTACCCCCGATCCCCGGGCTCATCCGATCTGCTCTTAGCCCAGATACATTCCCCGAGCTTAGGATAATTACCCGGCAACTATGCTAACGATAATCGCCGATACTAAGCCGTGCCATTCTCTAGACGATCCTATTTAATTAAACGGACAGGGAAAACCGACTTAAAATGTGATAACAGTCCCTCGATTTTTATATTCAATGTTTTTCGAACTCGCTCCGTTTTTATTCCGAATCCGATAGCCGAACGAGTATGTATATATCTATGTGAAACGTTCCGCGATTGACGCGGGTCCCATTAAATCGTTCCTGGAGAGACGAGGCTCGCGAAACGGCAGTAGTACTAACCCCCCGCGTGTCGTATCGAGAGGCGACAAGCTTGCGGCTGCTGGAAAAGCGAAATAGAATTGTTCGATGGTACGAAGAATACGGGATAGATAGATGGTAGACGGATGCGCATGGATGTCGCGCGGTGAATAGGGGGACGAAATTCAATTTAAACTTATTTTTGTTCCCACCAGATCCGAAATGATAAATTCAAATAGACGTGTAAAACGTGAGATTACTTTCCCTAATCGGTTATCGGTAGCCCCTACATTATTTTTTTTTTACGTTTCTTACGTGATAGTGAAATATTTTCAATCGAGATTTCCTTTGGCCCGCCGAGAGGGATACACAGGTTCGGGAAAACCGCGTGTTCAATCACGGTGCGCTCGGTTTCGCGGGCAACGTTTGGCTGTATGGAGCACGCGGATTTATTCAACCCTTCGAATCGGCCACGGGCGCAATGTTTACCGTTCGAACTCGACCAAAATATTTGCGCTACAAAACGGCCGTGCGCCGAATATATTCCGTCCACGAGCCACCCGGACCATTCGCCACCGTCACGACACAGAGGAACGCGTGTTCCGAATTTCGCAGTAAATGCGCGCGCCTAAGGTACGCCGGTGCGCACCGGCGTATATTTATTAATAAGCTTTCTCCATTGTCGACCCGAAGGGCCATTCATTTGGTGCGGTTGCGCGTCCGCCTCTAATTAATAGCCGATGCCACGATAAAATGCGAAATTAATTACGTCATACCGTGAAGAATAGCGGCTGCGGTTTACACCGAGAGCCGCGTCTCTCCGCAATCTCCGCGCTACATTGAAACCCGTCGACGACGTCGCTGTTGTCTGCTCGCACAAACCGTGACACGTTAAAAATAATAAATCTATTTCAAGTACATCTAACACAATAAGAAGAATCAGACAATTGAGTAAATTCAATATAGGATTACCTTACTCGGCTGAATCTCTAATACGACAGCCTAATATACCTGCGCGCGTGTGTATGGTCAAGTTTTTATCTTTATCTAATCTACAGTTATAACTACAGCGTATGTAAAATTATTGTAAAGCTGTATGGACCGTCAAGGCACCCAATGCTTATTGAATAAAAAAAAAGAAGAATGAGACGTTTGATTGGATCGTTGAAATTGGAAAGATACCGATTTGTGACCCTTTTTCCATTTCACCAGTTCCCGCTAATCGGGACGACAAGAAAGTTCCTGCGGCACGCGCTTCAAAGTCGACCGAAGTCAGAGGCAAAATCGACGCGCGGCGGCGGGAGCGCGATACACTTTTCTCAGTAGGCAATATTCATAAATCACCCTTCAGCCCACCCCGGGCAGTATTCTCCTGCCCCTCTTATATACGCTTAGAATAAGCACCCCTTTTCCTGATAGAGGGATGCAGCGCCGGGGTCAACTCCCTTCCTCCTCCTCGGCCCGTTTCCCTCCGTACAAGGAGGGACCAGGCGACGAACGAGGAACAGAGGAAACGTAGCTTTCCATGTGGAAAAAGGAAATTCGCGACGAAAGAACGAGAGGCTGGGGGGGAACAAGATGAAAGAAGCGAGAGAGCGAGAGAGTTAGAAAACGAAGTCGAAGACGACTTCGTGGCCCGGGACTCGCTGAGAGGGGGGTTGGCGGTCTCAGATTCTATTAAGATCTCAGTAAGTCTTGTTACACGGAGAGGCCACGCCGCAAATCTCGCAATAAAACAGCCACCGGTATAACACCGATTCGAGGGACCGAACCGAGGGACCGGAACCGCCGAGGTTCTCCTCCTAGGCGACGGAGCCGGCGTCTGGAGCCTCGTCGTCGCCTCCCCGTGTAACGTTGCCAAACACCCGCCGCCGGGGGTAACTGCCCGTTCTGCGCGTGGATGCGGCACGTACGCGAGCATCGGAAACGGAAGTCTCGGTTAATCCGGTGAGAAAGCTGCGGCTATCGGTTATCCGACTAGTCTTTTTTCCAGTGAACTTTTTATGCTCGAAACGTTACATTTTTATTTCCACAGACGAGCATATAGAAAATCATTTTTTTTTATTAATTCAGTAGAGAAAATTGTTACATTGAATAATTTTTTTTCTACAGAAGAATTAGCCTGTTACCTCGCGCCGTTTACCGTATTCTCGATGAGAGGTCTTACTACTGCAAGAATAATCCTCAACAAATAACGCGGAACCGTATAAACGGGACAATAGGAGCTTAAAAGGTAAATATGAAGATCGATGAGGCGAGCCACGGTAAGGAGTGGCGAGGGAAGAATTGCGCGTTGAAGAGGATCGAAGGCGAGCGGATGAGCGGACGAGCGAGCCGGAAGGGGATGGACGGCCTTCGGGCAAGGGTCCGAAATCAATCAAAACATTAATTGAAAGAGCCGAGAAGACAACGGCGCCCGTTCGGCTAAGGCGGTAGCTACGGATGGTCTTGATAATCGAAAGATATCCTGGCCAATAGCCGGCACGCCCGACCAAACGATCACCGGCGAGGAGAGAGCGAGGAAGAGAGCGGGTGAAACAGGGCGAAAGAGTAATGGACAAACAGAGAGGAAAGATAGAGTGGAGAGTAAGAAACTTTCTTCCCGGTTCGTTTGTGTTTGGGACGTTCCAGGAAGTGGGTAAAGAAAATTCGCGGCACGGAGAGTAGCGGAGGGACAGTGGAAGTGGCGCGACGATGCCGATAGCGGGGAGGAGGTGGAGAAGCAGCAGTCGCGTTGGACGGAGAAACGGAAGAAGCGTTTAACAAAGGGAACAAAGTCTTTTTTGGACCGGTGACACGAAACGGGTCGTGATTGTTCGCGGTTTAGGGCGCGGAAGCTTGTATCGGTAGATAGAGAAAGGGAGACGGAGATACGTACAGGTAGGTGGTAGAGCTCCCGGTATAACGAGTCTTACGGAAGAACCGCGGCGGGGGTGCGGATCGTGCGTATCTCTAAGAGCAGAAAAATTGTTTATCGCCCCGGTAAACTCGATCATCCGCTTCGGTTGATTCGATTCGTCCGTAATGTACCGCAACCGCTGCTAATAGTACACGGACAGTTAATGAACGCGATCTCTATTCAATTGTGGACCGGCGTTATTAGTAGAAGCGAGCGTAGCCGCTTTATTAATTAATGAATCGATTTTAGTCGGTGGCCTGTTAATTATTCAACGTCGGTCGGCACCGGTGCAACTGCAAATGGTTCTTTAATGATCGGGAATGGGAGGGAGGAGAAGGAGGACGAGCCGGGTACCCGATATTGCCGCCACTGAATCCTACCTACTGCCCGGCTCTTCTCGTCTCTTCGCTCTATTCTGTTTCCGGCGGCGCGGATCCATCGCCCGCGTTTACATCCTGGCCCGCGGCGCGTACGAACAAACGGCGCGAATCGTGACCGGAAACCGTGACCGTTACCCGCAAACCATCCCTTCTGGGCTCGATCAACGTACCCGAAATTTCGCATGAATTACCTTATCGAACCGGAGGCTCGGGGCTGCCGAATGAAACGAATTAAACTTCTGGTTAATTATATTCGCGCTCGCGTGCGGCCACGATCCGCCCACGCTTCGCCGAGGGGCGGCACGCGAAAAATTAAATCGAGGCTCCCGAGGGACGCCCGGAACTTCCGACGCTCCCGCGGCGGCTCCGAGCCGGACGAGAGGTTCCTTAAAATTTTGTTGAGGACAGTTCTCGGAGTGTTCGTCTCGCCGCTACGAAAAAGATATTAAAATCGTTGGGCATGATGAAAAATCTTGTAAATGGAATATCGGGGGCCGACGCCCAGAAGCACGCGGCACTGCCACCTGGCGGAGTGCCCAAAGATCCCACGGGAAGCTTCAATCGCCGTAAAAGCAACGCCTCTGGACGGGAACGCCGAGGCGAGACGACGAGGGCGGGAGGCCGAGGGGTTAGAAGTTAACTTAGAAGCTCGCGGGTGGATCACGTGGACGCGACGAGGACGGAGGGAACCGAATCGCTTTGCGAGCGAGCGGAGTGGAGGGTTGTACGCGAGCGAGTAAGATATAGGAAGAAGAGGAAGAGGAGTAGAAAAGGACGGCGCGCGATGGTCAGTCCTGGAGATACACGTTCGACCGGTGCACCCGACTTAAGAGGATTACATTTGATATTTCGATCGGGCAAAGTGGCTTTTTATTGGACATTCGCCTCGGAATTATCGCTGACGCGTGTCGAACGACATTACGCGTGCCCGGCATTATTAAATTATATCGCAACTGACGGCCCCCTGTAATTTCCACGGCCTCGCTGACAGGATACCTCGCGCGAACCCCTATCACGCTGTCACGAAACGATCGTAGATCCTGCCTGAAGATGATGCTTTGCATGATCAAATACGATGCGTGTACGCGACGCGCGCGACGGAATGACAGTATGAAAATAGGAAACGAGAAGGCGGAGAGAGAGAGAGAGAGAGAAGTCGCGCGCTAATTGCATCGTTAGTGTTATTCGTCGCGTAAGCTCGAGCGGAAAGTTTTCGAGATTTGATTCGGCCGTGGCGACGGATGAAAGCGGGAAACAATTATTGCCGCCTTTCTAAGCTGGTTACAATCCGAGTTGCCGGTACAGCTTCGCCGAGAAGAACAGCGTCGGTGTGCGACGCGACGCAAGGCGAAGCGACGTCACGGTCATACTTCTGCTTTTAGCCAGAGCTAATTAGCCGCACCAATTTGTCGGTGTAAAATAAACGTTTGCCTCGCTCGACCGTCTCCCTCGCTCCAGTTTTCTCAATTTGTTTGTGAGTGCTCGCGCGCGCGGTTCTCTACGTATACGCCCACACACACAGATGAATGCCTGGCTGTGGCATCGCCCAACAGTCTCTACCACCCGCAATCCCCTCTCCTCCTTCGTTTCTCCCCGCGGACTTCAAACGAAATAATTAAGTCACTCCGTTCGGGAGGACGACTAACGAGACCGCCGCCGCTACTAAAACTGGCGCCAATTATTGAAATTCAAACGACTGGATACCCTCGCGTCTCCCCGCCCGAACAGGACGGCCAATGTGCAGCCTCCTCGATATCCGGTCGTATCGGATCACTGATGAGCGTCTTGGAATTCCAACGAGAAATACAACGATAATAAAATTCCTTCGATTCGAAATTAACCACATTTAAATTTAATTATATTAATAAATCCTATGATAACGTGTGCATATATATGCACGTATATGTATAGTAATCTATTTAATAGATAAGTCAACAACGTGGGATAAATCAATGAATACGTGTACATGTGTAGGCACTATTTTCGTGAATGAAACTTTTTGTGCGGTGTTTGTACGAAGGGGGATAAGCATCAAGCGGCGGCGCGGCGTATCAAAGTCAATTAAAGCTCGTAATAACGACCGGGCATTGTGTCGCATGAACGCAACGAAATGTCTCGCGCGGTAATTCCGGTCGTTGATTGAAAAATTCCTGTTGCCGTGAGCCATCGTGCGATAATAGAACGGCGACCACCGTCGAACCGTGGCAATGTAGCCGGGGCATTTGTCGGGATGCAGATTAGGCCTCGGTTCTAAGGAATCGGTATCGTTAACGGCAACCGTACAAACGCGTCGAGTTTGTCTCCGATACGTCTGGGTTGGTCATCAAAGATTAAGCGTGTTCGAATAAAAATATTCAG
Source organism: Ceratina australensis (assembly GCA_004307685.1). Classification (NCBI taxonomy): domain Eukaryota; kingdom Metazoa; phylum Arthropoda; class Insecta; order Hymenoptera; family Apidae; genus Ceratina; species Ceratina australensis. The sequence continues at coordinate 759,606 of SHCU01000010.1, forward strand.
GTGAAACAATATAAAATGGACTGTCGACGAACGTAACCACGCGGTCATGCATAATTCTCACCTTCCATTTATCTCCCAACCACTTTTTCACGTGCCACCTTTCGCATGCAAAGCGGATTACGCGGAATTTTATAATAATTTTTGAACGACGCGGATTGAGCGGGAACGCGAGAATGAACGAACGCGCGCGCGCGCGCGAACCCACGTTAATCGCGGTTTTATGGAAAGGGCGAAAGCGGTTTTCACCGGAAACCCCTCTGTTAAATTGAACGTGTGATCGCGTTCGACTCTCTCGCCGGCCGAGTTCAAGTTCGTGAAATTTGAATTACATGCCTCATTACAGATTCTTCCGCTGCCTTCCCTGTACTGTTGCTATAATAATTGACGATAACGTCTGAAAAGGAAGTGACAGATACGTACTAAACTTGCGCTACGAACTCCTACTACGATGTGCATACGTTGAGGATAATATGTTATATTTAACGAGATCATAAATTGTATCTATACATGGTTCGTATTTTTGACTCGCACTTTCGCATTCTTACGTATAGTACGCATTTAATTATCGAATTAATTCTAAGCCACATATTTGATTTTCCTAAACCGTAAATTAAATAGAGTAGTGTTTAATGACTTACCTAACAGAATTCGAGACTTGAGCCAGTTTCCCCGAACGCCTCGTGCACGGTTCTCTGGATCCCCTCCGACACGTGACACTACACCAGCTGCACAGAACAATGTTCACTTGTTTATCATCGATCTCGTGCAAAAATCAGAACGTATATTATGAGATACAAATCGGAATTGCGTTCGGCTGTACGATTTGTCAAAGGTTCGACCCCGATCGCGGTTTACTCGTGGAACGAGATGTATCGCGATTTCTCGAACACCGTGAACGAGTCAAGGGACTGCGATAAATCGCGAAACCGCCTATTCGGCGGTCGGTTGTAAACTGCCGAGTGCCGCGTGCGACCGCGGCACGCCACCGAAAGTGATAAATCCCCACTTCTCGCACAACTACCCCTCCAATCACCCCACTCTCTAACATTTTCTCCCACCAGTTGACAGATTTCCACCCCTGCGAGTTTCTCCACCCGCGGCGGTCTCCCCACCGTCGTCGGTCGCCACTCGACCGTCGTCATCGCACCCGTATCCCGAACCCAAGGAGAACTCCGAAACCCGTATTTGCACCCACCGTCAAAAGCAACCCGCACGTCACCCCGTGCCACCTACCGCCACCCCGCCTGCCTATCATCGAACCATTCACGCTGCCGCACAGTTTAACTACTACTCGAGCGGAATTCTCGGCGCGGGGGAGAAACGGGGTCGATTAAGACGGTGATCAAAGCATACCAGTTGTATTAGCCACAGAAATATATTCCCACGATGCCGTCACTCGATCTGGCCGAGCACTGAGAATACTTTTTTACACCACGATTTACTGTCCGATTGACTCGCTCCAAATTAATTACACAGGAGACCAAAAGACAGAAACATTTTAATAACCATGAACAGGCATATCTTTCTAATTAACGTTAGTTCAAAAGTATTTTTCTTTGCCAAAAAGTGCAGCTACGTGTACACACAGTTACGATACGAATTAGAGAAAGAAACCGGTGTACAAGAGAATGGAACGGGGAACGATAACGTAAGGGGGAGAGGGAGTAGTATGGGTAGCAGCGTGGTGGATCGTAACTCGGTTCGAGACATAGCGACGGAGGATTAACCACCGAAACGGCGTGCTCGGAACGTAGGAGATTCCACCCCTAAAATCGCCCCTACGTTACCCTACCATTGCCCGACGCAAGGAGAACGCAGGGATGGCATCCCTACTATATGTCCGGTGTTGCCCGGCGGGAGACGCGTCTACCACCCCTACGAGGCCACACCTCCCATTACAAAAATTACACTGGTCGCTGATTTAGTGTTCTGCGCCGGTTCATGGGCGAGGGTGGCACGCGGGGTGAAAGGAGGCGCCCACAGAGCGGGCTGCCGCGGCGCGCGAGGGTGCCTCTCTCGCTCTCCTCTCGCGGGGTAGGCCATAGGGGTGGGGACGTAAGTAATGAAAGGGTTGCCCGCCGGCTTCGAGAATCACGGAATCATTCGCCAGATTAAATTAGAAAGGCTACGACCTTTTTTCCACTCCCATACTATCCACACCTCTGTGCGGGCGACCCGGCGAAATGGATTAGGCCATGTTTACTGCCCCGGCATCGGCGATGGTCTCTTTTAATTACCGGCTGATTTATGACCGACCGCTGATTAAATCAGGTAAAAGAGTGGATTACTCCCGCAAAATGACGTTCCCGTGAAACTTATTCGATTCGCAGTTTTATACTTTGCCCCACTCTCCCCCCCGGCTTAATCCGCACCCACGCCCGATCAACACCCCTCCACCCTGCTCGACCGCGACTTCGAACCGAACGTGCCCGATCGACGCGCGGCTAAATTTAACGTCCGCCGAGAGTTTCCGGTTCGCGGGAAACGTGCCGGTCTATTTTTCAAATTGGGATTTCGACGCGTTGGTTTACAATTTCGCGTCCGACCCCCAGTTTTTTCGTCCACCCCGTCCTCGTTTCGCTCGCGTCACCGTCATCGCGATTTCACATACACACACACACACACATACACGGAGACTCGGCGTTGGAATCGCACAGACGTTCCCGTGTATTTTTCGGCGGGAACGAGATGAAATTGGGGCGATTGCCAGGTTTCATCCGCAATCAGGGACGAAACCATCTATGTTGAATTTAATTTCGTAGAATGTCGCGCGGCTGCTTTTAGCCCGGAGCGAGCAACATCTCGTCGCCCGCTCCGGTGAACCTGTTCGTCCTCGCGACGCTTTTCGCACTTGAAATCGATCTTGTGCCCGAAGGCGCGCACAAGAACCGCGGGCCGGATTTAAAAGCCGTGCAAAACACATCCGAGAGAATACACCGGGGCTCGTTCCCGACCGATCGGAATTCGTCTTCTCACGCTCATTACGGGTACCATCGCTGACACGCTCCCGTACGATAAAACGAAATCGTGAAAGAGCCGAATAGATGAAAGATCTAGGCTCGTAGATTCTAAAGGCGAAAGGAATACTCGCTGAGAACAGAACGAGGAATAGTGAACCGAGAGAATGAAGGAGGTAACGATGGAAGAAGCAAGTAGACAGAGAGAGAGAGGAAGAGAGAGAGAGAGAGAGTGGGAGAAGAGCAAGGTTGGGGAAGATGGGGAGAGTACTAATCACTTCTAGGGACTTTAATGGAGGTTTTCTGTACGCCGTCTACTTTGTCCACGACTTATACTACTTCGAACCGGTTGGAAGTGGAGTATTTGGGAGAAAAAGCAGCCGGAGAGTAACGTTACGTGTATTAAACTAAACGGGCACTCTCTGGTAGCTCACTCGCTCGCCGGGTTAGGCCAAACCCGAGCTGACTCTCTTGTCTCCCAGAAGAAACGTTCCGTGTCGATGCCGAAATAAATTCTACCGGGCTGCCACCCGCACCCACCCTACCTCCGCGTCCGGTGTTTCCGTTCGAGACCCGTTCGAGTTTCACCCCGAAACGGATTTATTTAGCGTTCGTTAATTAAGAGAGCCCGCACGCCGGTTTCAACTTCTAAATTCGATCGAGCTTTTCTTCGATAAAACCTAAATTTCCCGTAGTCACGCGATACACCCTTTCCGTTCCCTCCCGTAATTGCCGGGATGTTGCCCCGAAACAGGGAACACAATTCAACGTCCGTTTCCGTTAACGAGACCGTAACTACGTAACGATAATTACGTATTCTTCTACCGAACGCGAGGCAAAACCGAAAGTTACTCGGATATAAATTTCACGCGGATATCCCGATATAATATATCGCTTTGAGAACGACGTAAGCATTCGAATTTGAATATAAACGTGAAAATTTGAATTTAAAAAATACTTCAAAGAAACGTGATGTTCGGAATTGTTGCGTCTACGAGCAATTATCGAGCAACGCGGAACGTCGAACCGGTTTCGACGTGGCAACCGGATCGGCAAAAAATTTGATGGCCAAGTTTTCCCCGGTAACGCGAACGTCCTCTGGATATTGATATCCGGAAGTCCCCCATCTCTCTCTCTCTCTCTCTCTAGCGACGAGCAAACGGATACATCCCGTTTTCAAAGTTCTCACCCGGCTAGAAGTGCATCCTTCTGTCTCTGTTCCCATCGAATCCTTCCGCCCGACCAATATGCTCGTGCCCGTGTTCGGGCACCGCGCTCCGATACGGATTTATTATGCATAGACCTGATGTATCGGACATCGGCCGGACAGCTACGTAGCCGTGAGGTACGTGTGTGCGTTAGTGCCGCTCAAGTGGCGTTGCCCATCAACGGAGAGGTAGACGTTACTCTCGAGAGTGGGCCGGGATAGGAAGGACGAGGACCGGGCAGAAGGCGAAGGATAAGAAGAAGGATGACGCGACTTTGGTAGGAGCAGATGAGAGTAGTAGTGGTCGGGGCGTACCGCTGCTCCGGCTCCTTCTCCGACTGCTTTTTCCCCGAGAATCCTTCTCCCTGTTCCGCCGCGAAACAAGTTCTATTCGTCTACCTCAACGATCCCGTCCTCGGCGTGACACGCGAACCCCACGTACCGCAAATATATTTTCGTTTCGGTATCTCTTAATTATTACTTGATTACTTCCAGGCGCCTTATCTCCGCGTTCATATACGAGACCAAAGAAAATTGTTGCGTTTTTTTTGTAGTTTACGGAACGGACGCAGGCCCGATGGGCTGCTGTTTCCCCGGTAACCCGTTTACGCTCTTAAAAATGCCCACCGTTTTGCATCTCCGCGGGAAAATATTTGTGCAACGAGCGCGCGCGCGCGCGCGTACCTACCTCGGTGGCTGTCGAACGCGATTTCCTACACGCCGCGTCCCGTTGTTGGCCCGTTATCCAAACACGACGGCATCCCATCCTTCCTCCCGGTGCAACGTCAAATATTTTTTCGAGCGTAAACTTGGAAAACAACCGGTCAGTTTTTCGACTATTAGGCGATACGCGTCATACCGAGGGCCAACAGGCTGGGGAAGGACAGGGGATAAATCGATCCGGAAAAAGCTGATCGCTTGGCTGCAGCTCGAAACCGTTTCCATCGATGCGGAATCGGTAGAAATACGTTGATGCGGATTTTGGAAGGACGCTGCCCGATGCCATCGATGCTCGTGTGGCACAGATACTGAGAGCTTTTCTAGAAGAGCAGGGGTCCATTAGCCGACTCGCCTGTCTTCTGAGTCCATTACAAGATGAGCCACCGTCCCCCTCCTCCCTCCCCCCGAACGCCCCTACCCCAACGTTTCCAACTTACTCAACGATACACTGCGATCTATACCAACCGTATAGATACACGTTCCTCCCTCCACCACGGTGCTTTCCTCTCTTTCCCTCGTTTTTCCTCCCCTGAAACCGCCCCACCAACCGGCCCGATGTGTCCCTCTCCCGACTCCGCTCAACTTCTCAATCCCTCTTGCCCCGGCCTCTTAATCCTTTCTCTCGCAAATAGGCAGCGTCGTAAAAGGTATCGGGCATTACTTCATAGCGTCGCGTAATTACCGTGGTTTTTACCCGGCGAACGAGAACTTCGAACCGGATCGCGGGACACGGTAACCGCCGCGGCCGTCGTTCGAGACACGCCGCTTCGAGAATCGTGTACCGATACGCGAGCTACCATGCGTTATAATACAATTAACGTTCGCTATTCAGCGGGTATTATTCGTCGCCGGGTAAAGGACCGAATGAAAAACGAGCGTCGTTCGAGCGGAGAATAACGAGATGCGGAACACGTTCGAGCCCGACAATACCACGTATCCAATAGGCGCGTTTACATCCGATATACATATGCCGACGACAGCGTGGCTAATCGTATTTCTGTAATAGAAGACAGCGAGCGGAGCAAGGGTAGCGCGCCCTAAATCATCGGCTCGCTGAGGACGGATCAGAGGATTATACGCCGTAGACTCCGTAGGTATATATATATATATATACGTGGGAATGTCCAGGGTGAAACGAGATGCGCGGAAGACCGGCCGGCCTCGTCCCTTTTCACGCATTATTCCCCATAAAGTATGTACAAAAGGAGAGGATCTCGTGGCACATATCGGTCGCACTTACGCTGCCTGCTCCCGGTACAGCTCTCGCCGCTCCTCTGCTTTGCTGCGACGCTTCCTTGATTTATTCACCCTCTGAATTTTTTACCGCGCGAACCTTTGCCAGAGCCTCTGCGGACTTCTGCTGCCCCAAACGAACCCGTACATCCTTCCAGTTGCCTTCGGACACGATGTATTGCCGCCGCCGCCGCTGCTTTCCGGCCTGGGTCTCCTCGGACGTAGCCGGCTCCGGTGCCGCGCTCAATTCGGATAATTGAGTCTACGCGCGTACGCGCGTCTCGTAAGAAATTGATGGACACACGGGCCGTGATAACATGCGCCGGTTCTCGAGGATGAACGCGAACCGACACGCGAACGTCTTCTGTAAATGTAATTGCCAGAGACCGGGGGAGCGCGCGAGGTAGTGGTATCGCGTCATACCGATGGGCTTGGGAAATTTTCTTTTACACAAAAGATTTTCCAACGAGGGTTTATAAATCCTCTGGCCCATCATCCTGGCCTATAAGCAATTTTTACACCCTAACGGGCATCTTTGGTTATCGATAAAACGACTCGATAAGCGGTTACGCCTTCGCGGGGAGAGAAGGCTTAACGGTAAATCGATACGGCACGCGTATTCGATGCATTTCGCTTTGAAAATTGGGTGTAAGTATCGTACGTTCGCACAGGCTGTCAATCAAGATGGGTAGCAGGGGGCGGGCGCGACGTCGATGCCACGGCGGCAGGGGCGAGCAATAATTTCAAAAAATGCAATAATAGTGCGCGCGCGACTGAGACCGTAATGGATAAATTGCTGAGAGCCCGTCTGTACACACCGATAATACGAACGGGCAGACAGGCAGCCAGGCATGTGGGGTGGATGGATATTGCTTAGCGGAGACTGGAGAAACCCCTCTTTCCTATATTATTCTCCCTCATACCCCTGTATATTTCGTTCAGCGAGTGCGCCGAGCAACGCGCAAACGTTCAACACCTGGGAAAGAAGTCAATTTTAAGTATACGACGGAATAAATTTCTCGGGCGAAACGCATTCCGCGTTGCTATGCATGATGATCGCCGCGTGCCGTAACAATTAAAATAGATATCCTTAATTCATATTCCGCTGCTGATTTCGAACGAGGAAATCCCCGTGAAACGGGGTATAGCCAATTTTCGAATCGTACTACCGCGCTCTGTTTGCATCTCGATTTTTTATTTGACTTCCCGTTTTATTTCGCAGCCGTTGCCATACGATCTCGATTGTTTACCCTCGGACGGTGGTATTATCCGTCGTCAAAATATTAAGCAACTGTTTGCGGGTAAACAGATCCGGGCCGGTTCAATTTTTAATCAATCCCGACGGAATCGGATCCGCGGGCGAAACATTCGTATAATAAACGGAACTTGTTCGATCGGTCGGGATTAAAAACATCGGTTCGTAGCCATCGGTACCGAAGGCAGGTAACGCGCCGCGGCGACGGTATGAGCAAGACACTCATCCACGCCATTCGTCGGCAATAATTGCCTTATTGACATTAATAAAACGAGCCAGATACCAATGGGTACGTCATCGGGGTCTATGGACGCGCGCACGCGGTTGCGTAGGCACTCCGGAAACACAGACGCAGACAGAGAGAGGGAAAGAGTGTTATACGGAATAGAAGAAGGAGAATGAACTCGCAGCTGCGACGCGAGCTGATTAGAAGGCCCTCGCGTTTCTTGCCGCCGCTGTCTCTATCCGGTTAAGATAAAGGAATGTTTCACGGCCGCGATCGACGTGCCGCTTCAATTTTCCCTCGGTAACTGTCCTCCCTTTACGTTGGAAATTGAATCAATCGCGTTACCCGCCCCCGCAACCGATCTTGATTGTCTGCGGATTATACAGAGGCGTCGTCGTCCCCGGCAGGGAAAATTTAGTCGTCGAGTTAACCGAAAAGAAGACGAGGGGAACGCGTACCAATAATACCCTGGAGCCTGACGGCGAGCATTCGAAAATTTAAGTGTTTGCCGTTCAATTATTTAAGAGTATCCGCAGACAGCCGACGTCGGGTTACCGTAAACGTCACGCGCAATAATAACGAAAGATTGCAGGGGAAATTACGTCGGTTTCCTTTACGGACAATCGTGATATCACGCGCAGCGTTGGAGTAAGGGTCCACGGATTCGCGACAATCCACCGCGTCGGAGAGGTTCTTAATACGTAAGCGCGGCACCGGAGGGCCGCCGGTGAAATAAGGGGCAGGGACGGGGGGTACGGCGTAGCCGGGTAGCAGCCGCAACGGACGAAGTAATACAGATAAAAGCATAGAATCATAAATAATCCATCGCGCAACAGAACGTTACTTTCGCGAGTGCGCCGCGAGAGCTGAGGCTCGATCCGGCGCGCGGAGCGTTGCTGCTCCATTCTGCTCCGCGAAAACTTGAAAAATCGAAATGTACCGTTCCGCAAATGGAACTCCCCGCGAGAGAAGGACTGGGTCGGTGGCAGGAGTAGCGGCAGGAAGCGAAGGATGATAGAGGCAGAGCCGAGCGAGAGGAGGGGATGACGTTGGAAACCGAGCAGCGGCAGTATTTACATCGCGGCTTACCCGTGATTATTTTTGCTTCTGGGAGTTCGCTACCGTCTCGAGTATAAGCTAGAAGGTAGATAATAAAAGCCCGGTGGCAAGAGGTATGGCCAGCGGTGAGAGCAGCGGCGAAGGTGAAGGGTCTGAAACGTAGCGGAGAAGAGAAGCGTCGATGAGGGGTGGAGAAGCGTGCGGGGGGGAGGAGGAAGGGAACAGCGATATTTCACGGGTTTCGCGTGCGGGCGAACTTTAATAATATTCGTTCCATCAGGTATGGCCGGCCTCATATTAAGTCGGTCCGCGGTGGACGAGGCGTTCCAGGGGCGGCAGCAGGTTGTGTGACGAGAGAGCGGAGGAGTGCGAGCGTAGCGGGAAGAGGAAAGCCGGAGGATCGCAGATAGAGAGACGGCTCGCGAGGGGTGCGCGAGGAAGCACAGAATGAGACGTGTAATAAAGTGAGTTTTTAATTTCCACCGGTGCCGGTGGTTGGGCTCCGCGGGTGGGGATAGGAGGCACGGGTTCGACCCCATGCCTGCGGCCCAGCCTCGGCCTGTCGGCTAGTATTACTAGATAAATCACCTAACAGGCAATAACCTCCCGCGTCCTGCCCGCACCCGTTCTTACTCGCGAACCTCCCCGGCTTCGGATCTCTACCGTCGACACCACCGATACGCGTTCCGTTCCCTGTTAACGCTCGTTTGGCAAACGTTCGATTCGTTACCCATTTACATTTAAATGCGACGCTGAATTCGGGGATCACGGTTTGTTAAACGACGCGATTGAATTCGGTTTGATGATTGTCAATATCTCTTTTATCTATTTCAAAGAAAATAAATACTATGTCAAAAATTTCTCGGGGTCAAGAAGGAAGGAAACGAAAAGTGTGTACGACGATAAGCGTTTATCTGGAGACGCGGTGATCGCCGGTCGAACACATGGCGAAATACAAAAATCAATATTTGGAGAAACGAGCCGTTCAGACACTGCGACGGAAGCATCGGGGGAGCGTAAAATTTGACCCACACGTTCCGCGCCGTTTCCCGGATTCTTCCCAGATATAACCTGAGAAAATACAAGGAGTCCCTGGGGGGGGAAACGGCCGGGTCAACATTCTTAAGTCCGTCCTGCCAACAAATTAATGTCTTCGGATTACGGAAACGGGCCGTTGGGAGAGATTTTCGTCGGGAGGCCGGCGCGGGCGTCTTTAAAATTTACTTGAAACCCGCCTTTGTCTACTCCTCCCGATACGGTTAACACAGGCCAGATGACAACGGGAACTACGAGAAATATCACAATAGTCGAGCGAACGTGTCGACATCGAGTCAGCTGTAAATCGATGATAGCAGCGGAATCGAAAATCCCAATTGAATACAATTTTCTGGTAATAGGATTATTTTTCTTATCGCGTGACAGCGTAACAAATTCGTCGCGATCCGAACGTTGACATTCATCCGCGTATCGATCGTACGGCCGTTCGTTTCCTCGGCTAACAGGCATAAACGCGCGGTTTACGATGAGCTCGCGGCACAAAGGAGGAAAGAAGAGTAGCGGAGAGCAAGGAGCGACGGAGAGGCATGAAAACAGGCAGATTAGCGGGTTTAATGCGGCACTTCCTGCCTCGGGTGCCCGCGGCCGAGACCGAGGCCGAGCCGCGCGGCGGAGGGAACCGGGCCTGGCAACTTGACTCTGAACTTGTTTCAGAAGCCGGGGAACGCATCTGGAACGTTTCTTCCGTCGTGCCTTCGTGCCTCTCTTCTTCGCCGTCGCCTGACTGTGTCGCGTCGTCCCTCTCCCGCTAACGCCGCGACGTCTGCTCCTCCGCTCTTGTCTACGCCCGGCTCCTCTCTTCTCGCTGCCGCTTTTTTCAACCTTTCTCCATAATCGGTACAACGTCGTGAGTGCTCTCGTGTAATAGGCAAAAAGCCAGAAATTACGCTCGTTCGTCTCGCGTCTGGGATATCGTCGTCAACTCCATTGGAGCGTCGAATAATAAAGAGATCCAAGAGATTCTCGTCGAAATCCGTATTACTTACAGCGTAGCGAGTAATATAAAAAAAAATCCTATTTACACACGTAGCGCAAAAATAGGATTAACTCGTCGTACATCGACACACACGTACTACCTATCGAATAGGTAAATCGAGAAAGGGGGCACGCGACCAGGAAGTTGGTTGAATAAACGTTTGATCATCGCGCGAACTATCGTCGTAATATACGAGCGGCATGAAAACGAGCGGGCAGAACGGGACGAGGCCGGAAGAAAAGGAGGAAAGAAAGGCGTCCAATTTTCAGGATATTTTCATCCGAATCCCCAGTAGCCGACAATCGTTCATTAACAGATTTTTTTCTCGCGACACCACCACCGCAAGTTAAATTGCATAGACATCGTCGTGAGGCATTCAGGGTGTCGACTCGTCGAGGGGGCGCATTTAAATAAAAAGCGACGGTGGCCCCGACCGGTGATATGTCTGTCGTACGCTCTCTCCGCAGTGTTAGCTGCCTATGTACCCATCCGGGGCCGGGTAGCTAGTACCACACCACGGAGCGTAGCGGGGTTTCAGGGGTGTCGAGGGGTCAAATGGCGGGCAGAATGCGCGGTGATTGCTGGAGGGCCGCATAATTGCACCCTTTGTGGTGCAATCAGCGGCGCAACTTGGCCGGCGCCTACGTCTATCGGCCCTCGTTCTCCCTCCCTCTCTCCATATCTATCTGTCTCACCCTACATCTTTCTCCGTTCGTCTCCGCTACCCGTCTCGCTCGGTCGACCCCTTTTTGTTAACCGTCTCTCTCTCTCGGGCCAACGATTTCTTCTCCCTGTCGTCACCTCATCCCTGTACCAATGATCTCGTGGGTTTAACCAACGTCGACGCGCCCCAATCGTCCCTTAAATTCCTTTCGAGTTACTTACGTCGTTAAATGTGCCTATTTCCGAAGGAAGGTGGATTTTTCGTGGCGACCGGGACGAGAGAGAATCGAACCCCGACTCGATTAGGCATCTGCGACGTGGAATATTAACGACGCCGGGTGAAAATTGACGGTCGCTTAATGAACTTACGATCAGTCCCTTTGAAATACGTACAATAGGAGAAGGAATCGGTGGTGCGGAGAACGTACGGTGTATTCGTTGCGGTGGCGTGTACGAAGAAAGAAGATGCGAAGGGGAGAAGGAACAATTAGGCAGAAACGACATCCGTGACAACGGAATCTCGTCG
>SHCU01000010.1:799062-812988 GCA_004307685.1 Ceratina australensis
GATCTCCCTTTTCTTCTGACATGTGCACGTGCAACGAGTCCTTGGAAAATTCCAAGAAAGTAGGAGTGTCAAGAAGGAAGCTCGACAGGGAATAAAGGAGTGCATTGTCACTCCGTTATAATTAAGAAGATAGACTTTAAATCCGGAATGCAAAGCGAGAAAGAATGGGTGGGAGAGAAAACCGAGTCGTTGCGGGCTAAACGAGTGGTAAAAGACCGGTCTCCGGGAGATGTAGAAGCGGGCGAAGGACGGGTACGGAGGAGGAGGAGGAGAAGAGAGACTTGGATGGAAATTAATTCATTACTCTAATGCGTTGAGCGAGAGAATGGGCCGGGAGTTGAAGCGTCGAGTGCCAAGTATTCCGCGAAAGATGGATGTCTCGTTTTCATTTCGAAAATTAACACTCTCCGTTACTTGCCAACCGCCCAACAATTTTTTTCTTCCCTCGTTCCACGGCCTGACCCACCTTGCTTAAATTCCACTTACCTCTGCCTCTGCCGCTCGCTCTCATTCTCTCGTCACGCGATTCCTCTCTACTTTATTTGCCATTCGCAATCCTCACTCGCACCCTTGCGGAAACGTAGTATACGTAATTCAACGGTTAGACTCACCGGCGAGATGTGATTAATTCTCGCCCGATGTCTATCGATTATGTCGAAAGAATTCGTGGATTTCTCTTGACCTTAATTAAGCGAAGTCGTTTTTTTAAATAACTGGATTAACCAGGAACTCGAGTAACCGCGGTGACGTTGCGAATACCATCGTAACTAGCTCGCGAAAGAGCTCCATGAAAATAGTTCTACATAATCGCTGCTCTTAGATCGAGATAAACGTTACCGATGGATAAGGAAACTAAGGGGTGGCACCGTACCGGGCAACGATAATAATTCCGTTCCGGCGGCGAACGACCAATCTCCTTTTCCATTTAACATACATCGCTAATAATATCTGACTGGCGGAATCGAGCTCCGCCTCGTAGTTCTCTCTCACCCGTTCCTCCTTCACCTATCTTTCCTTTTTTGGCCCCGAGCACTCGGGACGATCTCTCGACAGGCGTGCAGGGAAGGGAACGGTGCAATCCGGCTATCAAGCGAATCCAGCGGACAGGCTGAACGCGGACGTGTCACAAAGTCATCCTAAAGAGTTCCATTCATACCAATTTAAAGGGAATATCGGGCCGCGTTTCCATCTACGGATATGCGATTATCGACTAGCAAATCGAAGTGATTTGGACAAGCTTTGGCTGCTACCTGCAGCAGCCATGCCCGTACCAGTTCAAACAGCCGTCACGGACACGTGTAATTAAATTTAACGCGCTAGCCTCTACCGACCTTCCTCCCCCCCTGACCTTCCCCCTGACCCACATATTCTCGGCCCGATCCCATCCGGCTATTTCTTTTCCACTATTTCCGTCTCGCCACTTTTGCCGTGTCGACCCATTTTTCGACCCGTAGCCCGGCCGGGTATAGATCCCTCGCGATACCGCGTCGACTCAGCGAAACTCGATTCGATAATCGAATCGAAGTGGCGCGACGCGGAAACAGCATTAAAATCGAGGATCGCGGCTCGCATATTGAACCGGCGCCCGGTAACATCGTTCCGTCTCGAATTGGCACGCGTGACAACCGCGTAACAATACGCCCGCGACGGTGACGGCGAATTTCAGATGGAAAAAGAGATACGAGAGGCCCGGTGTCACCGGTTACCGTAGCGGTTCGCGAAACTGCAGTTACCAGCGGACATCGGGCATGCCCGTAAAGCAATTAAAGACTGAATTGCGCATTTTGTTGGAATTTAAATGCGAGCAGTTAAGGAAAATGACACGGTTTCCGCGTCGCGGGCGTAATTTATTCATTAAAAAAGGCGCCAAACTAATTTCGTCGCGTCCCGTTTACGACGCGCGGTAGGTAAGCGCTTGCGCGACCTGAATCGGGAACGATCGTCGATGATGACGATAGCGCGAGGAGGAAGAATGAATGCGCATCGATCCGTATTTACTTTTTTAAAATCGTCAGACGTCCCGTCGGAAGGAAAGGGCACGCCGTGCCCCCCTCGCTCCCCCCCGCCCGGTCGCCCCGTCGTTGGTGATTGCGGATGCCTTCTTCATGGCCCCCAACGTAATTTTCTGAATGACTGCGTAATTAAAACTCTAATTTCCTGCGCTTAATTGACCGAAGTCTTGGTTCTCTCCTTGCTTGGTTTCTCTCGCTCGCTGCTTACCTACCTCGGTGTCCCGCTGTCGTCTCGTCCTGCCCGGTCTCGTAAAAGCCAGGAGGCGAGAGGAAGCGCCCTTGCCATCGTTCGCGCCTTTAACGCGGAAACCTTCGTTTTTTTACCGCGCGACGCTTACAAGGTGCCGGTGTTAATCGAAAAAAAATTTACAGCTCCGCTCCGTTCGACGCCCGCTATCCCACCGTTTCGCCCTTACGCCGTCGGACAAATTCATCCGAACGGAAGGCAAATTGGTTCCACGGCTCTGATTAAATTCTTGTTTGCTTAATGAGATTATTTGAAACGGTAACAAGAGTCATAACTTTCGAGCGGTAACTTACATATTTATAAAACCGCGGCAGCGTCCACTACCAATTTTCGCTACGATCACCGCCGTCGCACGAGTCGCAAGTGTTTGGGTAATTACATTCGTCTCCGCTGGCCGGAGGCAATTATAATTGCCGACTCCTTTCGCAATTATAAGTTTCTGCGAGAGTTGGCGTGGCGTGCCGGCGCGCTGCTGGCAGCGTGCTCGCTGGAACAGAGGAGAAGGCCGGCTGCTAAGGGTACGAATGCTGTTGGCGGGCAAGGTCTGCTAGCGTAAAGAGAGGAGAGAAGACGAAAAGCGAGGGGACGGAGCTCGCCGCGTTGCACGTGAAAACGTTAATTGGGGTGACCTGCTCGGAAACTAGTTACGGAAGGAGGACTGTACCGACGTTTCATGGACCCCACGCGACATTGAACACGTAGAAAACGTGCGGATGCGCCGCGCGGTCTGACGTTCTACTTGGCCAACAAAATTCGTTCCACGAAGAAACAATGAGAAGATATTCTCGTGTCAACGCGTACGTTTGATTTTCCTCCTTTTTTTCCGCTCGCTCTCTCTCTCTCTCTCTCTCCCTTTCACGCTGGATTGGTACTTTCTCAAGGGTGTTGATCTCGTTAAAAACGCCCGTAGCACGGAGCATCCGAACGTATGCACGGAGGACACTCCGTTGAGCGGAAAAGCATCGTAACGAAGAAATGGCATTGCGGGAACGGAGCATGAAATATGTAGTTTGCCGACGTGTTCCTGAGAACCACTGCGAGAGGGTGGCGGTCGTGGAAGAAAGTGGAATTGCAAATAAAAAGTCGCAGAAGTAGCGCGTAAAGTATAAGGTAAACCAAAGTAAAAGGAGTGACTAGATGGTAGGGGATAGAAATGGATGTTACTTACTTAGACTTCGAAGCATTTTTATCCCCTTCTTCCATTTCCCCTCCGCCGCACGGTGTACCTCTGTGTCTCTCGTATGGAGTTTGCTTCTGCGCCTTCTTCTTCACCGCCACGCCGTCGTACCTTTCCATCTTCCTCTTACCCGTCCAGCTTTCCCCCCCGAGTTTCGTTGCGCGTGTTCCTCACCGCTGAAAGGGCTTTTCTTCCACGGTCGCTGTTGCCTCTGCCGCCGCGCGACGCGAGGTGGCAAACCGCTATCCTACGTCCCGTAAAATCCTCCTCGAACCCTGACGTACGGCTTCCGCAGTTCTTTCCAACTCGTTCAGCCACCCCTAAAGGTGTCGGTGAGCTCATTTCGAAGGTGTTCGAGCCAAGAAACTTGCGGGACTACCAGATTTTCTCAAAGCTAATGATCTTCTTCGTTAGAGTAGCGACGCGCGTACAAAAGGTTCCAATTACGGTAGCTAAGGAAAATTACGAAATAACGAGACCACCGTTCGACGCTCCCGGGCACATGGAATTCGATCTTACCCGCTGGAAGCCCGAGTACCGTTGGCCAGTTTAATATTAGGAATGAGAAATACGAAATACCGACCGGCGTACCACTCCCCCACCCGCCGTTACAATGCCTGTTTAACGCTCGTTGCGCCCCACCGTCCCGCGATCCTTTTTTTATTCGCCGCTCCACACTTGCGAAACCCGCAAGCTTTTTCTACTGCAGACGCGACCTGAAACTTTCACCCGGTATTTTCTCCATACCGCTCACACGGTTGCTTTTTAACCCTCGGTCTCCCTCCGTTCTTTGTAACTGTCTCTCTTTCGCGTGGACACCGCGATGGAAGCGGCGGCTTCGTGGCACGGAGAAGTTAATTATAAGCGATACCAATCTCTCGGGGTTGTTGGGCGGTTGGTAGAACTGGGAAGCCATGACAGCCAATTACCACCCCGTGCCGACCCTCGCGCGCGAGCCTCCGGTCTCTCTCTCTCTCTCTCTCTCTCTCTCTTCCTTCTTCACCCGCGTTCACCCGGTCCTTGTCCCACGTTCCTTCCTTCTCCCGCGGCTCTCTCTCTTCTTCCTTTCCCTTTACTTGAAACTTTCTCTCCCATTCTCTCCTACCCTATCTTGCCTACATCCGTTTCACACGAACGCACGCACACGCCGTTGCCCGCACGGACGTCGAACAGGCGAGCGCGCGTGCACGGTACGCGCGCGTACACACACTTACACGTGCTCTCTCCCGCCAGTATAGGAAATTAAAAGACTGGGCGATGATTGCGCGCGGCCCGGTCTGGCCTTTTCTAACCCCCCGTTCGCCCGTACTTTCCAGAGGCCACCCCGCAATCTACCGGCTCGCTGCCACCGGGCAGAGGAAAAGAAAAGAGAGAAGGCATTCGTTCTGCTTAGCGAAAATTACGGAATTGGTCGGGAAAAGTGATTGGGATTGGCCCTTTTACCGCGTTCCGTCCGTGCCTCGTTTCGCCTCGTTAAAGCGCCCGAAACGGACACCCTGTTTAGCCTCCCTAACCGTCTGGCTCTGCCCCGTTCATCGGAAGACGTATTTCGGTTATACGTCTTCGATGTGGCCTCGCGTAACAACCTCGCAAATCGCCCCGAGCACGAACGCAGTGTCTCTATCCGAAATCGACGTATTCCCAACGGTCGAAATTTGATCGACTCGTACGAAAACCCGAAACAGGCTTGTTTGCGAACTGGCAACAAAAAAAAAAAATGTGTTCCCCGTGGTAGTTAGCGCCTCGCAAAAGGTTACGTATAGCAAACAGAGCGAATCGAAATCGGTAACGTGTCGCAGGGTCCGTGGCGCTGGTCCGCCCAGCGAGCGGATCGGTTCCATCCATTAGAGGCTTATGTCAGCCGACAATAGGGATTAACCTTCGGGAGAATGCAACGAGAAAGCGGCAACGGCTGCCGTGACAGCGATCGTACCGGGTGTCGTTTTTAAGCCGCTTCCCGGCGACGACGGCTTGTTTACCGTTCCTGTGTGAATCTCGGTACCGCCGCTCGAAGGTGAAGAAACTCTCAGTCATCTGATTAAAGAATTGATCCGCGCTCGGTGATCTGCAGGAGGAATTTTTGTTGACGCGACCGCCGTTCATTACCTGCGAAGTGAAACGCACAGCTGCAGACGCGGCGGGGTTAGCTTGCTCACCGGTTAGGTTGAGTTAATTATAACCGATGGTTATCAACCGGTTAATTCAGACACGCCATTACCTCACTTCGGTTCACAGGCTCTCTCGCGCCGCTGCCTGCACCTTGTCTCTCTGCGAGTGTCACTTTGACGCGTTTCCCAACCCCGTTCAACGGGTCAAAGCGACACTAATCACCGCGCCGCCTCCTAGCCAATCGAGAGATGCTAATTTCTTAAACTCTGCGGATGCAAAGCCGCCGCGTATACACACACCTTGCGACAAAGTATCGTAACGAAAGGTTGTCCCGGTGAACTTCCAGCTGGACTCTGTTTGTACGAAAACTTGCGACCTCTTCGCGCGGCGTCAAAGCGGAGGGTCACAGGATGCTCCACGGACGAAACTTTCGGCGACACTACATTTTAACAGTTTGTCTTCTCAGCGAGACTTTTCACATGTTTTACAAGCGTGCGAGCGTTGTTGATACTTGCAGGTGGAGAATGAGGCACCGTCTGTTTTCGTTCGGCTGAAAATAAATGTTAGAAATTAAATTGATTATATTCATAATGAGGTTCGTCTGATCTTTGAGGATTGTCTGAGCTCGAAATTGCCAAATTTCTAACATAAGGAACAAGGGTATTCAAATAGCGTTGGTACACAAGATTACGAGATTGCCTGTTTCCCGTGTGACGTATCACGATTAAAACGGTTCGGCGGCGTCGAGACCGCAGGTAACTCTTAAGCGAACGCAGCAAAACAGAAAATTAACAGTCGATTGTTCCGCGACGCGAAATTACATTTAGGCTGATCGCCTTTTAAAGGGATATTAGGTCATTGCGCGACCTGTTTGAGATCAAAGCGAATCAAATTTCTTCATGATGTCTGGCCCGGACGTCTACTTTTTATAAATACAAATTACAAAGTAGCCCTTATAATTAGCACGCCGCGGGCATGCTCCGAAATGATTTTCCCTCAAAAGCGTGCAGGCGCTTCGTTAAACAGTATTTTTTTTATCCGCACAACTACCTGCCGCATCTTATTGAAATGCTCTTTTCTAACGCACGTTCCGATTCAACCGGCGAGCACCCTTTGCACGGCGGAAGCTCGCCGGAAGGATGGCTAGTCGGGATCGAACGAAAAGTAACTTTGCCTAGCGGATCGAAGTTAACGGTCGAATCGTTTCTCGAGAAATCAATCGGAGAATGGGCTCGTTAATCTGACGGGGTGGTTTCTGGATGCTCGGTTGCTCTTACATCACGTAATAGTATCGGGCCATACCCCCGTTGGCCTTAACCCCCACAAACCCAGTCCAGTCCGCGGCAACTCTTCGGAACGGATCTACCCTGGATCCCCATCTCTCTCTCTCTCTCCTTCGTTCCGGCCTCTCAGCCGTTTCCCAGCTAAGTCTGCGAGTGACTGAGTGGTTATTTAGGTAAGAGCCAGTCTCCACGCGCAGAAGCCTCCCACTCACCCCCCTCCTCGCTTAAGTAATGGTCCCACAACATATTGTGCAAAGAAAAACTCGCCCGCTTATTTACGCTACCTCGAGGAGGGGAGGAGAGGAGCGAAACGAGTTTTCTTTAAATCATTTGAGATTAAGTCACCGCCGCTATTAAAACTACCGATCGTTCACGATCTAAATAAACGAAAAGCAACCGGATTAAAAACGATCCGTAGATCTAACGCATTCCCACGCTCAAGTGCGAGACACTCGAAGCCCCCGTTCCGATTAGTTCGCCGCGATCCAATTAATCGGAGAAAGATCGAGCGGTAAACGTCATCGCAGGCCGATTTGCATCGTAATGCGCGCACATCACCCTCCCGGTGGCGAAAGTTGATGCAACAAAAATAGCGTCGCGGGATCAAGGGTGGCTTATACGTGATGCTCCTGCTAATGTCTGGCTACCCGTACAAATAGCTGCTTCTCGGCCGGCATAATTACGGATCAGATGAACGTAAGATAGGCTCTTAACCGGCCGGGGCGTCAAGGGTGGCCCCTGTTCGCCGGATGACCGCCATCGGCTGCTGGGATCAATCGTGCACACGCGTCCGCCAGATCTATCCGTTTCACCGAGCTATGTACGTCTTTTTGAATCTCGTGCTCTACTGCCTGTAGCTGAGCGATCCGGCACGTGTCGGACCGTCGGGACACGTGCGACTCGCTGCCGAAAATCGATACCGTCCCGTACGACGCTATCCCTTACAATACCGGTCACCTCGTATATTATTTTAACGCGCTTTAAGCTCCCCTGCTCTCCACCTTCGGATGCACAAATTTGTCTATCATCGCGTCAGACCGACGTTCCCATGACGGCGTAATCGTTTAATGATTTTCGCTACGCTACCGATTCCATTTATAATGGTCTCCTCCTCGTCGTCGAGATAACTCCTCGGGGGGTGGGCACGGATCGTGATACATTTCGTATTTGCTCGCCGATCGATCCGGCCGGGTCTCTGTTTTTTGCCGGGAGAATTATTAACGCGGCGCACGATATATCGGTTTAATCAAAAATCTAGGCTGTTACGTGCGGAGAGGTAATTAAGCGTTTCTATTTTCGGCACTCGTTCTCATATTTTCATTATAACTAGAAACTGATAAGCCCGGGATTAATCGCGCGCCGGTGACTGGCGATTTAATTAATTTTTAAATGAAACAGACACAAACGGGGCCCGCCGGCTAACAATGGAGTCACTTAGGCAATAAACAAAAACGGGGTAGCCGGCGTATGTATGTGCGCGCGGTACCCGCCGATGGAACAGTCAGCGGCGACACGCAGGAGCAGCACGGTAGGGTAGAGATGATCTGATTACGACCGCATCATGGGAAAGTCAACTCGCAAACCGAGGGTAGAGACTCGTTTCATCGTATCGTGTCCTATTGTGCGATCCGCTGTTACCGATGCGTATAATTCGAAGGGATGCAGCCAGCGTTCGCACGTTTCGGCATTAATTTCGATCACAAAAAGGTGCGACGCGGCGGAGCCGGTGCGCCGGCTCGTTTTGTCCGCGCGCACGCGATCGAAATACGAACGCGAGTCATTCAGCTGTTTCCCTGAACTTCCGGATCTGCTCGAGCTGTCCACAGGGAATGATCGTGGGGTGACTAACAGGGGGAGGAGGTCGTTAATCGTCCGACGCGAAATTTTGGCGTCCGTGAAACGCGACGGGTCAGCTCGATGGTCTAAATGAGAATCGGACGCATCGGGAAACGGCGAACGATCCTTGCGACAGGAAGAAACTACGAAGAAAAGACGGGCCACAATGGGCCGTTTATCAAAAGTCGTGATACCGAGCTGGCCGCGGCGCCTTTCCACCGGTCCATCAATAAAACCAAGTGATTTAGCGAGTCCCATGGCGGTCTCGGCGGGGAAAAGCAAGGTGGCGGAGCACGAATTTCCAAGATAAAGGGGTCAACAATAGACGGTAACCAATGGTTGGTATTCGGCCAGTGTCGAAACGCCGGCTTCCAATCACTCGCCGATAACAATACCCTCAGTCTGGTTTATAAATCCGCGCATTGTTGCCAACTTAAAAGCTCTCTCGCGACAGGAGAGAGAACGAGAGACACGGGAGGCGGCGGCGAAGAAAAGAGACCGCCGCCGCCGGTGGAAAAAGGGGGTAGTGAAGCGGGCAGGTAGTGGGGGGGAGGGAGAGAGGGAGTCTAAAACTAGGGGGAGAGAATCTACTCAAGATCTCGGGCGTTGAAAGCACCGTCGGAAAGGTGGAAGAGGAGAGAGCTAGAAGAAAGAGGTGAACGATGGGAGGAAGAGGGACGAAGCCGGGTAACGTGGATGTTTAAAGAGTGGGAGCGAGAAGATGGTGGCAGAGCTTGAGAGCCGTGTAAAAGCATTGAGAGCACTTTAATGAATACGATTAGGGGCGTTAACTGTGAAGGATTGCCAAGCCGAAGAAAGCACCGCGCCGGGGAAAGCTCTTTTCCGGCGCCTTCGACCGAACCCAGGCAAAAGGACCTCCTTCTCGTTCCCGATGCCCCCGGTGTTGTGGAAATTTTCGGCCGGCTATACGATCGCACGATTCAATTTTTGATACGCCATGCCGACGTAATCGTTAAACCCAATCCCAATAATTCCCTCGCTCGCTTATGAGTCGCGACGCAACTAGAGATTCACGGTCTTAC
Source organism: Ceratina australensis (assembly GCA_004307685.1). NCBI lineage: Eukaryota > Metazoa > Arthropoda > Insecta > Hymenoptera > Apidae > Ceratina > Ceratina australensis. The sequence continues at coordinate 808,770 of SHCU01000010.1, forward strand.
TCTCACTCCGCTGCGTGCACACACGGCTGTTCTTCAGATTTATCGGATTTACATAGTGTCTTCGTTTTATCCGGCCGCCGGAGTAGTCCCCGCCCGCGGAGCAATTAAGTTTCGACGTTATTTAAATTTATCCCTCGAATTTCAAGTCGTCACAGCCGAGGTCGTCTACTCCGGGGAGAGCACGCTGGGAAACGTTAGCCTCGGGACCGACGTATCTCAGGCAGATGTACTTATCTCTTTTAGCTGAATACGATGTCGCGCTATCAGCATGCGAACGACAAACCCACTTCCTATGCACATTCTTGTTTCTTTCTTGTCAGTTCAGTCTACCGGGAATAATCTGCCTCATTAGCGAACCGATAGAAGCCGGCTGCCTACGCGAGTCGAATCACGCATTCACGCTACGTTCCACGATGATGGAAAACCGACTATACTATGATCGCTATTTAACTACAATAAATCGTCGCGTTTCGTTTTTGATAGTCTTGTCTAAATCTCTCTCATTAAATCGTGTAGATTCCGCGATTTGCGAGAAAGGTACAAGATAAGCGGTTGATAAAATTACTTAGAATCTGTTAGGAACGAGAGCATTCATCATGTACCTTGTTTATAAAATAATAAGCGCGGTACACCCGACGCCGTGCGGTAATCGTACGGTCTTTGATTTCAAGGTTGATCGTGGCAACGGACCCCTATTACTTGTGACCATCGTGTCCGACTACGTTTCCGGCTGCGACCGATGCACCCGCGCCGAGCGTCGAGACTCGGGTCCACGGAACGAACACAAAGACAACGGACGCACACGTACCTACCGGCATCATCATCCGTCGCGGCAGCCGCGCGCAGGTATACGTACGCAAATACGTACGCGCGTATACATGTGAACGACGTGACGTTGGGTGCCTGCCACTCGACTCGAGCCGCTCTAGCTGACTCCACGCAATTATAGATCCCTAATTACGAACCCGCATACCCTGCTCGGCGCACCTATTCCTCTCTCTCATTTCCACCCCCTTCATCCAGCCTCCCTTTCTGCAATCCTAACTCCGATCCCCGGCTCCCGCCACCCGTCTCACCCCCCGCGCTACTATTACTACTCACACCCGTATCACAACCCCTAACATTCCTCCGGCAACGTCGCGGTCCCACTACTCGTCCGTTCTTCGCCTTCCCGCTGCTCCTTGCACCGATTCCCCGATATTTTTTTTCTCTCTCTCTCTCTCTTCCATCCTGCGTAGAGAACCTTCCCATCGGTCCTCGACTTTCCTCTCCATCCATCCCGGCCGCTGTCTCACTTCAGTTCGGTTAATTAACTCCCACCTCATTAACAGGCTCAGCAGCCGAGCAGCATCCTCCGCGTAGAGTAAGCAATCCATACCGCTCCGGCTCGCATCACCCGCCCCGTGCCGTATGTTGTTAATAATTGTTTCTGATCTACTCTTTGCCGGGCAATCTCGCGCTCGGCATTATTCCCGATGCCCTCAAACGGGCGCGCGTGATCCATAAACGGCAGCTGTACGTACATACGAGGGTTCACGCGAGCGTAATATAGAATACAGCGCGGCGGGGAGCCGCGGCAGTGTATACGAGCACTCTTACTCAGAGACTAATTAAAGTTTGATCTTATTACGTCGAAATATAATGATATCTGGTTTATAACGAACATTTAGTAATTTTATGCGGAGTGGAATACGGCGAGCTAATTAAGCGGGTGCATTTAGGCGCATGCGTTCCCTGCACAAATGCGCACCGACTTCTCTTACTCTTTTTCGATCTTTTCTTTTTCTTTTTGCTATGATGCGCGTATTCGTACGTCGAGCATGATGATATATGTACGTATTATTGGACGCGTTTACGTTCGCGTCGTCTCGCTCTTGTTTCAATTCGTTTAGAGTTGAGATAGGCATTCTAATTAAGCTCGCCTTGAAGATGCACCCCCCGCGTCGGACAATAACCGTGCGTGTATATACCCGGCTCGTTCCTGATCCATCGTCGACGTTCTTAACAAAACCAACGCGAACGAACGTGACGCCAATTAACGAATTCTGTACCGAGGGAAGTGACTCGAAATTGATCTCCCAATTTGTTTAAACTCGCGTATGCTTGAAATTATCGCGAAATATCGATCACGCGATACAATTACTACTATTTTCGCTCGGAAAGCGATGGCGAGATTTTAAAAACGAATATCAGTCGATAATCTAAACGATTTAATTGACAAGCTAAAAATTCGGTCTTCGATGAGATCAATTAGATTCTTCTTAATGACTGGCACGGGACAAGAAATCTATTGAATAAACGATGAGGCTATAATTTAATTTTGTCTTGGACGGATCGAGCTGCCATTTCGTTAATAGGCTACGAAACATTTGGATAGGCGATACATATTTCGGTCGCCGAGAGCATAGGGTATTGAATATGTACGCGGACGGTTAATTATAAGTGTTCGATCGCTGCGGCACGTCGATGTCGCGAGGTAGGCAAGCATTAAACTGCTGAATATTAACGACGCCTACCTACGTCTGTACGTCGTGCCCGATAGGGAGTATCGACGTCAAACCATATAAAAAGGAAGTCCGCGGAAAATAAGACGTCGCGTCGGGACGATCGGAAAATGAGCGGATTTAAATCGCGGCGAGCACCGGAGCTAACAAGTGCGCGAGCGCTTTCAGGGTACCGGTTTAACGTGTTCCCGGCGACGTTTAAAATCGGCTTTAAATATTTATTTCGCGCTCGCCGTCTCCGCAAGCTTTTTTTACCTCGCTTTGCGTCATTAACGAGGAATAAGTTCGTTCCTGAGCCAGTCAGTTCTTGATAATCTTTTGACGATAGTAACCCCGAACCGGATATTACGAGAATATCCGCGAGTTTTAAGATCGCGCCCGGCGACGGTTCTCGCTCGCGAACGATATAGAACGAACGGGCAGGTGGTGAAAAACCGCGCGGTCGAAAATAAACGAGAAGTTTTAGCGAAATTACTTAGACCCAATTAAGTCGAGTTTATCTTAGAGCTACGTCGTAGCATTCGTAGCTTATACGTATCAAAGCGAGGGGCGAGGGATGAAGCGGAAGTGGATGGCGAAGATGAAGCGAGCGAAGCCCGGGAAACGAAAGAAGGAACTACGGGATATAAGGGAGAGAGAAAGAGAAACCGACGCCGGGAGTTCAGTTTCCCCCCTGCTAAGAGGGTTTGCTTGTATCCCTCGAGATGCGCATACGTCATCCGATTAAAATTAGTAATTAGCTAATTAACTTAAGCACGCAGTACTCCGGGCTAAGTAAGTTGACCGCCTGATTATGATGCATCACTTCCGAGTTCGAATCTGCGTTCGCGGTACTCGCGGGTAGAAATGAAAATAAAAGAACGGGCCGAGAGAGGGGGCGAAGGCACGAGCATCCCCGGCGGAAGTAAGAAAATGGGAAAAAGTAACCGCGGCAGAAAAGGAGTGCACCACGTTCTCCCTCGGACGTTCCGAGAATTGTTCCCAGCGATTTATTTCTCGAGTTACCAACGGCACGCTTATCGCGGTTGTCTCGACGCTTTCTTAAAAGCAAAGTTGCCATTCTCCCTGTCGAACGAGCTTGTAACGCGGTTCAGAAATTCGTTCGTTTAAACGCCGCGACACGCTCCGCTACATTTATTTTTACATTCGAAACGACTCGAATTTGAATCACAGAAATTTGTGATTACCGTTCGATCGATTATTTATGAGCAGCTAACAGTTTCCCGATGAAATCATTCATCGTATATTCTCTGTTCGCAAATTCTACTTTCTCCGTACGCTCGCGCGAAGGCCGGTGACGTGAGTGGAAAATTGATTTATGCACGAGGTGATATCTGGCGGAAAAGTGTACGGGTATCGTGGTATCCGAAGTATAGCGCGAAGCGAAGGGACGCGCGTCGTCGAGAGTGATTCAGAAGTGCTTTCCCGTGTTCCTTAACTAACCGTTCGTCGGTCCTGCGGACGCGTCGCGTCGCGACGTCCGTAGTCGCCCGGAGTAGGATCTCGACAAGGACCAGGCTAAAGGTCCTTCTCTCATCTTTTTATGTCCCTTTTCCATTTCTTGCTACCCCTCTTTCCGATACTCGTACTTCTCACCCTTTCCGAATCTCTTCGCTCGTCCCGTTCGCGAATAATAATAGTAGACATTTAACGCATTTGCATTGCCTTTATCCTCTTACCTAACAAACATTTCAATCGAATACTTTTATGTACTT
>SHCU01000010.1:829232-848251 GCA_004307685.1 Ceratina australensis
GACGGGGTACGGGTGAAATTGCAAATTTATGTTAGAGCTTAAGGAAGAGAGAGAGCGAGAGCGATAGCTAGGCGCGAAGAAATAATGGAAGAGAAAGAAAAAGACAAAGAAAGAGGATCCATAGCAGCTCTAGGGTAAACGAGAGGGAGATCAGCCGAACAAGTGAGTAACTGAATGAACGAGCCGGTGAGACCGGGACAGAAAGTGAGAGAGACGGAACGATCGTTCTCAAAGTTATGCGACGCATCGGTCGAAGCACTCCACCAACAAAGGTTAAGGTCTGGACACTCGTTCACCTTCGAGTTTATACGAATCGTTAAGAAGAAATAGTCGGTATACGATGCAAGGCTCGAAGGCATGATCGAAAACGTGCATACGTTATCCCTCCGTAGCTTGTTGTTACGCTTCTCTCTTTCACTTTCGATAACGCGCAACATCGGCCGTGTAAACGAGGAGAGAACTCGGTGGACACACGGCTTTACAAACGGTCGTTGCGAGTGAAAGGAATATACATGCGTGTATATCTACTCGCACGAAATAGATCGAATGGACATGTTACTTGGTATATTAGTGACTCAGTTTCACGTATGAACCGGACATCTTTGATCGCTATGATCGTTTCACGAAACTTCGGAGAATTCACATTGAAATAACAAGTTCCGTAAATATAGTATAGGAGGTGTGCATTTATGCATGCGCGCGCGTGCCCGATGCGTGCGTACGTCCCGTGCACGCATTGTGCGTGGGAATGCCAAGGAAACGGAGTGATAAAAAAGAAATTCATCCGTGCAGCTCCCATGCATACAATTACACGTTAAAACTCCTGAAACAGGACAGACAATGTTTGAACGTCACGTCGAAACTTTTCTAAAAGTTTTTTTTTACTTTCCGACTCGATAATCTATCGAACGTGTTATCTCGATTTTCCAATCGATAGAGGATCGCGTATTAAGGGAAACGAAGAAAATCGTCGGCCAGAGGGAGAATCAATCATTCATTGAGCATACCCGTTCGCCCGTTTGCCTCGTCTCCTACTCTAGTCTCAATCTTTAAATCGTTATCGACATGTACTTACATGCACAGCCGCGAGACTCACCTGATGATCACGTATGGCATTTTTCAGTTTATTTTGCACGGCGAGTATCTCTTCTTGCAAACTCTTCGATATCTCCATAGTTTTCCACGCCGATTGTATCGCGTTGCCTCCCGTTGTTCAAAAATCCGGCCGATTTTTAGCGAGAGAAGAGAGGAAGACGGGGAACCCTTCCTCCCTCTCACTCTCACTCTCTCACCAAATTGACGAGAGCAGCGGTATACGCTCCGATCAACCGCACGCACCGCGCGCACCAGCTAACAACTTTTCGAGCCACGGCAACGACACTCGACCGTTTTAACTTGGGAAAAGCGAACAGGTAAAAATGTCACAGACACATTTTACCGCCTCGTTACGTACGTGCATATGCACACCCCTATTTCACGGACACCGACGAGGATGAAACAACGTCGCGAAACCGCGCACCAAAGTGAATTGTTCGCTCATCAACGAGCGTCTGTGCTGCCACCAGCACTGTTACCTCCGTACACGGACGTGCCAAGTTGCTCGAGATCCCCCGACAACCCCTGGCCCACGCCAGCGATCCTTCTCTCTTTATCCCTCGAACTTTCCCCGTCCCTGCCGCTCGGTTTTATTGCCCAGGGATCCCGACGCGCTCGCGCTCCTTGAAAGAAAGTTTTCGCGCCAACGTTGTAAATCGCACCGTCCAGCCACGCGAGGCAACCCGTCCCCGAATCTCTGATGTATATTATATAATGTCCGCTGGATTTGCTCGCGTTACACGCGACCTCCGTGAACTTCGCTTAGAAATTTACAAACTCGACGCACAGGATGTTCGGGAGAAACATTTTACTTGAAGTAGATCTTTTAGGATAGCGGACGTTGGTAATGCCGGTGATAGTGGCGCCCCTCATTTCGTGATTAATAATCGTGATAAGAACGAGTTGTTTTCTATATCCAGAAAACTCGAGCGTTTCTGTTTTTTTTTTACACATGTTTCAACATGCATGTGTAAAATTGTTAACACTTATTGATGTTTGCAATCGGATGGCTCGCCCTTGATGATTCCTCTTGCGTATTTGTACCTGAAACACGTAATTGAATTTACGTTATTCGTCCTCAAAGATTTTAAAGGACTAACTTCACATCCGTAATCATATTATTTTTTGCTAACATAACTGCTAGACTATATTCTACAAACAGAAGAACTGCAACTGCGTATTTGAGTTATAGATAATTCATTAGAGTAATAGTTACTAAAGAAGGAATATTACTTTCTTCGGAGTTATAGCTTTGACAAGTGAATTTATACATACTTTTTCGTACGGTATCCTATTTTATATTATATTGTAAAATAATTCCTGTATGGAAACGAACAGAAACTTCTATAACGTGTGCGCGTTGAGATAATTTGATTACTCCTGTTTCATCCCTCGAATATTAACATTAGATTGTTCTTCGGATGACATACGGAACAAGGTAACTAACTGGTAAATGGTGTATCATAGCGCATGCCTCAACGACGATAAAATTGTATCGCGTTCAACTTTGTACAACTTCTTATGTGCGTCAAGTACGTGTTTCAGTATAAGTATACTAAACTAATCTAAACTTTTTACAAGATCAAGTTGATCTGAGAGAATACTCATATAAAGTTATATTTATTTTAAAGTTCCATACTTCAAATGAGCAGTTAGCATAAGGTTATACTGCGTTTCTTTCTGTACATTTAAAAATAAAAGCGTTGTATCTGCTTCTATTATAAATAATTTAATATTTGGGACAGATTTCTGATTATATTTATGTTATTGTAACACCTCATTGTCAATGTGGATATTGTATTTTCTGTAATGAAGAAATGTATGTAAAACACTGTTCACTTTTAGAATATGTTTACAAAAATGGCTGGCAAAAGGTCTGCAACTACAGAATTAAATCATGATAACTGGGACAAGGAAGATCATCCTGAAGAAGCAGGGACATTCAAAAAAGCTCCTGATGAAGTAATGGAGAAACGAGTTGTTAAGAAGGCCAAGAGGCGTTTGCAACCTTCGGCTGTAAGTAATTTCTTAGTTTCCACTTCCTATAATCTTGCTATGATAACATATTCTTTTTTATAAAATGTTTCTTAGGATTCTAGTAAAAGTGCATTTGGTGCATTCACCGGCTTTAAGACAGTAACATCATCTGCTGGAAATCCTTCGCCATTTAGCTTTTTAGCAAGCAGTAACAGTAGTATTAATCCCAATACTAACGATACATCTTTAAAGACAGTTACAAATATAAGTAAACCTACGAACAATGATGGTGTAAAACGTAGTGAAAATGGAACAAGTAAACAGGATACTTCAGAATCACAAGCTAATAAGAATACTGATTCTGATCAGAAAGACAAAAATATATTTAAGAAGTCAACAGATTATTTTGCTAAGTTAAAGGGATTAAATGAAAGTGTAGCACAATGGATTAAGTCTCACGTTGATTCAAACCCATTCTGTATTTTAACCCCAATTTTTCAAGACTATGAGAGGTATCTGAAAGAAATTGAATCTAAACATGGAAACGAAACAGAGAAATCATCAGCTTCGGAGCATGCACAAAATGCTAATGATAATAAGGAAGCAGCAAGTACAGAAAAGAAGCCTGAGAGTTCTCCATTTGGTAATACATCTGGAAAATCATTCTCCTCTTCAGAATGGAAACCTGAAAAATCAATTTTCAGCAATATGAGTACAAATTCTAAATCTATATTTAGACAATCTGATGCTACTGTGGACAGCAATAAATCCATTTTTAGCACAGACCAAAGTTTTGACTCGCATAAATCTCTGTTTGGTAATGTTGAACAGAAGCCAGGTTCCAAAAGTATATTTGGAAATGTGAACTCTGAAAAGAATCCATTTTTAAGTAAACCTTCTACTGTGACAGACAAAAAAATAAATGATCAGGACACAAAGTCAGATTCAAAAACTCCTATGACTACTACTAGCTCCTTTTCTACAACAAGCACAACCACCTTCTGCTTTGGTCAGAGTTCTGCTACCAGTAACACGTCAACTGGATTTAGTTTTGGAAGGTAATTTATTAGAATTCCTTAATATAAGAAAAATAGTAATATCATAATTTTGTAGTGCCAAACCATTCACATTTGGAGCTCAAATGGTGAAGCCACAAGAACCTGAAAATAGTGAGGCAGAAGAAGAAGATGATGAACCACCAAAATCAGATTTTAAACCAATAACAGAAGAAGGTGCAACATACCAACATAGGTATGACATGCTTTCATGTATCTGTTATCAAAAATAAAGTTATGTAATGTAAGTATGTAATTATATTCATATTTTTCCAGGTGTAAAGTTTTTGTTAAAAAAGATGGCAATTTCGTTGACAAGGGTATTGGAACATTGTTCCTAAAACCTACTCCAAATGACAAAACCCAATTATTGGTACGCGCAGAAACTTGCTCAGGAAACTTGCTGTTGAATACATTATTAACTGAAAGTATCCCAACTAAACGCATGAATAAAAATACGGTAATGTTGGTTTGCATACCGAATCCTGAAGCTACGCCACCACCAGTACCAGTTCTCTTACGAGTGAAGACAGAGGAAGACGCTGATGAGTTGCTAGAGACATTGAATAAAAATAAGAAATAATTAGAAAATTGAAACCATAAATAAGAGACATTATTACTGATAAAAATGAAATTGCTGGAATGTTAAATACAAAACATTTATTTGTTATTTGTATCGATTATAATACTTCACGTAAAATAAAACGACAGCAAATACTCCTCATTTTGCATCGTACCGCAGGGTGTCATGATATCGTTACTATAAATAATATTGAATGTGTAATTAATGAATAAATACGAATCAAATTTAGAACACTTAAAATACATGTTAATTATTTGGCATATTTACTGTAAGACATTAAATATAGTTGTATATATTATTCTGAATCCTTATGTCATTAATATTGCTATTAATAATTTCTGATTAAAAAAATATATCCATATATATACCTCATATCTCTTTTCGCGAAATGTTATATATATTTGTATTAAACATGCTATGATAATGTAAAATAAATTCAACATAATGAATAATATTTAATCAACTTATACGAAAAACCCTTATGTTTATATTGTCTCATCATATTCTGAATAAACTGACGAGTTAATTATCAGATAGAATAAATGATAGTATATCATTCTTTTCATGATTCATAGTGTATTTACAACTGAATATGCAATTTGTTTTCGTGCATATATCTAATGTACAGAGTCACTTGTTTTCCAAAGTACGAATAATGGTATAATAAATCTCGCAATTATAAATAAGCAATAGACATTAAAATCTGTGTACAAAGTAAAAAACTTATTCTACCTCCATAACTTAATCCTATAAATTTCGGTTTAAAGTTAATGAAAGTTGCCATAGCAAAATGCATGCTTTATTCACAATAGCCACATCAGTTTGATTTCAGTTTTATAATCTATATCTAATTGTGTACAAATTGCAAAGCTGACATGTAAATCTTTTAAACATGAACATTTTTAAATGTTTAATGCAATCAACAGCACAGCACATTATTCTAAAAATCATTTATAGAATGTGACTTAAAAAACAACTATTGTATGTGTAGGACACATATTTACAATCTAATAATATATTTACTCTTTCATGACGACATGCCCTATACAAAAAGATAATAAAATAAAGTGGACTTTTTTTTATAAAATATTGTAATATGTTTCATATATATACATACATATAGATATATATGTATATATATCAACTTCATGTTGTACAATATTTGTGAAAGTATCAGCGATAAATACTTTCATATTTACTAAGCCCTTTGAGCCATAAATGGTGTTAAAGCACCTTTCTGTCCGAGACCTAATTGTATATGTTGCATATGAATTTCAACGCAATTTTGAAAAACTTGTTGATTTTGCGGACTCAATTTCGAACGTATTTGTTCTATAGTGCCTTGCAACACTTTTAATTCATATGCGTTACGATCTGAATCAGATAAACTCTGAAACATAAATGGGCTTGTATTGAATCAGGATTCCAAAGATGCGAAACAAATATTACAGATATTGCTTCAACAATTACCTTTACTTGAAGCATGAGTGCTGTTAAATCAGTTACTAAAGGTGTCATCTTTCCAGGCTCCTTATCATTTATAATATTATTTCTCGCAACCATATCTGCAGCTTCTTGCTTACACTTTTCTCGAAGATGAGAAGGAGCTAACATAGCTGCTACGCTTGGTTCAGGGGCCATCTCTTGACATAGCTCTTGAACGTCATTAAGAAAATCTTGTAAGGCGGTATTCATTTTTTCTAATTCAACTACAATTCTAAAAATAGAAATATTCATAAAAACGAAAATTCATTAAATGTAATACTATATTGTCTATCGAGACAGCATTTACGTACCCAGCGTATCGCCTTTCAAAATCTGGTGGTAATAGTTCTCCAAAGGATCGCCTTTTCTCAGCCTCACTATTCATCTCTTTCAATTTTTTGATCTTCACCTTTTTGGCTGCTAATATTTTATTTATTTTAACCATGAACTCCAACAATTTTAATGGATAACCATTCATTGTTCCATCAATATGGGATTTTTTTGGTATTGCTACAGAAGCATTGGATATTAAAGGATCGCTGTTTAAACGTGGTGACATTAATTTCATTGCATATGGTGGGGAAGGTACGTATTGTACATGCCGTGGTCTAAACTTTTGTGCAAACGAGGCGACACTTATTGTCTCTGGAGGCTCATTCGACTGCAAAAAACAAGAATGTAAGAATGTTTAAAAAAACTTAGGAATCAAATGATGAAAGATTCTCATTTTGTATACATACGAGTACTTCATAATCTGGAACACTATGTGTTCCGAGCCCAGCACGCTCAAATGTAATTCTGTAAGTGTTATCACTAGTATCCACGGCATCAATGCTTCCCGTGAATAAACCATCTTGCGGTTTCCTCAGTCTTGCTGTAACTTTGGTTCCTATTACCAGCTGCAACGGTATTTCTGGTGGTAAATCTTTGTAACTATTAATATCTGCAGCTTTTCTTTGCTGCAGCATTCGAATTTTTTGCCTCTTTCTTTCTAACTCCCGTCTCTCTTCTTCAAAAAAGGATTGCGAACACCTTCGTGGTTTGCCCATCATTCTCCTTATCTTACACCACTCGACACGCGTTAACTTCCGAGTTTTTAATTGTGGAAACGATTCTTTTAAGCAAATCATAAAATCATTATCACCCTCAAAAAGAGTTCTGTAAAAAGGAAATTAAACTTTAGTTATATTACATTAAATAATGGGCATAAATAAATTCACTTTTCCTATACATACTTATCGATGTTACTGTAAAACCACTCATAACAAACCCATTTGTGCGCTTTTGGTAATTTCAATAGGTTTCTTAATCTCATACCAATCTTTTGTCCAATTTTACGATCTGGAGATGCAGGTTGCAATGGTTTATCAGGCTCTTTAGTCTGTTTAATAGGTGTCAGAGAGGATGACAAAGGCTGACTTAATACATTATTATTATTTTTTCTTGGCTCATGAGCTATTCTATTTTGCCTCTTCGCAGGCGATGGTCTAGGTACCTTTTTGGGAGATTGTTTTGTATCAGAATGCGACGGATCCTTCTTGATTCTAAAAAATACAGATAATATAACGTGTATATCGCATTAATTTTTATACACAAAGTGTTAATGCTTACCTGTGATGAGGATGGTTAACTAGTATATCATCATAAAACAATTTATTTTTCTTCCTGATCCTTGCTGGCATTCCTCTTCGATTTAAAACTTGAACTGGTTGAGTAGGAGGATTTGGTTTTGGAGGTGGTTGCGTACCCACTCTCTGCAGCCCTAAAGCCGCAGGACCAAGTTCAGGAATTGGATCGGATTCCTCTGTTTCCATATGAGAATCAGTCGAATTATTTGAAATTTGATGATCCTCCATATCCATGGTGTCCTCATCCATCACCTCGGTTTTAATCTCGTCAACTGATGGATATCCTCCATTTTTGATGGATAACAATGTTTCAGCAGATTCACCTGAAGATCACAACAATAGTCCGTTCTTATATCTATCACGATGTAGCTAACATTTAATGTCAATATATAAGAACCACATATTTATAATTGTAAAATAACATGATTGTCACTGCAAATGTTATACTCAGGGACAATTCTGCCTTATATTCTTTAAGCTACACATATGAATTTTATTATTCCATATTATATACTACTAGCTTTTTATAAAATTTATAACTTAGAAAAAATGACGTGAAAGTTTCTCAATGGGATTAAAAACAATAACTTGTCAGTAAACATACAATACACGTTTTCCATTGGTTTAATTTTCCTTGGCAAACGATTATTCTAAGAGATTTTTTGAAAAGGAACGAGAATAATGTTCTGTTCCCAGGTATCGACCTAACCAAACTTGTACGTAGTTCCATAAACAGAACACGTACTTATCATATTGGAGCGAATGCTACTGCACAACAGATATTATAAAAACCACAAAGGATTGTCAAATATCCGTCTACAAGGTAGCCTTGGTAAATAAACTTTCGAACAGTAAAATGCTCCGTTGTCCCGCTTGAATTGTGTATTGGTCATTTTTGAAATTTTAAACCAGTTCTTCTTGAGCGCAATTGAAACACTAAGTTTAAGTTTACAGTCGACCCGTGGGTGGTTCTCGTATTTGAACAAAGTAAAATTTGAAACGTTTCTCACTCCCACGTAACTGTTTTCGCTTTTTAATTAAGTTTTCTTATATTAATTTTATCAAGAATAAGTGAACTTTTACTCACTTTCAATCATCTCCGCCATGTTGCTATCAATGATGCATCATGGGTATGTTTCCTACGAGCTCGCCCGTTTCGCGGTGAATTTCGTTAGTGGTTCTTTTCCGTCGTTCCGGAACACCGAAACACGCCACGTGGAATTTTCAAACTTCCTTAAACTATGAACATCGTATATTGTACAATAAAACATAAAATAACTTCGTAATTGTAAAGACGTGACACTTATAAATTGAAGAAAATATATTATGGATTTTTCTGTGTATTTATATGGTATATATTTATGTATTATATTAATGCAGACGATTTTATCGGTATACAGTGATATAAATATAAATCGAGTAGTTCGCTAGACGTATATCCTGAAATGCGCAATTTTTAAAAATGTTAATGCTAACTTAACATGCTACAAATAAGCATCCTTTGGTTATTAATGATTTCATCGGGTAGCGCGGACAATATCGTCTCAATCGATCAGTCCGTGACACCTACCAAACATTGTAGAAATAAGGAGAGATTAATAACATCCGAAGAAAATGATCTCTATTTACTTATTAGCGCCGAAATTGACTCGCTTGTTGTGATGGAATGTCGATTTTGGTATAAGATATTGCTATCGAGGTGAAAAATAAGATTTTCTCATTATATTTGTTTTATAAGGCAGCAACGACAAAGAGGAGAGGCAATCAAAAATTTGGTACTATCAGGATCGATACAGAGAGAATCCTGAGAAGGTGGTCGAGCTCGGGATGGATAATAACGCATCGTACAATAGAATCTATACTACTCCGGAATTCTCTTTAGCAATCAAGGATTTGAAGATAACCGACGCTGGTATTTATTTGTGCCACGGTGAAGAGGGACAAGAAGCTGAAAATAAGTTCAACTATAGAATCGAACGTAATATTTCGATCGTTACGAGCCGGTCTAGTTCAGATTTGAATATAGTTGACCGAATTTTGTTCTGTGATAGCAATCTTTAAAGAACACGGGGTTTCTTACACGGAGCAAGGGAACATAACTGACTGGGAGAAGTATCGAGAGGTGTACTTGGCGTCTGTCACTACACGATTCGCCGTGAGATTAAATTAAAAATTTATGCGAAATAATTATCGCAGATTCGTTGTTTGTACTTATCATTATCAACCACGAACCGCACAATTAGGTCTCGCAAATGGCTGAGTTGGCTGACATTCGAAAGGTAGGGATAACGCTACAGGTGATTTCTGAATGGGGACCTTGGGGCCCATGTGAACATTGTGTACGTAATCGCGGGTATAAGAAAAGTGTTGGACAGTGCCGACTGATACGACAGATAAATATGGTAACAGAAACATATTGTGACACGAAACGTCGACAACTTAGAATATCGCATCGTTGTAGGCAATTGCTAATAGAAGCGACTCATCCATTGTTAAATTCTTCCGAAGATCACCTTCGATACCTTGCAAGTAAGTGCAATTACATATTTTATGTTGATTTGTATAAATGTATTTAAATATGATTTATTCAAGGGGAGTCTTACTCGAAGAAGAATTTCCTAGCATCAGCAGTGCAGTGCGTCATTTGCCAGAGTTCATTTTAAAGGAACCGTGCAAGAAATGTCCTCGCGTCAAAACGATAAGGGGACGAAAGTTCAAATACATTAAACGATTCGTGCTTGCGGAGGGAGCTTATCTTACCGTTGTTTGCCCAGAGTATCTATTCAACTCCTTAGCATTTACGAGATACTTTCTTCTAACGAGATGCAAACGCTATAGGTCAACCGCAGACACCCAAGTGTCATGGAAGAAGGACGCGATTACGTTAGAAAAGGGTGTCCGGCGATCTTTCCGCAAATTGGATCCGGAAGCTCGCGTGATAGTAGACGCCTTTGGGACGCTTTATCTGATAGGTACTTCGAGTAGATAAATTACACACCGTACTTGTAATGTTTCACGTTTCGCTTCTGCTCACGCATGTTAGAGGTTTCGACCCATGAAGAGGGAAACTACACGTGTTACATAGATAACGTGAATATGATGCAACTGAAAGTTATCGTTGTTTCCAAAGCAAAACTGTTAACGCAAGGTAACATATCTGAATAATCTTATCTTGAGCAATTAATATCTACTTTCTATTTTTATAGAATTTTTACGTCACTTGGGATATTTGGGATTTATATTCCTACTATGCTCATTTTGCTACTGCAGTGGTTTAATTTATGCATGGAGACAGAGACAGAGAGAGGGAAATGTTCCGAAAGGCGATCAGGTCAAGCAGGAAGAAGAGATACCATTTATTGACCAGGGTCCATGATCTGCGAATTGATTGAAAACAGATTGCTTAATTGCAATTCGTTGACAGTGCGTGCTATCATTATCGACCGAGTGTTCGAGAGGATTTCTCCGGCGGGATGTTTTCAGACAGGCGATGACCTTAAAGGTAACCGAGTGAAAGGCGGCAGTGGGAGAGACAACTGCATGGAGTACGTGTCCGTTCCTCGTAGTCGTAGTTTAGTTTCAAAATGGCTGAGTTTGATGATTCCTCTCCTTGTATGTCCGTTACCCAGTGAAGAAATCGATAAGAACTGTACGCATTTCCGAACGAGTTCAACTTCGTTAGGATGAATTCAAGGACAGGGGCGTGCGCAATCCTTTGCCTGGTTCTTCTTCACAGTGCAACCGGTGAGTCTCGTCATATGGTTTTATACGTGCGCGCATCGCGAACGATATTACACTTTCACCGCATACCGGATAGCGCATCTTTATTGCAAAGTGCGGCAACTCGCTCGCGAACGTATTCACGTGCCAGTTCTGACGAAACGAGCACGTCTGCGGATTGCGTTCGTCGGTATCGATGCAACTTATCGGTGCTCCCCTTTTAGGAGTTCTCCGGAGATGCGTGAATTGTAGATCAAGGGGAGATTTGGGATCGTGCAAGGATCCTTTCACCATGAACGCGACGGAGATCGAAATGGAAAAAGGTGTCGACGCTGTTCCCTGCGCGTCCGGCTGGTGCGGCAAGATCATCGAACGGCAGGGTTTGAATAATGGTAAGCGACAGGTATTGCTTTTCTGTAGGATTGTTATAGAGAGATTGTTATCTCGCGCAGAGTACGGCACGGCCACGCAAAGACTGTGCTTCCAACGAGGACCCGACGACGGCGAGGAGAGATGCGCGTACACCGTTTGGAATTACAAGAAGGTTTACATGTGCCTTTGTATGGGAGATCTATGCAATGGTGCAACGAAACTTAGTATATCCAATAGCTTAATCTTTGCGATGCTTGGCGTTTTAATTCGATGGTTCGCTTGAGAATATCGGGACTGATTTGATTGTATATTATTGTATAAAAAGTTCCTTGTAACTATACACGACGTGATATCTATAATGTCCAAGTGTAGCCAGTATAAAGTATTGATTCGTCGTTAGGTTTAAATGAAGAAAGATGCCTGTAAAAATGTATACTCTAATTTTATTTATAATCGTATCTTATGTATAATCACAAGAAATTGAGGTATATACGTTTTATTATGTCATATCTGCAAGACTGTAAAGTGCGGACAGTAGAGAACAAGTATGATTAGTTTATTTCAAAAATTTTTAAATAAACAAGTATTGAACAGTATAAAACAAACATCATTGTTTTGTTGCTTTCAACATTTTTAAACAAGGAATTGCTCAAATTGTGTATCAGAAACATTATCTTCTAGAGGTGCGACGTTCATTAGCCGATATCGTTAACGAATAAGATTATCAATTAATTCGTCTAGATTAAGATTGGCTATAGAATCGAGAGGTAGGCCTCAAGCTCTTTAATATGTGACCATGCAGGCCGTTTCGACTCCTTTCTTCCTGGTTTCTCAAAAGCGCTCTTTCGTGTGGGATATCGTCGTAAAACAGTTCGCCGCGGCTATAAAGGTATTTTACGAGCTGCATGGCTTTCCGACCAGTTATTAGATACGGGTCATGATATTCTGAAATAACATGCGTTCTTCGCTTCTTATTTGAGAAACTAAATCATAATATCCGCGCATTCGTCGTAAGTAGTATACATTTGCACGCCGAGCACAAGTACCATGTATATTGCTTACCAAGCCCGTTAGAAAAGTCCGGTGTAACATGTCTTGATTCTTTCGAACTGTAACCCAGATCATTGATATCTGCCGGCGGTATGAATACCCCAACCGGCCACAGGGCTTCAGCGTTTTCCGGCTTGATATAAATCGGTACACTGTTAGGTCTGTTGCGTAAGCGTTGTCCTGCGAACAGTCGTGTCATTAAACGCGAGATTAATATTAACTCGAAGTTGGAGAATATAATATCGTATGTTCATTTCGTACCGAATTCTCTGGGGCTTCCGGTCGTGCTTCGTCTTCCTATAGAAATGTACGATCTCTGGTCGATCGTCCGATCACCTGTGAGATTAGAATTAATTTTACCTCGCGGTAAAGGAAGATTTTTTATAACGATACGCGCTATGTAATTACACACATATGAACTAACCATCTGTCGTAATACCGTGCTCGTAAATATGCGGAGGGGAAACAAATTTCACGTGCACTTTCGTAAGGGGCATGGCTCCGGTTGCTGCTACCGCAACAAAGAAGAGCACCGCTCCTCTCATCTGTAATTAAAATTTTCGAGAGAGTTCACGCAGTCACCGCGCCGCACCGTCCCAGAACTTTAATTCGGAACGAACGTACATTGTTTTCCTCCTTTTTCGCGGTAAGGACCTCGCTTCGAAGGACCATCGCGCGTATGCACATCTAGCTTTTACATTAGAAAGTATTCTACTGTAATATAAATTTAGGTCAAGGTAGGTACCGCGGCGGGTTAATATTTTTCCGTTTCGTTGACCCGGACGGCCGAAACGTCGCTGTCGAATCGCATTTACGAAACGAGGCATTTACGTCATCGACAATTCTAGCCCGAGATAGCGTAGCGCGAAACCGCGTTCGCGAATTCCTGAGGATCTGACAAAAATTAATTGCAGCCCGCGCGCAGCGCTGTCTAATGGTGCCAGATAATCTGGTAGTAATAAACGATAATCACACCTGGTGGCTAACGTGCTCGACTGTATCTCATCGTAGGTAAGTAGGTATGCATGTACATACAAGATAAGCAGGTAAGTCCCCGTGGTTGTGATTTGTTTGCAGTCTCGACTCATGTATCATCGTCATCGCGATATACATCATCGAGTAGTGTTAGGCAAACTGTTAGGCACGTGAATCGGGTGTTACCAACCCGGCTATCACGTGAAGCAACGTCCACTGAAATAAACAATTATCGTTCGACACGAACGCTTCATACATCAAACGAGTTTAAAAGCGAATCTGAAAGTGATCATAGAACCAACCATCCTCGAACCGGCGGCGTTCGCATGCCTCTGTGTTTGTGTGTATGCGTGTGTGTGTGTGTGCAGATGTACGCAATAGATGATTGTGAATTGGTTCGCTCATACATGACCCGCAACGCCGCGTCTTGCAATGGATTACACAGATATCTATTCGCGGTTTCGTCACTCGGGCCCGGCGCACATTCGAATGCGAGCATCCGTAGAAAGTAAACAACCGAATGCTGTTCATATTTTAGGTGAAACTTCGCTCTCGATTCGCTTTTAGTGTCTCGTTATCGTTGACCAATTTATACGGCTATCCCCGTCGCCCGTGAATAACTTAGTATTGACTAACTCGCGTGTCTCTGCGCGTAGCCAAACGATACTGTGCGATCGTCGGGAGCGGAGCGCTTCGTCGATAAGTATCTTGAAGCTTCTGCAAATTTATAATATTTGCGCCTAGTTAACGAACGGATCGGATTGATTAATGATCATCGATCGAAAAATATCGATCTCACGCCGTATTATGTTCACGTTTTCCGGAACTCTGCTGATCTAATACGTGACCACACGATTGAAACCGGATCGTACATATTTCGATTACCCACACAGACGCATGTGTAAAGAGTTAAGATCGTTATTGTATCCGAGACAGCAACGGTTAAAGGCATTCGCGTGTTCACCGGTGCGTGCCAAACCACCCTTTCGCCTTCTTATTCGTTCACCTTCACTCGCAGGTAGATACGATTCGAATGAATTGCGCGCTGGTTATAACGCGTAGCAAATCGAGATACCAATGATGGACAGTTTGCCAACACCTGTATTACGTATGCACGCGCATTCCATTTGTTTCTATCATAACAATATTCGTTGAATCGGTATCACAATGGGAATTGCCGTAACAGACAGAAAAGCTTTATTTAATAATTTTAAGATCGATGCTAGAGGGACAGCTTTTTTATGAAGAGGACTTACTCTTAGAAAGTACCTGTTGCACGTGAATTATTTTCCTACGGGATAATTACAATGACGTGAAGTCACGCGAGCGAAAGTGATTAACATTAATCGAGAAAATCTTAGCCGCGCATCGATGTTATGTCATCTACCATGATAAAATTGCCGACATTTAACTGCATGAACGAGCCACGTTCTACCAATTAACCCAGTCAAGTGTCAGGTCCAATTAAACTTGAGGAATAAGCAATAAGAACGCGTAGCCTTCAGTTCTATTATTACGAAGAATGACCACCGTTTGCAGCGCGTATCCATCGTTCAGATACTATCCGTGTATTATTTTTCTTCACAGCATTGAACAAAGATTGTTTTTCCAACACTCGGTGTAGCGTCAACGTTGCGTCACTCACCTTTAACATCCCGAAGGGCGCACTCGTTAAACTTTGACCGCTGCCGATACTTAGTCTCGGTCCGGTCGTTGCGCTGTTTACACGCGGTCGTACGGTCGTACACCTGTGCTCGGAACAATACTACGGCGTAGTTGTTTTTCGAAACGATTCGCGTCGCGTCTTCTGGACGCGATCAGGAACTGTTCCAGTTTAAATGTCTCGGGTGAATGTCACTCAGCATCCCCCTTCCTGTTAAATACCCCACCTGCGAGATACCACGCTGCGAAGGTACGTAAGGACTCGCACCGGGGATACGGTAGAACTTTCATTTCGAGTGAACGCGATGGAACTTACATGTTTCTTTCTGTATAGTTTGGAGATCCCACCTCTCGCACGTAAGGTCCTGTTCTTCCTCACGCGGGTTATGGACGGAAGCATCGCAATGAAGACGTCGAGAAGGTAAGACATTTCTTTGTTTCCGCTGATAAACGTATCAGATTATATTTTTATGGTTGCCATAGAATATTAAATAGTACTGCTGTTAATAAATTGTCAGCGTTAACAAATGATAGTCACTGGTTAAAAGTTAAAATGTTTTATTGATCGATACAAATATTGTATAGTTTTTCAATAGAAGATATTGTTCTAAATCACAGATTACCTACATAAGGCTATTCACTATTGTGAATCAGCTGCAATACTATTTGAGGAACCAATAGATATTGTGTATATTATGGTTGTATCTTATATTATTCGCATATCTCATGAAGAAGCATTCATTTAAATTATTTTATATTCTTTGTATATGTACAGTCTATTTAATATTTTATATACAATCTCTATCGTTTGAATATTTGTTTTACTGGCATTACAAGGTATATCAGAATTAGTAAAAGACTGAGTAATTCTATTAGCAGAGCAAGAGCTAGCTCGCTTTCATATCAGCAAATCTAACAATTCCTACTTTTAAAAAAAATGTGCTACTATAAAAATTAATTTTTCTAGTACACAATCATTCTATATTACAATTATTATCAATCGTTGTTAAAATATTGACTAGGTCTTCTGCTTGTATTAGACTATGGCGAAATTAAAATGCATGCGAAGATATTAATTTACCTAAAATCCTGTAAACGCCGCCTGATACAAGTAGAAAATTAAAAAACAAGTAAACATTTTCACAATATATAATAATTGCCATTCGCCAGGTTTATCGTTTGATAGTACGTTTTCTTTTCGATTTACGTAATTGCGACTGTACGATTATTATTATATCATAACGTATTACATCATAACCGAACGTTTTGCTCGATCCAGTTGCGAATTAATATAATTGTACTTCGTCCTATCTATTGTTACCGGATCTACTTCAAGAACAGAGACGTATTTTTTTTTTATTTTCGTTCATGTTCGATCTCTATGATACAACTAATTAACGCGGCTAACGTATCATTAAGATGTCCCCTTAACCGAGGATAATGATCCTGCTCTTGTGTTCATTTCGGATCAATCAGATCATTCCGTAATAATACCGTACCCGTACCCGTTTCCACGAGCTCCATTTATACTTTTAATTATCTTTCTCTCTCTCTTCTTCTTTCTCTCAAATACCATTAGACGCGATTTAGTGCGTCGTTTAAATGTATACACTCGATGAGAAATTCGATAAACGCTTATCGTTTTATCAATATCGACACGTCGACCGTTTCGATTTACTTGCCGTATTCCTGGTGTATCTTTATCAGAAACCAGAACGCGGCTGCGAGCAGTATCGTTCCCGAAAGATCGCCCAATGCCGTCAGGTACGGGATCGCGGAATTGTCCGGGTCGATTTTAAACCGCCACATAGCGTGGATAATGATGTGAGCCACGTATAGTAGTAGCATTACCTGGAAAATAAAAATCGGAAAATTGTTTTCTACTCGGTTTGAACCTTTCACTTTGTCCGGATCGCGGATAATGCACCGTACGTACCTGTAGAACGGCCATGAGTATGTAAGAGCATATGAAGTAGACGTTTAACGTCGACGCTCCGTTTTTTATGTAATCCGCGATGAAAATGAATATCAACTCGCCGAAGATCGCCATGCAAATGAGTATCCGGGCGGTTTTCGCGTACGGCGCTAGAGAAAATGAAAGCAAACGGCGTTACGCAACCGTGTAACACCGCGAAAAATCGTGTAGCGCGCAACGTTAGCTATTCTTGCGTCACTTACAGCCTTTGAACAGCGCCTTCCACGGGGCAATGAACATTTTCGAGTGCGGCGGTAATATACCCATGATCGACGTCTGATGCAACGTCGTCGAGATCCGAGACGCCTGTACCGATACCAAATTTCCGCCGATCCCGTTTATGATCGGCTGGAAAATCACGAAACCGTTGAACGAGTCGACAACGCGGTCCAATACCAAACCGCCGAATCTGCAACCGAACGCAAATAAAAGTTTATCTCCCGTGAATCGTCGCGGGTGTTTGTCAACTCGATCAAAAATTTAATGCGATACGCACCCGCTGATAAATAGAGCCGACAAAACCGGAGTCCAGCCAGATGTTAAAACATTTCTCGTGTATTTGTTCTTGAGCACGACGTAGATCCAAACCGGTAGAATAGCGAGGTAGCAGCTGAGCACGACGTACAGTAGCCACGGTTCCTCTTTCATTCTTGAGAAATATGCCGACGCGATTGCTGATAACACGCCGAGCGACACCACGTCCCCGAAGGAGGCGGCCAAAGGCGTAGCCAGATTGTCGGGGTTCATTTTGCATCGATACGAGACCATGATAACCGCGATCATTACAAAATCTATCGTAGAACGACATCATTAATGTAAGCGTTATGCAGATTAATTGATACGTTCGATAAGGCATTCGTTTTACCTAGAATGAAGCAAGAACTTGTGGCAGTGCATACGCTCGAGGCAGCTAACAGCATACATTTCTCCCACTTGAACTCGTAATCGGGGCTGTGCGCCTCGGCTATCGCGTCGACTACGATCGCGAAGATCGAAACTAAAATCGCCGCGACTATCGCCTGTATCTGTACCAACGCGATATTGCCGATGATCATCTTCGCGATCTCACGGAACCCATGCATATTACCAAGATTCGCTTGCGTAGACAAGCGCGAGGCGAGGCACATGTCTAGATTGCCTTTCAGCCCCAACAGCGAGGGAACCAGTATGAATAACTGAGAAACGACCGTGAACACCGGCCAGTCCTAAAAAACACAAATACTATTCTTACTGGAATGCAAATTACGTTCGGAGATTCTTCAACAAATTTTTTTCGACAGACGGGATAATAGGGTAAAAAAGGTTTGCGTCGCGGTATTCGTACGAGAGATGCACGGGAGATTCATCGTAATTGGCACGAAGTAAATCGCGAGGCCGTGATAAAAGGTAAAAATAGTCGACCATCCGTCTCTTTCGACATTATCTTTAGACAATAAGAGCGG
>SHCU01000010.1:880843-893186 GCA_004307685.1 Ceratina australensis
CAACGATTCCTGTACAATTAGCTTTAGCTATATTCGACGTTGACGCGTGCGATTTTCCATCGTGAACACGTGACCTCATCGAGTTAGCGATAATCTTCCGGGGAAAATAGAAATGGAAGATTTTTCACGGCTTATCGGCGGTTAATATATCGTAAGTGAAACGGAATAGGGACGAGGGAGGGAATTTGGGAAGAAGCAGAAGGATGATATTATGCGGAAATGAGAGAAATCGCGGAACGGAGAGGGTAGAAATAAGTTGAACGGTAACGAAGGATGTGGGAGAAGAAGGTACGACCCCAAAGGGAGGGGTCGAACCGATGGTACTTCCAGACGTAAATTGCAAATGTTCCGGGGAACTGGATAATCGGATAATCAGCTAGACTGTTCTGTCTCCGTTTGCCAGTTCCAATATCTGTTATCCTCGAGACATGAACCTATGGATCAGCGATAAATTATTGTCGAAATAAGAAGTATACGTTCTAATGGACGTGGATTTAAGACGATTTGCCGCGTTATTCTGTTCTTTATTTGTTTTTTGTAAAATACAATTGTTAGATATACGCTGTTATTTCTCTCAATTTCGGTACGATTGTATCATCCAACTACGCGGGAACAGTTTTGGAGAAAAATGCCGTGGGACGTAGTTGAGAAATATGGGCCAATTATAATCGAGATAGGTAACAATTAATCGATGTTTTTTCCGCTCTCGGGAACGGCACCACTACCGAATGGATATGTCACCATAGTTCGACCTCGTTCGATATCGTAAGCCGCAAACCGCACGCCACAGACCGAGCACCGAAAGTCTATACTAACTGCGCTCGCAACAAGACGGCTGATTGGTTACTTGTGTCTGTACTTAAATTCAATTCCACCCTGCATCTCTCTCAATTTCCGTAACCATTACTTCATTTTCGCTCTGACAACAGCACTCGCGAATCGCTGGAGCTTTAACCCCCTTCCCACCGATCGTCCCTGTCGTTGTCGAACAATTTAACTGATTAGTCGATAAACACGTGACTCGTTCGTCGAATTGTTATGAAACTCTGTTTAATGCTTCGCACGAATTCGTGGAAAGAACTCCTCGTTTAACAATGACTTACAAGCTACTTTGCCGTGATACCTCACGGCTTATATTGTCCTCGTTAAAGTACATTAAGACCGAGGCGCAAGCGTGGCAGACGGTCCCGTGTAAATTACACGGGGCGCGAACGTGACGCGGCGACAGCCTGAGAAATCGAACGGCAGCTGATAACTGGTAGCTATTAGCGATAACAACTTCTGCCTGGACGAATCGTTTTCCATATCGTAACTGTTCGCAACTGGCAACCGCCGCACAGTTTCAGATAAACTTCTCTCCGCGGTTCGGTTCCGTTCATTTCTCGGCTCCGCTGTTGCTGCTCCGCCCGCGAACTTTCCCGGCATAAGTAGTTCTTCCTTGGCTGCCGCCGCGTTCCTTCTTTGTCTACTTTTCATCGAACTAGGAACCGGGAATGAGTGAAAGGCTCTTATCCAAGGAATCATACGTTCTATAACTGTTAGTATTGTACTATTCGTGAAAGTTCGTGCTTACCGTCGCTTAGATATAAGAATTTGTAACGTTTCCTTTCCTGAACAACTCGATCCTTCTTATAAAAATTTGAAGCAATATTTTCATCGATACGAGAGATAAAATCGAAAGCCGATTTCACGTGGTACTAGATCGTATTTGAAAAATTGCGATTTGTAAGACAACGTTTTTAAACGCATCACGAGAAATAATATTTGAATAAAAAGCGGCGTTTACGATTCGATTATATTTCCAGCGGCCAGTGAATTCGTGGTACTTTGCGCGTTCGTCCCTCGTCGCGGGTATGTAAATAATTGTGGCTCGTACATTTGTTATGGCTGTCATAAATTTAACCGGAGAATTGCTGTCTTTGGAATATGACAAGGGTTTGACTACGCGGGTCTCAAAGGACCCGGGTTGTGCAACCGGAAGTGCTCTTGAGGTAAACCCGGTAACCGTGGCCACGGTAAGCGACGCGATGTTACCGAGGGCCAAACGTAATCGATAATCGATGCAGTCTCCCCCGTCGGACTTTACATACGTCCTGACGATCTTCTTCCTTCTTTCCTTTGACAGTCGCGCAGGAAGCCAACAGTCGAGAAAGGGTCGTCGAAAGGGGTAGCAGAACCGCGCGAGTCTTTAAAAGGTTTTACGAGATGAGATCCGTCCTACCTTGGCGATTCTCCTTGTCGAACAAGTGTAACTCCTTTTATGAATATTTAACAGGGTTACTGGCGCTGAAGAGTCGAGCCCTAGAGAAAAATAATCAGTCCTGCGGACCGGTAGCATTATTATTCGATTTTAATGAGACCGCGTTATGGATTTATCCGCTTAAATCAGATCCGGAGTAACTAAGTAAACAGTCTGTTTCCTTATTCGTGCAACTTCAGTATTCGGGTAGTCGAGCGGAAACTCCCACGCGGTACGTAAGCTATCATGATCTCAAGTTTCTAATTACCAGACGCTATTCCGAGCTATATATATATGTATATACAATAGGAACTTGCGATTATGCTGAAGCAATAACCGTTTAAAAGTATTGCGATGAGTATATGAAACCATTCACCCTGACATGATCTGATAGAGATTGCGGACTATCAATATGGAGGGCACAATTTTTGTTACGATATCGTATATTATTACGATATCGATATCGATATCGCGAATTAATTATTTAAAAATAACGTTTCATTCCTTAATGTGTACACTAATGAGACTCGGTCAAAGACGAATCGGTTCCTCGGTTAACGAGAGATTCGCGTGAGTTACACTCGATTATTTATCAGATCTCATTCGAAACGCAATCGAGCATTTCGCAGCGTGCCAATCGGCTGATCGACTTTCGATAATTTTGTGAAACAACGTCGTCGCCGTCGCCCGGATGCTGTAGCCCGCGCTACCACCAGCCCTGATAATTAATTGCCGCTCCAGCGATCGCATTTGCGTCGCTACTTACCTGAAAACGTCATTAGTGCCTGCCGGCAGTCTGAGAATTCCTGTTTGTCAACCGGATATTTCGGTGTCGCACGGTATAACGTTTCGTTATTATCTCGAAGTAGAAGACTCGCGGCCTAGCCGACCGGTGAAAGGACATTCTACCATCGCTCGCGTTGTTTTCGCCTGTGCTCCGTTCCTGTTTTTGATATCTTTGCCCCCCTTTTCTCCCTTTGTTCGTACAGGCTCCGCATTCACAAGAATTCCTCTCATCGTCTCCTTCGGTTGCGGGCGACGAACGGCACCATCACCACCACCACCGCCACCCTTTTGCATTTTCCTCTCTACGCTTTGCTGTCTCAACCGTACGGCGTCGCCGTCTTTCCTCCTCTCCACATTCTTTTACCTCCTCCTCGTTTTTTCTACCCTGCCTCCACGTTTCCACTCGGCCTTCTTCTTCAGACAATGAAAAGCCCTCACTCAGAGGTAAACGGGAAAACGATAGAGAACTCGACGACGATAATTGTTGGAGATTTCGCTTTTATCGCGTCCAGATCTGCTTCTGGCCGCGGTTGAATTTTAATCTCGAGCCTCTTTGCCAGCGAATTTTTTCCGCGGATCGGCCGGAAGAATTGCTCCCGTTCCAACGTCCCGACGAAACGACGCGACGTATAATTTTCACGTTCGCTCGTAATAAAGTTGATTGTTTGCCCGATCGAACGTATATCGATACTTCCATCATTTCGTCCCTGTTTGTCCAAAAAAATTTAATCATCTTGTTAGACTCAGACGCGGATTTCATTAAAATATTCCAGATGTGTGCGTGAACGTGCGTGCAATTATCTTGTCCATACGTAGCATTCATACGGGAACCGATACATGTAATAATTTCACCGTACCGAAATTTGTAATTGCACCGCGTACCGGGAAGACCTATATTCGCTAAGCAAGTAACATAGTCCTGCTCTAATTATCGTTATATTCCGATGGTACGTGGCGCGGCTACGCGTTCGAAATTAATTTGTGCTCGAATTCATTTCGATTTTACGTCCGCCAATTAATATCGCACGGGATAATGAAACCCGATGGCACGGAAATACGTAGTGAAGTGAATACATTCGAAGTATTAGCGCGCGCATTTATCACAGGATTTTCAAGCTGTTAAGATCGATTTAGATAAAACCCAAACAGCTCGTACGTGCGGGGGTGGGCGTCGCTCGTGAGCGCGTGTACGTGAGAGTTCTTGCCGCCCATACAGGGGCCGTTCGCGTGTACGACACGTTATAACGCGCAGGTAGCAGTGACGTTCGGATTTCATTCTTTCCTCCGCGTATTATCTCGTATAATGCACGAGAATGCAAATGGAGAACCATTGTAACTTTTATTCGGATTTGCGAAACTAATGTAACACCGTGTGCGTCTCTCACGTGCGCCGCCTGTAATACATATAAAGCTTTGTACACCGGGCAAGTATTAAAAGTTCTCTCTGTCTGCCACCCGCCGTTATATTCCCCGCGCTCTCTGCCGCTAAGAACGCTTTTAATGTTTCGAGTTGTATTAATCGCGACCATTTCACGTTTTCGTGCGAGGCGTGCTAAAACTGCGAAATTTCGCGGAATCCTTTAAGAGCTACACGCACGCTGTACACGCAATACACGCGAACCCACGCGCATTCATCGTACGGGTCGCGCACCTCGGGTAACAGATACGTAGTCGCGTTCGACGTGTTCGCCGAAATTTGAATCGTATCGCTTTGTGTCCGGTCTAAAACAGACTCCCCTGGCTGGCTTCGGGAGAATTAATGGGGTGAGGCTAACAAAAGGCACTGTTTATTGCGCCGAACGTGTGATGCATTAAACACGGGGGGAACCTTATTTAAGAACAACACACGAACAGACTCCGGCGGAGGGTTTGGTCTTGTATACTTGGAAGTTCTCGGGAACACTCGAATATTAAATGAGCCAAGACCATCGGGTCAAACAATATAGCCTTCATTGGCCAGTCATTATTAAGAAAAGTTTCACCCCTTCTGCATGGAGGTGCGAGGGTCCGCGAGACGCAGAGCTGTGAAAAAGGGTCGCTGCTGCTGCTGCGTTCAAGGAGCGCACGAGGGTGAAATTTCGCGCGTGCTTGCTCTCATCTTGTACCTCTACGCTCGCCAAATGTCGAACGAATTAACTTCACCCCCCGTGAGTGCACACGCGATATTTCTATATTATATTCTTCTGTATATTTCGAAATACTTCTCGCGGCGGCTTCAGCCGTGCAGGTTTTATAGAAAAATGTGATCGGAGCAGATAACGCGTAATTTCTTTCCGAGTGGACACGACCTTAGGGAAGGACTAGAAGTTTCAACAGTTCTTTGTAGATATAACTCGATATTTTTTCTCCGCTCACCGAACTTGGAGTACTTCAATTACTTTTAAATGGATTTATTTATCTCGACGATGTACACTTGCTCGAGTACGCTGCAGAACTTAACTCGTTATAACTATAACCAGATCAAACGGAACGTAAAACAATTATGGGAACTATGTAACAAACAATTTTCTTGCTTCCGGCGTGACATAATCGTTCCCGTCCAGGAGGTCCAGTCTTTTCTTTCGAAAAAAAAAAAAAGAATACTACCGGGAGACTGGCTATCTGGCCGATAATTATCGGCCAGTTCGCCTTTCGTTTCACCTCTTGACATCCTTTTCTGGGTGAAACGATGGCGCGAGACTCGGAGTCAGGACAAAACAGGTCTGTACGTAGTCCGAGGGAAGAGAGACAGAGAGAGAGAGAAATGGGATAGACCGCGATCGGGAGTAAGGGTCTGAGAGGGATGGAGTTGGGAAACCGGTGGTGGAGGTTCAGGAGGAATAGAGAGGGTGGCCGCGCAGTACAGGGGCGGAATTTCGCGCGTGCTCCGCTTCATCCCCCTCGGTTACCGCCACCGTTGCCGCCGCTGCTGCTGCTGCTGCTGCTGGATGCTGAGAGTAGCTGGACCGCGCGCATGAGGTGTCAGTTCTGCGCGCGACCTCTCCCCTGAAGGTGTCAACCTACTCCGCGACCTACTCCAAGGTGTTTGCCAAAGTCTCGTGCAACTGACGTGCTTGTCCTCGCGCGTTTCTTTCGTTCCCTTTTATCTCTCTCTCTTTTTTTTTCGCGTGCGACAGTTCGTCACTTACCGGCTCCGCGTTTGTCGTTGTTCACCGAACAATAGAGAGAGAGAGAGAGAGAAGCGATCCCGAGAGTGGACTTTTCTTTTTCGAAAGGAAGAACCGGAAGTTGAGCCGTCCATCCGACACGTGACACGCCGTACCAGCATTATCATGTTCGCCGGGATGTCCAGAGGCAACAATGTACGTGAAACACGTTTTTATTGCCGCTCGCGCGTATCACCTGTCCCTTCGATCCCTCTTCATATTTCATTTCGTTTTTTTATCTTATCCTTGATCTCTCTCGCGTTTATCAGTCACCGCGCCGCGTTAACGCAAGACGAGGAACGCATAAATCGTCGGGTTTTCCACGGTAGGTCCGGATCGATCCGGTTCGATCTAAACCGTTGACTAATGACGCGCGAGACAAAATGCATTCGGGCTGTCGGAATTTCGCTCGTTTATCTTGGTTCCACCCCATGGAGTTTCGTGCATGAACCGCGCGCCGTTATCGAAGCCGCGTAAACGTTAGTGATAACCGACTCCCAGCGTGCCGGCTGGCTCTATGTACACCCGATGTAAACGTAACGCGCGCGCTGGCCCGCCGGTTCAGGTGTGCGTTCGGCTATACGAAATTCGCCGAGTCGTGATTTCTTGATGATGCGCGCGGTCCCTGCATTTTCACGAGAATTGCCCGCTCGCCGGTGATCGATCGGTCGCGATAGCGATCGTTTAATTTCACCGAACATTCCACCCTGCCCCTGCACGGCCTTATATTTTCATTCTATGCCGCTCGGTACCATCCAGAAATTCGACGAGTGAAATATCGCCGGTTTCCCGTTCACTTACGTCCTCGTATCGACGATGCATCATTGTCACATTCCATTTATTTTTCGGCAAATTTCATAAAAGGAACCCCGTGGCAAGGTAGGCAGATACCGGCGAGGTATATCGCGAAAGCCAGTTCCTCAGGTGGCGATAATTCATCAGAGTCGAGTAACTCGCCGGTCTCCGGATGATTAATTAACGCCAGCGTCAGTGCTCCAGCTCTCCGGGTTAGAGCAGCTTGTTTTTTCCTCGACACAACAGTTCTTCAAATGATTTTAATTAACCATTCGCGGTTTTTGTATCGGTCCTCGACGTCGTCGCACTTTTTGATAATCCGGCTCGCTCGTTCGTACGTTTAACTTTAAATTTGCTCTAAACCAGCTGCGCAGCTTCATCAAACATTCCATCCTAGAGGAGAAAACATTCCGCTTCCTCTCGAACATTTTTCACATTCCTTCGTTTATTGGCAGAGGGGCACTCGCTCGCGTGATACGCTGATTGTCGGCATTCTGAACGACACGGGGACACGTACGGGTAACAGTCGAACGATTCGGCGCGTCGGGAGATTTTAATTTTGCCGCGCGTTTGTACAGATAACAAGCGCGTCAGCGTCGAAATAAACGGCGAGCCGCGCGATCGCAAAAAGAAAGTCAAGCTCGCGGGTCAAAGCGCAGCTCTGCCAAATCGAATCCTTACCACTTTCTCCGCTCTCCAATCGTTTTAACCGGCGTAAACTTCGTACGCCATGAGTCGTCTATTTTGCCAGCTATTATCTCGTTGCAACGAGTAGATAGAAAAACATGTTCACGGGAACATGATCATGCCCGCGTGTTTAACGCATGAGCGAGCGATCTCGAATAATCATCGCTTTTCAGTCGCCACGCTCAAATGATTTCTACGTACGCTCCGATGCGATTCCGATTACTCGTCCCGATCGTTTGCGGCCGCGAGCATGCAATTATGCAAACGACGACGACGACGGCCCGCATGCATTAATCAGTACGAATAATAATTGTTAGGTAAGCAAAATTCATGATTCCATTAGCGACAAGCCTCGCGAGACCTCGGCAACCGTTTTGTCTTAAGTTTTTACGCGGAAGTCAACTCGGCCTCTAGGAGTCGACGTCGTCTCGCCGTTTTCAGAACAATGTACTCGTAACTTCTGAAAGCGGACCCGGGCCCGGATCCCCGGCTGTATTTCGATATAATGGAGAGCAAAGAGAATTTCCGCGGGGGGGTTACTTAAATTAGCTTTCCCCTCGACAAGCGTTTTCTTCTCGCGAGCTAATTCCGCGTTGCGTTTCACGGACAGTCGTCCAGCTAAGTGTCCTTAATTGAAAACGCGTAAATCCTGAAACGGCGCGGAGGACACCTAATTCTATTCCGGCTGATCCTCTCGTAGACAAGTGTGGGCAATTTTCATTTAATCTCGTCGCGCCGCCGACTCTTTCTCCCATTGGCGAGGCGCAGTTAAATGAACGTAGGATAGAGGTGAAAACGAGCCGGGCGAGGTAAGTCGCGCGAGAAAAAGAATTTCCACCTGCGCCTCCGAGTTTTAAGAAGATTTCGCCCTGTATTCCTTTTTCAATTATCGCACTACCAGCCGCTCAATTCGCTTTATTAATTGCCGCCATTTCCGGTTCATCTGGTCGGAGACGATTTACCCGTGTCGCTGGCAATCATCCACGATTTTGCAACGTCCAGGTAATTCCAGTCGATTGTCATCGACACCTCGTCATCGTCCGGACCGGGGAAATATTTGCGGACGATGAAAGCGTTACGAGCATTTTCGTGTACGCCGTTACCTCGGTTCGTTAATATTCATCGATCTCCATCGACGCGGATCGATTACTTTCTGTAACTTTTATCGGTCGCGGTGGTCGCCGTTCTGGGTACACGTAGCTCGGTCTCTCTTCCCCTCTCGACGCGCTCGCGGGCACTGACCGACAGACAATCGCGGGGACGTAATTACAGGGGACGGCGGATTAATTAATTCTCTGATTGCGACATCAAACAACGGGGCTCGAAGTCGAGCGATGGATTTATTAATTTCGTTCGTTTCCTTGTGACGCGGTTCGATGACACCCGCCGCCATCGCCTCGAGCAAAAAAAGTGAGTGGAACGAACGATGAAAAAAAAGAGGAGAGGAAGGTGGAAGTGCGATGCGACAGACGCGAATAAAAGGTTTCGATGAGGCGGGACGATCAATGTTACATTCGAGGGGGGCGAGACGCTCTTAAAACGTCGTGCGTCAAGTGAATCGCTAGTAAAATGTAGGTCGGGCGAAATTACACGTCACTTCTTATTACCCGCGTCGAATGAACCTCGCCGTTGCACGTGATGGTTTATACATGCATGGGACGTAACTAACCCGACGTCGATGCCGGGGATCGAAATAAATAGCCCGTCAACCGCCCCGTTCAACTGCCCGGTTGAAGCTTCATTTCATCCCGCGAAATCGCCGCCCGGATCACTTTTCAATGCCGCGATACAGGTAAAAATCGCGAGGCGGTCCCCTAATCGTCTCCTCCCCGCTTCATCTCGTCGAACGAATGTTTTCCTCGAATCGACAATCAGAGCAGGGCAAACACGTTAGCATTCGATATACGCGTGCCGCTCGGATGGTATGAAAGTACGTACGCTATGAATTTAACACGATTTGATCCGGTCGAACGATTCGTATAATGCTTGCATCAAATTTTATGCTGTAGATATTCCATACGCATTAATGGAATTATTTATCAGAGATCGATACATATTTCCGAGATACAGTTCAAACTGTTCCCGAGTAATTTTATACCTGAATACAAAATGGTTTATTAAAATTCGCGTGCTTACTCGGCGCAACGTTCGATCGCATATTTAATTAAAACATACGTCAATACGTTCGCGAACATTTAAACGAGGGGCCCACTATTCCCTACCGGGTTGATTTAAACGCCCCGAAAGTAGAATATTATCTTAGGTAACTGTAATTAAAGCGATATCCGCTGATTGCGGGTCCCACCGAGCAGCAGCAGCAGCAGCATTGTCCCATATTCGGTGCAAGCCCGGTTTAATCTCGCTAGCTGTCTGCCTAATCCCTCTATCTCAGTCATGAACTCTTATCTCGGCGGTTAAAGCGCGGGCGCAAGTTGCGCGGACCTAGACGAAAGTCGTAAAATAAACATGCAAAGGGAAAAGTGGGCGAGCGTCTGTTCGCAGTAAATCGGCGCTACCCCTCGAAACTCTCGGCGCCGTTTTGTTAACTCGTCCAAAACTATTTCCACTGACGTGCGCGTTACCCTGCACCGGCCGGACCGCTTGAAAAGTGGTTGAACCCCCCGGGGAGAAGTGGGTACTGACGGCGGGCGCGGCGGTGGCTCGAAGAGTTAAACGACATTACATAGTAGTACGCTCAACAAAAGTTTTCCGTGCGACATGCAGAGTGGACACTGCTCGATTCCTGCTTGCTCCTTGAAATTTGCATTTTCGAATACATACGTATACGCCTGCACACACGTTCGTGCACACGGCTATTTTACGTTGCTCGTGATCCTACTCGAGCTACGTACCGACCGAACGGCCTGGCTACCCGTACACCCGCTACCCCCTTTTGCACCCCTCGCTCTTTTTGAGTTTCTCCCCCGTTGCGCGCACGTATTTTCCAGTCTCGCAGAATAGCAGGTGAGTTTACTCGGGCCAACTTATGCCATTTGCCATTGGTCTACCGTTCTCTGTCTGACGGCTTCCGAGTACACTCGTTCTTTAGTCTGGAAAGTTGCTGGCCCATCTCGAAGAGTGAGCCCGCAAAACAACCGGCGCCGCTGCCGCTCGCCGCATATGCGTGTAATCGAGCCTCAGCTGCTTTATTTCCTTGCTCTC
Organism: Ceratina australensis; assembly: GCA_004307685.1. NCBI lineage: Eukaryota > Metazoa > Arthropoda > Insecta > Hymenoptera > Apidae > Ceratina > Ceratina australensis. The sequence continues at coordinate 891,659 of SHCU01000010.1, forward strand.
CGGGAAGATGTTGAAACCGCGGCGGGAAGTTTGCCGTGGGCACGGAGAAACCGATGGTCGTCGATCCATTATTTAGTTCGACAAGTATCCGTGATCGGGACTCAATTAAAAGCGACCCTTGCCACCGATTGTACACAAATGGAACTCATTCTGTTTATAATTAACCGTGATGGCAATTTGCATCCGGACAGAAATAAAATCCCAAGACACGAAGGATTTCAATTTATATGAGGGACTCCATTAGAAAGATATCGCTGGAATTGTATCTCGAATGAGAATAGTGTTTTGAGGTTTCGCCGGATTGGTTCGGTTTCGAATTCCTCGCTCGCTCATATTGAGAGATCTAATAAAACCCAATGAAGAGAAGGTTCTCGAGGATCGTTCGGAAGATAGAACCGAGAGGATGCTGCGATGTCAGAAATACTTTTGAAAATCGCGATGAAATTTCGCCTTATCTGAGGGCGGATAAAGGAGGAGAGGGAAAACAGCGGTGAAACATGAGTTCGCATTCTACGGTAACTCGTTCTGGCGTAACCTTCGTTCTGCACAGAATTAACGAAGTTATTCGCGGAGATACGGTGAAAGTTGGTATAACTGCTCCGGAGTTTTGTAATTTGCATTATTGTCGAAAATACCTTGTGCGAGTCGAAAAAGGGAGATAACGTAGTGGATAGGCCGAAGATAAACGACCGAGGATATCTGGTAGAACGCGTTCGGAGTTAATTTTGAAGCATCGATCGGTCGGACGGTTCCCTCTCCGTGGAACGCAAAATCTCTCGACGGAGATGATCGTATCGTCTATTCAGGTGCGTCGATCTTACTTGGAAAGTCAAAGCTCTGTTGGACAGAGAAAATCTCTCTTGCCTTGCTCGCTTAGTCATATTCTAGCTAGCGCATGTTCTCCGATATCGTATACATATAATATTATCATTAGACCTTCCAACGCGCGTGAAATATTTCGTTCTCGTGTACGAGCCGGCAAATATAGATAGATTATTCCCGAGATGGTATTAAAGCCACCTGAATCGATGTCCAAGATAAACAATATCGGAAAGCCATGAGAATGTACACGAAGTTTCCATCAGCAGCCGGTGCGGCACGTGTGCTGCTCGCAATTAAACCGCCGTAACGTAATGGGAATGACCCTACGTTAGGCTATCGCCGCGACATGTCGGTGTCTCCCCGGTACGGAGCGGACCTGTCCTTAGAACACGGCATACCGTATCTGCAATACAGCATACCGCGGTATAATGTGGCATAATAAACTCGAGGGTAGTTGCGCCGTGGTACGCATCGCGATGTACATATAGCATTATCGGTGTTCCTGGCAGTAGGTTGGCCAGCAGGGCGCACGGCATAGTTCCGGTATACCGTATTCTATCCGTTAAGCTGTACGCTTTCCTAGCGCGCGCATGGCCTCTCATTATCTCAACACAATGAATGCTCCGCCCGGCCGGTATTGGCATCTGCGCGAATTCCAATAGAATTTAATTGGAGAAGATTGCGCGGGTTGTGTGTGCACGCGTAT
>SHCU01000010.1:943216-954719 GCA_004307685.1 Ceratina australensis
TGTCTAATTAGCGGCGCAAACGTTCAACTAACTCGAGATCCGCGTAGTACCGTTCAAAGGGAAAAACGACGAACAATAACTTACCCGGGTAGGAAACTGAAGCGACGGGCAACGGACGCGATATTATTTCGTGTCGTACAGGTCGTAAGACACGGTACGATGGCAAACGAGCTGAGCACGAAATCAGAGGAAGGCTATCAGACGGTATCCATCGTACTGAGTCTATCGAATTAGACTACGGATCTCTATTTAATTTCCTCGTAAACAAGAAGAACGTCGAGCGGAACGTTCCCTTTACGCTGGCTTTCGTTCCTTTTAATACCTACTCGTTTTACGACGAGCTCCTTGCCTCCCCGGCAGCGACAAACTGCATTAAACGTACACACGCGTACGCTAATTTAACCATATTTCCCGGCATGCTCGTCGTTCGATGAGCAAGCGACCGGGTTCACTCGTGAACACTGCCAGAGAAGACAAGAACACCCACGGGAGCGGCAGATGCATATTTGCGCGCGATATCGCTACGTGTACACTGTCGGTGCATGCACGTGCCTATAGGGTGGCTCCGAAATATACCGTTTGAAAAAAATCATTTCGAACGAGGAGGGTCACGTTTTCAACAGTACGCGGCGACACGATTACCTCTTTGGGATTCCAAGCTAATCCGCGGTTTTCTGTTTGCGCGTACGAATTTAAATGGGACGCTGGATGTGCACGTAAGACCGTTGCACGTGTATGATAGCGCTGACGCGGGCATAAATGCAAGAGGCGTTGATAGTTATAAACCCTGGTGCCGCAGGTGCACACCGGCTGCTCGTATAGCGCAGGAAGCGCCGGACATAAACGTCTTTCCGGTGTAGGTACGCTCGATGGCCCCCGATGCGAGCGACGACGACGGTGGCCCGTGACTCTTAGCGGTACCACGGATTTCCTGCATCAAAATTCTGCTTATCGAATAGTCGTTCATGCATAATGCACCTGCTCTCCCTGTGTATCCTCGCACTGAATTTCCACCGCGTCTTGTTCCCGTTCGGTTTCGCTGCGAAAAACATGGTAGGTGTTCCGGAATTCCGGGAACAAAGCTCTCTCCGATGGCCTGCGATCGTTTGGCATCAGCTGCGCCAGAGATGCTCTATCAAATTTGCTCGGTTCGAAATAGGGCGAGACGGGGGAGAAGCCTCGACGCGGGCGGGTTGTAAAAGGGGATGGCTGACACGAGAGAGAAAATGTTGCGATAAACAAGAATCAGTGAACAGTAAATGTAGTATTATAATCAGAACCTGTTTATACGTCTGCGTGTTTTATTGTTACTTAAGATACGACTCTTCCGAACGATTTTACGGTACTCTCACAGTTTACGTTTTCATCGGTAGCTAGGCATCGACAAGTGATGCGTGTTTCACGGGGTTTCGATCAACCTCTGCTTCGCGAAATTGAAACGCTACCACGGTTACTGAGCGAATTACGCGTTCGTAAATCTTCGGAATTGCCCGGACATTTTTCATATTACCCGCGTGACATGGTTTCGCGCTACCGAGCGAGATAAACTTCGCTCGTTGAAAAATGCAAATGATTTTAAGCGCGCGCCGCTCTATAATAACTGACACGACGACGAAGATCGAATATGATCGATCCCGGTTTCGCTAGATCGGCTGCTCGCTAACCGAGCTCCTCGAGCCGATGCTTTATAACAAAATGAAAGTTCCCCCGCGTTTACCGGATAGATACCTCTATGTATCTTGTACATAAACTGTACATATACCTGCATACGCGCGTTTACTTCACGGATCGGAGGGCTCCGTGTATTTTGCAATATAAACTGCTTACCGCGGATGCGCTAGGAATATCGAAGAAGCTGCAAAACGACCGTTCGAGCTTACTCGCGGAATATTGAGAAACCAATTGTTCTTTTCTACGTTCGAATATCCTTATTGATTCGATTCACCTTCGCGTGAATTATTCGTTCTTCGGAGAACAGCGCAGTCTCCTTCGCGCGACGTATAAACCTCGCCTGCATTTTATTTAGATGCATCGCCTTCCAGGCCGGCCTTGAACACGTTCCACGATACATCACTATCGTCTCATTTATCTCTATTTCTGAATTGCTATTTTCGACTCGTCACGAAACCGTCCCAAGACAATTTCATTCTGTTAGTTCCCTTTTTCCATTGATCTGTTATTTGGATGCCAATCTTGAATAATTGAGCACAGCAGTCGATTATTTTAAAGCGAGCACTTTCAGTTGGTAGATCGAGAAATTTTACTCGTCTCCAAGAGAATCAGTTGGCTCAGGACACGTAAAACGTTTCTCTGTTCAAACACAATGACAGATGAAGCGCATAGTATATCATACACATTGTGCGGCTGTCAATTTTTCATCTCAATCAATATACGATGAGACGGTAAAAGCTAAATGCGAGATATTTTATTATGCATCAACCATTAGTCGTGTGTATTTTTTATAATTCCCGGTACATGCGAAATTTGTATGAAATGAATAATCACCGCACGCGTATCCGCCGCATCGGCTTCCCATGGGGCCATAACGTGGCTGCAATACCGGTTAGAATAATTTCGTCGAAATTAATGGCGCAGTTCCACCGACGTTCTCCCAAGGCATTAAACCGTATTTTTGCTCGCAACGAAACGAACTCCGATCCCTGTAAAGCTGAACATGCCGCGTGATCCGTGTTACAGGACGGGGAGTGGTGCTGGATAGTCAGGGTCCGGTGTTGATCTCGGAGCCACGCTCGTCGGTCGAGTTCTCGAACGAGACCGGTGCAATGATCCATTGTTCGGCCCAGGGCAGCCCGTTACCAAGGATTGATTGGCTGATGGGCGACGGCTCACCGGTTCTACCTATACCGCACATCCGTGAGATGCTGGTCAACGGCTCGATGTACTTCTTGCCGTTCGGCGCGGAGACCTACAGGCACGATGTCCACTCGGCCGTTTACAGATGTCAAGCCTCGAACAGCGTCGGCAGAGTGTTGGGCCGTGAAATCACCGTAAAGGCCGGTGAGTACTTTTATTTCTCCGCTTCCGACCGATTTGCTTCCTCCCATCGATCGGAATTTCACCTGCGGTCCACATTCTCACGCATTTCTTTTTTTTTTGAGCTTCTTGGCAAATGATCCGGCAGATAGTGCCGAGCTCGGAAATTTTCTTCTTACGTACGTCGAAAATCGCGTCCATTTTATCCATAACTTTTAAAACAGTCAGTCTGAAACAATGGAACTGCCATTTACCGAGATACGTATAACGTGTTTCGCGAGAAGCTTCTTCGCGAAGCGCACAAAATCGTCGGAACAAAGCGCGACGCATCTGGGACCGGGGTCTTGGAAGAGTAATCTGGCAAAAAATTACCGGAGAACATTTCCGGTGCATCGTGGCTGGCAATTACGTCATTGAGCGCGATGCCCGCGTATACCCTCCGTCCGCGTGCCTCGAAATTTACCGCGTCAGCATAGATGAGCATTTAGCGCCTCTCGCGATTCGTGACGTATTTTCTCGCGGCGTAAAAATCGTTCTTGGGCTGTTTCCTACCTATCGTCGCGTCTCGCAGCGTTGCTATCTCGCGCCGGTCGTAAACGTAATCGGCCGTTCCGCAGAATTACGTTCTAAACCCCGCTGGCTCGCGAGAGTGCCGGGAGAATGATCGCAGCTCAAGAGAGCCGAGCCAGCTACATTTATCGCCGCTCCAGTCCGCTTCATTCCCCTCCCCTTCAACCCGTGGATCCACGACCTGGAACTCGCGGCCGCTTACGGCTAACAAGCAGCACTCACTGCCAAGATCAAGATACCTCCCTTCCCTTCGCTCGGTGGAAAAAGCTTTCGTCAGTGCGCGTTCTCTTTCGTTTTATTCCCCGCTGAAAGCGAGAAGCCAGCAAGTCGAGCGGGCCGGGCAGATTTCGTCTCGCATTTGCGGCGAACAACAATCGCGACCGCCAAGTCCTGCCAAGAATCACTTATCGCGTTTAGCGGCTCGTGAATCGGCTGGAAATTTCTGGAAAGAATCACGCAGCTAAATGACACCGCGGGGAGAGAGACAGTGGGGGAGGTAGAGGATTGTACGCGGGAGAACGGTGTTGAAAACGCGAGAGGGAGGCACTAATTACCGAAAGCACGGCTCGCAGACGGACTGAATAGCCATGTTGTTCGCGAACAGAATAAAGGGTCTGTAATAGAAAACGCGTAGTACATTTTATTGTTATTGAAGTTAACGACGAGGGAGGACGGGGGCTCGTTGCTGCCGCGAGGGTCCGTGGCCGGTGAACTGTTCAGCTATTGCGATTCTCTTGTTGCGATCAATGTCTAGAGCGGAAGGGTTGCAGCAATACAATTAAAGGCCGGCTCATGGAAATCCTTTTCAGTTATTCCCCCACTCCTACCGTTTCTGCGATTTCCCGTTTCGCCAATTATTTACCGGTAATTCTTTTTGTTTCAGTGGTTCGTCAGAAGTATGAAATTCAAGTGCGAGATGCGTACGTATTCCCGGGCAACACCGGCGTGCTGAGGTGTGAGATACCGACGTTCGTTAAGGAGTACGTGGCAGTCACGTCCTGGGTTCGGGATTCCGCCTACAACATCTTCCCCACACCGAAGAGCGGTGAGTGAAATTGCAATAAGTATCTACAGCCGCGCGTTAGCCCGTGAGGCTGAAACGTCGGACGTGTCGAGTACTCCGAAACCGCTGGTGCACTCAAGATGTTTTCAAACTGATCCCTCTTGATCACTCACGTTAACGGTCGATGATACCTACTCCTTATCGGATATTTGTCTTATCTCAGAGTTGGACGATTAATTGAGGTAATCGTATAAATATCTTGCAACGTGGATTTTAATGTCTACTCTTTTGTTCGATCCGACAGTGAATGATTTCTATTTCGAGATTCCTCGATATAAGCGACTAGCCCACGTTTCGATATTGTGGGTACAAGCGTGACTCGACAGGAACAAAGGGTAGTTTGATATTTCTCGTGCAGGTAACGCGATTCGGTACACATTCTCATACACACATTCGAAAAGGGTATTTTTATCGCGGCTGTGTCACGTCTCAGTGCACGCGATCGCAGCCTTTTTGACGTTTACGCTGTCCCGCGGTGAAGAGGCTCGTAAACACGGCGCGCCGATAAAAAAAACGGTGGAAACCCCCTGATAAATTGGAGCCATTTTGTTTTGCCTGGTTTTACCCTCGTTTGGGCGGGTGGCGGCGAGTAGAAGCAAAAATCCCGTTACGTCGGTGTGTACGCGCGCTGATACACCCCGCTCTGGTCAATATCCGAGTTAATTAGAGTCTGAAGGGACCATTCGAGTATACGTGTATACACATTATCGTGACCGTTCCTCTCTGTGTTCTCCCTAAGCTCCACGTGAATTGCGGTATTACGTGTGGGGGAAAAAGGGTCTCGCCGTGAGAGGGCTTATGAAAACGCCAGGTCCTACTGGCAGCTTCGATTAAAAATCGACTGTCCTTTTTTCATATACCATGACTATCGATGTCGAGAAGTAATAATACGATCGTGTACATCGAATATATTTCTTAACAGTTAAGCTTCGTAAAACAGAATGAAAGAACGCTTTATATTTGAAGAGATTTCATATTTCTAATGGAGTTCACAATACAATTACGTTTTATCCGATTCGAAGTTACGTTCGACTGACAGTTCGAATCCTCGCGGACAGGGGGAAAATCGCGGTAGGAAGTTCCGCGCGAAGTGGAGGGAAAGTCTCTCGTTCGGCCACAAACGAATGCTGATTGAATACGATGCGCGTTAAATTTTACGACTTTTATCTCGGCGTTGCCTCCCACGGCAACCAGAAGATTTCTCCGCCGCGCGCAATCTTTCTTAGACTCCGCGGAACTTTCCGAACTTCTTTATTTTTGCCTTTATAATGGCCGCATTGTGGCGGCCGAGCAACTCGACGGTTTAGTGCTCCTCGCCGGAAGTTCGCGTGCTGTTTCGAACCGTTTCGACTTCTCGAAACGCGCGCGCATATCCTAAACGGTGTTCCGACCTTTACCGTTTCCCGGTCCGTTTTTTCCCCCTTTCCCTTCTGCCGGCGCCGTGAACTCGATCGTGGTTATTCGCCTCTCCGTTTCGTCCCTCTTCTTCGTCGTTCGTTTCTCGAATGGATTATACCGAATAAACGGGAAGTTTCTCGCGTCGGTGGACTGATCGACGCGCGCGAGCGACTAAAACTTTTCCGAGTGATTCGTTTTCCATTCAGACGAACGGCCGTGCAGTGCCCGCTAGCCTCTTTCCATTTCCTTTTCAATCGGGAGATTGAATTTTCCTCCAGGAAAGGTCCCTCCTCCGCTTGTTGCCCTCGCCCGTTTCCCTCGCGCGCTATTTGATTTAATCCGAGCGTTTGTCGTCTGCTTGTCAGACGCATAACCGGTTGAAGTTTTGGACACTGACCAACGCGCTCGCAGTTACGCTCCCTTTGTCCCGGCAATTATAACGAATATTGGCCAATGGTAACGTTTGTCTTCGGTCGAACCGACAAGCGTTTGACGCGGCGCGAGGGAGGTTGGGCACCTGAACTTCGAAATGCATTTTCGGGATTGTAGTCGCAAGTTTGTGTGAGCTTTGCTGATAATTGGGACTCGGGGAATAACGGGAAAACAAGTTTCTCGTGAACACGAGAGGGAAGAAGGAAATTTCGCAATTTTAAGGCTAGTCTCTAGCAATAAATTAGGTTGATATATAAATACATGTATATGCCTGGAAGTTTTGTTCGTGTCTTTGAGGTACATGCTCATTTCAGCTCCTTGTCTGCACTGCAATTTCCGACAGAAGAGGGAACCTGATGAGAACCTAGCTAGCTCGATTATAATAGACCTGGACGATCTGACAAAGCGAAAGATCCGTCCTCAGGTCTCGTTTCGAAGTTCGCTAATCGATTCTTCTTACTCCCTTAAATACTTTTCGTTGACACAAAGAGACTGCACCCTATCACAATGCGGCCTGTGGGTTGATCGCATACCCTCTTGTGTACATCCATGAACCCCGAACCTATTTTCTTGCCTCACAGGAGCAGCAGCAGCAGCTATCCTGCAGCACGAGTCCTTTTCCGTCTAGCAGCTATGCACTTCCAACGAACCGACCTTCCCGTCGTCTTCTTCCCTCGTCTTCCCGCGTCTCACCGGGGCTGCTCACCTCTGCACCTCTTTTCCTCGTCGATCTGCTCGACCAGTGTTCAATGGCCCATGCATTCCCAGGGATCTCTCGATTTAAGTGGATTCCGCGCAAAAAGCGGTTACATTGATGTAATTACGCCGATAGATCCGCCGCTGGCATCAGAATGCATCAGGGATCGGAACCGAATTATATATTCCATCTCCCCTTTCTTTGAACCCCTGCAAATTAAGAGCGTCCGCTTTAAAGGATAAAGCTCCTCTCTTTTTTTCTTCATTTATTTGACTTAACTTTTCGAACTTCCGAGAAAAAAAATTGATCCAGATTTGGCGTCGCTTAAATCAATGGGACAACAGTTCATAGCATTGGATGTTTGTACGCGGCGTGCGAGCCTGGAATGACGGTGAAACGATATCGCAGCGATAACAGCCCCGGGCCTGTTTTCACTCATAGCACTCGGCCGAGTTCGTAGGAACTTACCGGCGTTAGACAAACCGAAAGTTCGTAGGCTTTCCGCCCCCGAGAACCGGTGCGGCCCGCGGAAATCCCAGCTTGACACCTACCCACCTACGACCTAATGCTTCGCGATGAATTTTTGATTCGCGATCTCGATCCCCGTGGTACATCGTTTAACCGGGAGTACCATGGATTTTCGATCCATTAAACGAGGTACATTTTTCAGCGACGCTGAGAATCCTCGAACGCTTAACAAATTTATTTTTTAACTAGACTCCGCGACGCGGCGACTTGACTGAGAATTTTTCATCGGTAATTCCTCGGGTAGAATTTTACACGGTAAATAGGCGATGACAGTTTTCAGCTCGGGCAGGTTAAAACCGAAGTTTTCCCAAGGAGGATGAGAAGGACGCTTTTCCGGCGGTACAGAGGGGTAAAGTTTCCACGGTCGAGAAATAACGCAGATGCGCAAAAAGCCATGTGAAAAACGGACGTCGCCTAACAGATATCGATTTATCGTTCTTTAAAAGAAACTTTCCCGAACAGTTCAACAACGTTGCTCGCTTTTCTTCCCGCTCGTTTCATTGCCTCGGACGGAGTAGGGGGGGTGGGTGTTCCTCAGCAATTTCAAAAATCAACGCGATGGAACTTCGGACAGGCTTTTAACAAATCGAAACTCGGTTCAATTCTCGGTAAGCGGAACACCAAAGCGAAGATCACCGTTCGAACTACTATTCTTGCGATGTTTCCTCGCTGCTCGCATTTAATCTCCGAAACTGTTGATACGTCCGTAGCGACGATCGAAAATTTGTAGCTTCTCGCAGAAATGGCAAGTATCACGAGTAAATAAAGTACCGAGTAATGGCAAGACTCGTAGTAAACGTTGATATTAACTTGTTGAATAATATTAACTTTGTTGATAACAACGTTGAAATTAAATTGAATTAAATGGACGTTCGAATAACCGAGTTCATCGAATCAGAATTGTTGCGATATATTAATACTGCACCTTCGTTCGCATTTCATCTAACCTGATTCTATCATTTCGCTGGTAGAACATGTTTTAAGACGAGAAAGTTCGGTTGACAATTTGATAGAATCTACGTTCGGTATAAAACGAACGNCGAATAACCGAGTTCATCGAATCAGAATTGTTGCGATTTATTAATAATGCACCTTCGTTCGCATTTCATCTAACCTGATTCTATCATTTCGCTGGTACAACATGTTTTAAGACGAGAAAGTTCGGTTGACAATTTGATAGAATCTACGTTCGGTATCAAACGAACGCGAGAGATGGACGTAGCGGCGCGACGGTATTCCCCTAATATCGCGAACAGAATACGCGTTCACCTGGTGTTTTTCACCAGGATTAAATGGTCTAGCGGCTGAAAGTTTGCCGCCACCACCGCTGGTACATTCGCCCGCGTGCCATTGTATTCTCGATTTCGCCGCGGCGGCGACGTAGAAGGGAAGGCAAAAAAGGACCATGCAACCCCATGTACACAGGCCCCGAGGTAGGGGGCAGAGGCAGGAAACACGGGGGCTCGCGCCGAGCTATCTCTCTCTCTAAAGCACGCTGCTTTTAGAATTATTACACTGGCTAAACGCCACGTGAACTTCGTTAATGGGTATTAAAAAATGTTTCATTTGACCCGGCCAGAAATCTGTTATCTCCATTCACGCGCGTTGTACTCGCCACGTCGAGAGTATATCTTGCACCGAGATTAACTCCGCGAAACCGGCTTCCCCAGTCGCTTCGGTTGCGCGCCATTCTATGGCGTCCCGTTTCGGCTGAAGAGGAGCAGCAGCCTCTCGGTTTCATAGTTCGCCGGCGAGAGAGCCATACGCCCATTCTGCCGTTCCCGCGGTCGGCTTACTCGAGCACATTATTCCGCGTGCACGTACAAAAATATTCGCGTGGTCGAACCTCGGATGGTTAAATCCTGCGCCATCAGCCAAATAGATGACGGCCTGTCATTTGCCCCGCGCAAAAGCGCGCATCCTGCCAGCGACCGGTCGACTGTTTTTTCATGCTTGGAACCCTTCTCTCTCTCTCTTCGCGGCAGTCCATTACTCTTATTAGCGTGAAATTCCAGTCAAGCAAATGAAACGAACGTTTTACGGTCAGACGAGGAGAGAGCCTGATTCCATCGGTTGAACATTAATCAGTCTTACTTACCCCCATGGATGTATCGGCAAGGGGAGGTACAAAGGATTAATGTGAGATTAATACTTTTCGTTCAGAATTATAAAAAAATGTACGACGGCATTCCGCGCTTACACGGGGTTAAAGTTCTTGAAGCGATTCGAATAACTGTGGCTGCGTCCGATGACTCGGATTCCTTCGATATTCAGTTATCGGTTCTCTCGCAGTTCGTAGCTACGGTTTGACGGTGAATTGTTGCGGCGAGTTTATGACGAGCGACGAATCGATTAAAGTATGAGTCGATGAAATTATTATTCGATATTTCTTCACCGAGCCGTTGCGTTCATCGCCTGCTGCCAATCACCAGATATATTACCAGTAGTATACCCGTACGATAAGTCAACCGGTTAAACGTTCGATTCCATGCGTAATAGAAGTACTATTAAGAAATGTATGGGAACTCGGTCACTAAGAAGTCCAATTTACCGGGGCAACATTCAACGCTTTCAACGGCTAATTTGCCGGCTAATAAAATAGCGCGACGGGGTCTGCGCGCGACGTATGCAAATAAGAGACGCGTCGCCCGTCCAGACATTTTTATAGGGGTGAGACCCCGCGTTTTCCCTCACTCTCTCTCTCTCTCTCAGCTCGCACTGACTTTCGGTGCAGTCGTAGCGGGGCGGGATCGACCTTAAGGTAAGCGGACTTACGTGCATTCCCGTAGCCCGAGCTATAACCGGGCCGTTTCAACGGTCTGGAATTTCGAGCAATTTCCTCGAGAATAATGCAATACGCGGAGAGGCCATTGTGTGCGGGCAGGGTGGAGGTGGGGGGATGGATAGGCGCGCGACGCAACAAACGACGAAATATTGACACTGCCACGCGAGAACCGGTAGGCGAACACCGGGGGTGGGCGGCCGTGATGGAAGGGGTTACTCAGAGGCGATGGCCTGGGACAACGAGCATGAATACTGTATCGGAGCAAATGCAGTCGTCTATAGGTCGACGTGCGAACGCGCGCAAAAACATTTTCGCGCGATGCATTTCCTACCGAGCGTCACCCGTAATACGTGCCCGCTCGCCCACACCCGCGCACGCACGCACGCCGATACAGGCGCGGACAGAAAATGCTCGCGGAAGGAGGGAATTTGCGTAATATATTTCGCGTAAGCCGCTGGGGAAAAAAGCCAGGAAAAATACCGGCTAAAGCGTCCCTTTGTGCCGCCTGGCGTCACTCGTGCAACGATTTCGCGTAATTTACATTAGAAGGCGCGGCCCGTGTCGCGGTCTCTCTTTCACCGTTCCGTTTCCTCTTGTCGCGGCTGCGTGCTCGACGCGTTGCTGCCCGCTTTTACGTGTAAAAAGCCGCAGCCACGGATTTGTTCCTTCTTATCCGCTTTAGACGCTATTGGGACCTGGGGACCGCGATTAATCCGCGTGTCATTATTCTTCTTTCGATCGAATCCCATTACCGTCGGCGATGCGCGCAGCTCGCGATTTAGAATCTCATTATCGAGAGTCTAGCTACTCGCGTACCCTGGATTAACGATATCCCTTCGGATCAGCGACATCGAATATTCGCGATAATCAATCAAACGGCCCAAGATTATTTCGACGTACTCTCGGCACTTCTAGTCCTCGAGGAGATACGTCCGGCGCTATCGAGTTAACGAGGATGCGATACTCCTGGATACATCGTTTTTCCATTTATCCGCCATCACACATTCGGTAACGCGTGCCTGTTAATCCGATAAGC
>SHCU01000010.1:983560-995439 GCA_004307685.1 Ceratina australensis
GCATCGAAGAACTTCTTCATCCTTCTCTAATAATGTGTGCGTCGTTGTGGTCTCTCTTCAGATGCCGCGCCTCAACTTCTGTACAAATTCATCGAACAGACCATCCAACCGGGTCCTTCGGTGTCGCTCAAGTGCATCGCTACAGGAAACCCGACGCCGCACTTCTCCTGGGCATTGGACGGTTTTCCTCTTCCGCAAAACGACAGGTAACAACCTCCGACTCATTTGATCGTCAATCATTATCTTTAATAACTGAACTATCTTTTCTTCTTCCGAACGAATTACATTTATGGCGCAAGTTATGCACGATGAGGATCAAAAGGTCATGCAAACCAGTAAAAAATTCACTCTTGCACCCGTCGATCAGAGATCGATGGTTGGCGTGTACACAATTATTTTCAGTTATTAAACTGCGGTTATTACGACCGGAGGAAAATCAGACCGGCTCCACGGCGTTATATCGCTGGTCCCGGTGGTAACGGATACCACCCCGCGGGCTTCGATTCTCTGAACCAATTGAGGGGAAAATTACCAATCAACCGGGTTTCGGTCTAAACTCTTTAGAGTCGCTCGATTTAGAAATGATAGATTCGACGATGCCGCGTTCCAAGCTATTAATAATAACGCATCCGCACCGTGTGTTTTCTCCTTTATTTTATATCACCTCGCCTCGCCGCGCTCCGGTTGGTTTATCCGGTGCCAAGCGGCTCGTGATTGAGCCGATAATGATTTCGTTAGAGGGTACGTGCCACCCTTGATGGGGTTTGCCTTTTGATTTTCCACGGCCCGATGAACAAGCAAAATATTAAATAGCATCCGGCTCTTGCAACCGGATTCTATCCCGTTTATTATTATGCTCGAATATTAAAATGATTTTCACCATTGAAATTCGGAATTTTGTTGGATTGTACGCTGAGATTGAAAATCGATGTACATAAACGCTCCTCGAAATTCCTGCAGGTTTATGATAGGCCAGTATGTGACGGTACACGGCGACGTGATATCGCACGTGAACATCAGCGTGGTTCACGTGGAGGACGGCGGAGAGTATCGCTGCACTGCGTCGAACCGTATGGCGAAGGTCTCCCATTCGGCTCGTCTTAACATTTACGGTCTGCCCCATGTTCGGCCAATGGGATCCTACGCAGCAGTAGCCGGCGAAACCACCATCATCAAATGTCCGGTCGCCGGGTTCCCGATCACAAGCATCACTTGGGAAAAAGGTTAGTGAGAGGACTTCCGTACCTGGGGCTCCGAAGCCGAAAGATACGAGCGAGTCGTATGAACCCTTGAATTTTTAATCAAAAATAGTCAGTTTTATTGTGTTCGCATAAGATATTATTTGCGTTAGCTACATAGTGGCAACGAATTAAAACCTTTATTAATTAGCACGTTGACGCCGTACGTCACCGATGAGTCAATCATGTCCGCTCCGTAGGACGGGGTGCATCACCGGTGGGTTAATCGTATTTGTTTTGTGTGGCGGCATGACCCATGGAACAGACAGTGAAAATCCGTGCTGGTGTCAACGTGTTAAAGATCTTCTACAAAGGCTGTCGTATTTGAGTACGAATATTGAGTATATTTAAGCTTCAATTACTATTGGATAGACACTTTCAGTATTTTCCGGATTTTCGTATTTACTCAGCCTGGAAAAAAAAGGTGAGAGGGTCGAATTGAAATATTTGCGGCGCGTAAAGAGCCCGTAAACAAGTTACCGTCCGCGTCCAGCGTTTTCTCGTAAATCTGGCTCGCGCGCCAAGGAGACGAATGAATTTTCAGAGAAACTGAAAGTACCGCCGTCGGTTTTTCGAGCGGTTTAAATGAACTTTTTGCCCAAGCGCTAGCTATACGTACTGTGAGAAGAAGCTAGGGTTTTATCCCGTCGAGCGAAGGGAACTCGCTCGGCCCGTAGCTCGCGCATTCGAACGACCAAGTTCCAGCATTTCTTTTTCGGTAATGATGAACCGAACTCGCGTAAAAGTTTCAAACGGTGTCTCTGCTATTTTACGAGCGATGTAGCACGATGATGGACGCGCGACGGTGACGCTCTTAAATCGTCGCTGCAAAGAGAGGATTGGCGATTTCACGTTGGACGATCGGGAAATTCATGTGCAAAGGACTGATCATATATCATATTCGATTTTCTCGGAGTTTAAGAATCTATCCTAACGCGCATTGTTTATTAATTTACTTCACTTCAATTAACAAAACTTCTTATTTCAATATTCTGCTTCGCGCAACAGGAACTAATAAAGTAGCGAAATGTAAATTTAGAAGTAAAGTTAAAATCGAATAAACTCCTCGCTTATTTCCCAAACAAATTTCATTTAAGTTTCCAACTGAAATTATTTGTAACTCGATCCCTTATTACATTCCATCCGTGTTTCTCCGAAACGAATGAAATAGAACACGAGATACGTATAAGTGATCCGTGACGTTAATGTTATTAGTCTAAGAAAAGGATAGCCCTATTTTTCTTGGACCATATTGCAAATCTTTTCTTCGATTCCTCGATTGTTTGTCCACAAACGATAATAATGTTGACGATGTACACGCGTTTCCTACCTTATCCTCTCGTTCCTTCCTTTCAACGAGACAAAGAATCATCTCGCTTGGAAAATTGGCTCGTCGAACTAAAGGAAACTCTTTTCTCCGGTTGCTCGTAGATGGGAAAGTGCTGCCGACGAGTCGTCGTCAGGACGTTTACCCGAACGGCACGTTGGTCTTGCTACACGTCGACAAGAGCACCGATCACGGCGCGTACACGTGCACGGCTAAGAACAAACAGGGCCGAAGTGACTCACAGACAGTGCATATCGAAGTGAAAGGTAACGTTTCTACCCCCATTTTCTTACGTGCCCCTTTTACTTTGATCGACATTCCGATTTCCTTAAATTGGAATAACAGCAACGTTGTGCTGCTGCTCGTCACCGGAGTTAATCCGCTCTACTTAGATTTATCTTCCGTAACAAAAGGTGCCCTGTAATCAGGAACCTAAATAATGATGTTTCGAGGCTCATTACAACCATCAATGTCTGAGATATTATTTTTCAATGGAAAATTGTTAGGATCATTTTTATTTGTACTCAATGGCCAAAGTTTCCTGCTTGCACTTCAAAGGCTTGGAAGACATGCATGTTAAACTACACCGACCTAATTAATGAAATTCTATCCAACTTATTTTTCTTACAATTGAAACTGGTACTCGCAGGCTTCTGCGTACCACGTATCATTTTTCAATAATTTTTTATTCAAAACGCTGCTGTTATTCCAAGTAATACAAATTTTTCTAACTAATTTCAATGTATCAGTAATGTAATGAGCTTCTTTAGAAATTAATGACATTTTCAGATCAACGATTTTCTTTAGCGAATCAGGCTTTTACAGGTACAACGTTCGAAAAGCGATCGCGAATCCATTTAAATAAAGGGATACGCAGATGACTATAAAATTGTACGTATACACATGTGTATGTATGTACATGCATATAATCAGACTCGCGTTTACTATCGTCGATGAATTCCGGGAGTCGAGAGGATAACGTCGATGCGACAAAAAGGACGATCGTTTCATAAGAGGACAGAGAAACGCATTGAAAAACGTTGTTCGCATCGAATCGAGCCCGGTCATGCTCCGGGAAATCCCTGAAAAGAAAAGGGACTCGGCAATCGAAACGCGTCGAATAACGATCGATGCGTGCGCGCCTTTTGTCCGCTTTCAATCGCGCAACCCGCGTTCGCGATTCCGCGATCATTTTGCAAAAAAAAAAGAGGAGAGAATGCTCTCTCGGTCCCTCGAGTTTCCACGCTAAACTACTTCCGCGACTAAAACCGGGAGTACGTAAACGGGGAGGGGAGAAAAATAAAAAAAAAAAAAAAAACAGCAAATTGTTTGGGCCGTGATTACGTGAAAATGTGTCCTGATCTGTAATTTTCAGTACCGCCTAAAATCGATCAGTTTAGCTTTCCCGCCAATATACAAAAAGGCGCTCGGGTCCACGTCGCCTGCGTGGTCAGCGAGGGCGATTCACCGTTGAAGATCACCTGGCTGAAGGACGGGAAGCCGTTGAATTCGACGGAGACGACCACGCACCATATCGGCGAATACGATCTCACGTTGATGATACCGAGCGCGACCACGGCGCATAACGGCAATTACACGTGCGTCGCTAGCAACGATGCCGCCGAAACTTCTCGCACGGCATCGCTATTGGTTCACGGTACGCAGCGGATGGTCGCAGCAAGCTGAGAAACGCAATCTTGACGATATTTCCCCATTCAAAGCCACACCTGCGTTGTCAAACGCGTCGATGCTGAGTGATAACAGTGAATTCTTTATTGGCACGTGATGATAACTTTTTTAATCGGAATCAGGCAAGGATCGTATAAAAGGAACGATCCAATTCGGAAAGTCTGGTAATATGTTATGAATTAATATGTTCGTCACGGTGATCACGAGAAAAGCATCGGGTGCGCGTACAATCATCCGTGAATGAAAAGTTCGCGCGCAGAAACGTTTCCTGCTCGTCAGCTCGACAACTTTTCACCAGCTGCGCGAACCATTCACACGAGCCCACCCTCTCTTCGAGCCCCTTTATCACTCTCTCTCTCTCTCTCTCTCTGTCTCTCTCTCTCATTTATCTCTATCTCCCCCACTCTCTACGGTCACCGATTTCAGTCCGCGATCGTCTTTTATTCCCAACCACCAACCAGCCCCCCCTCCGAACTCCGACAACTCGGTTAGGAAATTTTCGTTCGCTTCCACCGCGCCGTCTGTCCTCCTATTCAAAACAGTCGAACGCGAGCACGAACGACGTATGATTTCACGCTCTATTTTTCTTTCGTTTCTTTTCGACGCCGGCCCTCGGTCTCCGTCGCTCAGCCCTCGCCGGGAGGATAAATTCTGCAATTGCCGCTGACGAGGGACGCGCGCGCGGAATGGCCGTGAAACGGGCAGGAAAAGCGGAAGGGAAAACGTCGTGCGCGCTCCATCGTCGATATTAATCGTCACGCGGTGCTCGACAGCAGGACCTCTCGACCGGTTGGAAACTCACGGTGTAAAGCGCGAGCAAGATCAATCGTTGCCACTCTTCATCCTCGGGCGAGGATTCCGCCTCCCTCTATTTTTTTTTCTTTTTTCTTCTATCCCTTCTTTACCCCTCGCTCTTCCTACGCTCGTTTGCGTGGCACACGCGAGCGAGCTCCTCTCGCTCCGAGCTGTTCCTGGTCTGTCGGAGGGGCGGTTGGCATTAAAAACCACCACCACTGCTGTTGACATCCACCGGTAACCACCCCGGCCCGGAGTTCTCTCTAGACGAACAAATCAGTGCAAGCGGAACGAACGAAACTCTTGGCCGTCGTACGAAACGAACTGCCTAAGGGTGATTTTTACGTGTCGCGCGGTGACAACCGGCGAGCCGAAACAGCGTCGTCGGTTTTACGCGCGTCGCGACACCGTCGACGCGTGTACGTACACACGCGCTGTCACGATAAATGATCGTCTGCTTTCCCTTTCTTTTTTCTCCTTCTTTCGGCGGTCCAGAGGATTATTAAAGAGTCTGGCCCTAAGGCGAAAGACATTCGATCGTTGAGAAATTTTAATAACGCATGCTGTTGTGTACAATTAAAAAAAAATACATACAATTTGTTTGTTTTTTTTGTTTCGTTTTATCCATGTTCCTTCTGAAAACAAGTGACATTCTCACGATTACATTTCACGTTATTACATTCGAACAGTACACGATTCACAGAGTACAGACATTTTCCAGAAGAAAGCCAGCAGGATAAGCAATTTCTTTTTTTTTAATTATTAGAGCGCGCTGAAGCTACGGTATTCGACGGGTAGACGAGAGGGGGTAGTTCTCTTTCGTTTGAAATAACGTCAACCTGTATCATCAAACACATATGAAATTCGTTTTGTTTGTTCGTTTATCGAACCGTCTCGCTGGAGCGTAACTCGGTTGATATCCGCGTACCTAAACGCGCGCGTACACATGCAACACGGGGGACACGGTAAAACGCGTGGCGTTGTGTACGTGACGTGCACCTGCACGTGCACACCACGCGGCCACTTCTTTCTTTGGGGCATTACTCATGTAATGTTGCGCTATCTGCCGCCACCCACACGGTACGGTTTCTCAATTATTCTCAAACAACCTCCACATTCTGTTCTAATACCTTCGGGGCACCGACGAATATCCCCGAATACGCCGCGTAGCATATCTGTACGTATATTCGTGCGCGCGTATATCCGTGGCCGAGGCCAACAGGCCGAGTTATTATTGTCGTTCCGTGGCATTACGTCCGGTTCCCGTGCCGCGACGAGTACGTCGTCCGTAGTCAAATAAAATATTCGAGAAGTGGGACGATTTCCCCTGTGCGATGCCGCGTCCCGTTCTCGCCGTCAATCCTAGAATTTCAGAACAAAATTCAGAAAATATTTGTGCATACGCAAACAAACAACAATTGTGCATACGCGGTCTCCAATTAACTTTGTACCACGCTTATATGAATCTTATTAATAATTTCAAAACGAAAGAAATAGATTTGAGGTAAAGGGAAGAGATATCGTTTATTCCCTTGACCCTTTTAGATCGCACGAGGGATGTGTTTCTATCGCAGTAAGCCTTTTAATAAGATTAATTAACGGTTCTATTTGATTACCGTGGCGTCATTGATTCGCGCGATAACCATGCCAAAACGGCCCTTGTGACTTCGTCGATATTAATATGGACCTGTACATATAATGGCGTATGCATAATGACGGCGCAGCCGAGTTGATAAGCCGCGTTGATGTTATCGCATTACGGCGTCCATTACGAGTCCGGCGTAATACGCGAGCCGAGAGCCGATACTGGCTCGGCGAACGATAGATTCAATGGTTTCAATAAGGTTAATGGACTTAGGAAGGCGTAACGCTGCAAAGGACGTTGGTTTGTATTGTGGAGAAGTCGGCTTGCGGGCGTAGGGCGCGCAGTGAAATCTCCGATGTACATCCGCCGTTTCTGTGGGATCGTTCTCAAACGGATTACAGCCCAAACACCGTTCATTCCTAAACGCATCCGAATATAAGATAGACATTGCATTAGCACAATCTACATCGCGTATATTATTAAAGGTAAAGCACTCTGGTGGTACGGAGAGTTAATTTAATACGAATAAATCTGATATACTGCAGTTCATAGGACGAAATGATATAGGCGATACGATTTAAAGAAGTTTTACTGGTACTACAAAAGTGTACTACGAGTTGTTCAAGTTTTGTACAGATACACATCGGTAATCTAAATCTGGGGATGATTTCCTTCTTTAGGTTCCACCCTTTAGAATTTATTAATGTCAGCCATTCGGAGCTATTCGTACAATAATTTAAATACCGGAATAATTTAAACATCGTGACGTAACTGGAGCGGAGAGCGAGACAAGAAGGCCTCCGATAAGCTTTGAAACTCCACGATCGATTCGACTCCCGATGCAAACAAGTTCGCGGAAGAGAACAAAAAAAATTCAACTTCCTTCGGAGCCGCGTTCCCTCCGGTCGCGTCACGGTCGCCTCGATAAATCTTTAACCGTCAAACTACTCGTTCGGTCTGCCGTATGCTAAGCATTTTCGCGGCAACTAAACGCGCATCGATCATCCAGACGGAGGAAACACGTCAACGGGGAAGCAGGCATCCCAGGAACTTTGGATCCACCAGCCGCGTACCCTCGTACACACGCTCGTCCGACAAGAAACTGATGGGACTGATATTCTTTCCAAGAGACCGACACGTAACTTAGCTCTCTGCTCAGTCAAGGTTTCAACTCGCCGTTGTAATAAAATAACGAGTTGAAGCTCTTGCCTCTACGGTACGAGACGTCAGGTCGAAGAGAAATTAGACTCATTATTTCCTTGTTAAGACAGGATCACACGTACACGCGAGCTGATCGCTTGGATCTTTTTTTTTGTGCAGTTCCACCCACGATAGCCCCCTTTAGCTTTAACAAGGACCTATCGGAGGGCGTGCGCGCCCAGGTAACTTGCATGGTCGAGAAAGGCGATCCGCCGTTCACGATCTCCTGGTCAAAGGACGGCGAGCCGATCGCCGGGCCCAATTCAGCCGGATTCGGGAACACCGGGATAGCCGGTCCCAACAGACACACCCAGATACCCGCCGGGCTGCGCGTAACCAACATTGACGCCCATTCCAGTACCATAGTTATCGAGCGCGTGAGCGCCGCGCACACCGGCAACTATACGTGCATTGCTCGCAATTCAGTGGCCGAGGTCCACTGGACGGCCGAGTTGATCGTTCGTGGTAAAGTAATCCGAGAGGGAACGAAAGCCCGGGCGCATACTTTTCTATCATCTTCGAAATTGCCGTCACTCACCTTTCTGTTTGTCTGTTTCTTTGCACCAACAACGCACCATTTGTTGAGCACCGGCTGGCTCGTTCGACCTGCTACTCCTGTACCATGAAACGCCCAAATTGAGATTCCGTGCGTACGAACAGAATGATAATAATTCTTATCTTATTAGTATTAGTGATTCGTGACATAATGTACTGAATGTTAAAATACGCTGGTTCGTGGAAGAAGCTGTTAAATTCATATTGCTATTCGATTCTTTAATATGCAGCGCCTGTACGTACAATGGCAGCGGTAATTACGTCAAACCCGTGAATACCTGATTCGATCAATTCTCATATTCGCCGTTCAATTCGATCCTGGCATTTCTAAACGAGACAATAACGGGCCATAAATAAATCATTCTTGGAGTACAATCGACCATTGTTACACAACGTACACGTTTTGACGTACTGTTAACAGTAGCGTTAGTATCGATCGCGTAAAAACGTAAAAAAGAAACATAGTTTGATTAAATAATTATTTATTGCGTTAATATTTGCGTTGTTGAGTAAACTATGTGGTGATTGTTCGGTCGCATTATTTTTTCGTTTCTCCGCGAGAAATCTCAATTTGCGAACAAATAATATTTTTCCGTTCCGTTAACATTATTGGAGGCAATTAAACGTTCCGACGAGTCAGCCTGAATATATTTATACTCACTATTATTATCGTTATTATTGGTATTGTGTAATCACTTGTAAGCACAAGCCGTGCAGCCGCAGCAGCCGCCGCAGCCATCGCAAACCGCGAATTATTTCAAGTAGCATGGGAACGTATCAATTAGGGCTGCGGGTCACTTCATCATCTTCCCTTGCTAACCACAAAGGGGATCTCAGGAGAATCTGAATCAATCCTCAAAAATTGTGTCACTCAATACAAAACATATTATCTTTTTATTAACCTTATCAGCCGACCGATAAAATCTGTCAATATTACCTTATATCGAGCACGGTATATAATAGAACACGTCAATACGATGGAACCACACGATAATAGTACACTGGATTAGGGAAAATGAAAATAATGTGATTTAACTTTCGTCTTCGAATGATACGTTTCGATGATAAAAAAAAGCCCATCTGTAGGTCCGATATCCGGAATGGATGATAAAAATGAAACGCAGCAAAATGAAAGCAGCAGCAGCAGCAGCAGCAGCAATTGCCCAGCCAGCAACGCGACGCACCAACGCACTTGAGCACCGCACTATCCAGTGTTCTATAGAGATCAGTGCTATCGTACTTTTGTCTAGTCGTGTATATCTCACTGACGCACCAACTATGAAATCGCACTTTTCACAATTTTCGAGCTCACTGAGGTACCGCGATCCGAATTCTGCAACACAGAGATATTTACCATTCCTCTGAAAAAGTGTAGTAAAATCTTCTTCATCAATTAAGTGTTAAAATATAGTTCTCTCATTAGCGTAAGCGGACAGTCGACACGTTACTGTGTCTAGTACAAAAAATGTATGAAAATACGAACGGATCGCGGTAGTCTCCTGAAGTAAAGCGATTCTGCATGAAAGGGCACCTAGCAAATTTTTTGCGAGAATTCGGCTTCGCCGTGGCACCAGTTCGTCTTAACTTTGTACGAGCACCAAGCAGTCAGTAACGGGAAGTGCAAAACTTTGGGACTGCTGACTAAACTCGGCATTCGTTCACTTGATCAAGCACACGCATATATGCACCGACACGTTCTGCTCACTTATATTTCTAGCCCGTTTTCATTTAATATTATTTCTCACGTACCTTTCCGTTTCGCCTTGGTTATTTCTTTTCGGTCGATTATGGAACACACTTGGCACCAATTCCGACACCAACCTTATTGTTTCCCCTGATGGAAACTGCTCCCGAAACCGTTCTCCTCGAGGCCACTTAATCGACGCCCGCGTAGACCAAATCTCAACGTGCTACGCTGGCAAATAATTGATTCGTACGGTTGCAGAATATTTGCAAAACATTTTCTCGCATAATATTCGAAGTATTTTTTTGTAAATCACCCGTGACGGGCAGTAATGTAGAAATATTCGTGCCACGTAGCACATAGAAATGTTCGATGTTTCCGAAGACAACCGACCGAAGCAAGTATTTGAGCGAAAGCATGAAGGGTCACTTCACGTATCTATACCCGTCCAATGCACAATCACTGCATTGTTTTTGAGGATATCTCCGCACAGCACTGATTTTTGCATCTCTCTATCTCACTTCTTACGATGTTACACCGTTATTTAGATCTGTTCTATCACGAGGAACTATCGTCTCCGTCGCACTTGTCTGTTTCTTTCTCCGACACGTGCACCCGTCTGATCTTCACTATTAAATCACGTCTACCTCGTCCTCTCTTTCTTCCAGTTTTGCCTGTACTCGCGGTCGACGTAGAGTGAGGATAATATATTCATCGTATTCAGTCACGAGGATCCATCCCGTGGAAACGAAACGCGTATTTTTTCCATCTCACCCTCGGTCGATCGCGCGCACTCCGAAAATTACGTCTTTTGTTTCACTTTTGCGCTGACGTAGGAAGTTGCAGTAGGCCAATTTCAAGAAGTTCGCTCTTGCCTCGGCGCAATAAGCTTTAGACGCGAACGACCGTGGCATCTGAAATGCATCGTTTCGTTAAAAACGTGGAGATACGAGAGGCCCCGTCGTTGGAAAAACGTGCTTAAATATTCCTCGTTACTCCCAGTCGCGTCACAGAGCGATCAACAAATTCTAGACCCTTGATTTGGGCGGTTTCCCACTGAAGGCAACGGGGCTAACAAGCCCGACCGCGGTAATTGCTGAAAAAAAGGAAATAACGAGGGGAGTCGCGACTGTCGGACAGCCGGATATCCATTAAAAGTCGGCGAGATCTGCAAGTAAAATCGCCGGGTTTCGGATGAAATTTCAAATGCCACGGTCGTCGACGCGACGGTGCCACGATAAATCGTACGGCGACCATCGACTAACGACCGGTATGTGTTGTGCCGCGAAAACAGTGCCACCCCGTTGGGTGATGGAACCCCAGGACGTCCGTGCATCCGAAGGGATGTCGAGGCTTGTGCTGCACTGCCACGCGGACGGATTCCCGCCGCCGGCGGTCTCGTGGCGTCGCGCTAGCGGCGAGAAGCCCGGTAATTACCGCGACATCGTCACGCACGAGCACGCCCAGGACCTCAGGATACACTCGAACGGGTCCCTGGTGTTCGGCCGAGTTCAAGAGGACCACGAGGGGTTTTATTTGTGCGAGGCGGTGAACGGGATCGGAGCTGGCCTCAGCAAAGTCGTACATCTAACCGTGAACGGTAAGAGCACGTACGGAAGAAACGGAATCCATACCCTTCTTCCTGTCGAGACAAAGACTCGATGTCAAGGGTTTAATCCACGACTGGGATGACGCGGTTAATTCCTACGGAAACAATTGATAAAAATGTCAGATCGTTACGAGCACACCGATCGAGGGTTAATTTAGGTCGCATCTCTGATATTGTATTTTGTATTAATCAGTTCC
>SHCU01000010.1:1006378-1028140 GCA_004307685.1 Ceratina australensis
TACGAGTTTACTTGGTCTTCCAATTTTTCTAGATCCTTTTATCTACTGATCTTTTCACCGGCATCGTTTTTTGTAGACGAAGATACGAAGGCGTAGAATTTTATCGACTCGCCGAGCAGGATCTTCGGTACGTTTCTCTCGTTCGTTCATGAAGCAAAATGTGTGGTACACGTGTAACGTAAGTAACAAAACTTAAGCCGTGGAGAAAGAGGAATAAATGAATTCATGTTTCGTCGTTGTCATCGGTGTTGTTTCTCACTCGCGCGAGACTGAAAATCGTTAGTAGATGAAACCGTGTAGTATAAAACTTTTAACGTTGAAACAATTAAGAAAAAAAAAACTATTATCTGTAAGATGTCTGTACTTATCAATACTGCTAACCGTGTGTACACGTATCGTACCTCACCAGTACGCGCGAACGCGGGTCACGGGGTAGTATATCCCTCATCGATTAACGATCGACGGACCGAGTGATACGCTAAGGGAAAACAGACAAGTAACAGAAAACCACAAAAAAAAATGAATAAGATAAATAAGATTTATTCGACTGTCGTTAAACGAAAAAAAAATACACGCATACACCGAGCCTCTAACGCAATGTGTTGTAATCAGTTTAATCGATACGCAAAAAAAAAAGAAATGGATAGATATCCAATCGATCGTTCACTCGGCAATGTGACGATAATTTTTCTGTGAGTACGAATACTCTCCTCTCGTTATGTCGGCGCCCCCGATCGGCGCGAGTGCATCGGGGGCTTCGAAAGAAGAGAATATCGATCTGTTGACAAATCGTATACTTTATAATATATGAACGAATGATTTACCACGAAATTCGTACTATTGTGTTTTTAGACGACTTTAGATTGTTTATATTCTATTTACTTTGTAAAATATACAACACTAATTCCATAACGGAACCACGCACTCGTCCATCAATTATTTCAACCACTTCCGCGATCAATCCTTCCGAATGAAAATCCAATAAAAACAATCGAACTGAAACGAGTATAGTAATCCCAGTAATCAAGTCCTCGCGTGACAAACGCGCCGCTCCGTACGGAAGCGCGTCTCGCCGATCGATCGGACGGCTCATTCTCCTTCCCGATCGCCGATTCAAATTATATGCAAAAGGAGGGAATGCAGAATCCTCGCGTTTCGAGGGTTGCGAAAGGGGTTGCATGGACCGGTCGAAGCAGGGTTGGTGAGCATGCGCCCGGAGGTCCTTTCCTCTCCAGATACTATGAGCGGTGGTGTCTACGGCGGAGGTATGTGATACGAGCTCCGCTCCGATATTTAACGGGATTGAAAAAAGAGGTAGACGGTCGCACGGGATTCGTGAATTCTGTAAAGCGTTTCGATTCTTCCCGCAGACGAGGTCGGTGCTATCATTTTCGACGTCGGACACCAGAGCCTTCGCGTGGGTTATGGCGGTGAGGACACGCCGAAAGCCGAAATTCCGACGAGCCTCGGCGTGTGGGAGGAGAGCGCCGAGGCGCCGGACGGCCAGCAAAATGTCAAGAAGCACTACAACATCGATGTCACGGCCATCCAAGTGCGGAAAAAGGGTACGCATTATTTTCCAACCGCGTAATTACGTTTGCGTCCTTTCGAATTTAAATCCGATTAAAATATTCAAATAAAAGAGTATCAGTAAAACTTTTACCGGAACGATGTTCCTAAATATGTATTAATCATATAGATGGAATTAGTTTGAAGATACAACCGAAGGCACTAATTGGTTTCTAGATATGGAGATAGTTAGTTTAATGAAGGATGGCATGATCGAGGACTGGGACATGTTCGAACGACTGACGGAGTACACGTACAAGCAGCGTCTCCATGCTCTAGCGGAGCACCATCCGATCCTGATGACCGAGTGCCCGTGGAACACGAGGCTGAAACGGGAAAAGCTGCTGGAACTGATGTTCGAGAAATTCAATGTACCGGCGATGTACATCTGCAAGAACGCGGTGCTAGCCGCTTACGCGAACGGTAGGTCGACGGCGATGGTGGTGGACAGCGGGGCAACTCACACGAGCGCGGTTCCGGTCCACGATGGTTACGTGATCACTCAAGGGATCGTGAAGAGTCCTTTAGGAGGCGATTTCATCACCATGCAATGTAGGCAGTTCTTCGAGGAAAAAGATATCGAGCTAACTCCCGCCAGCATGGTCGCGAGCAAAGGCAAGTTCTTCGAAAAATATCATTATGCAAAAATATGAAACTTGCTACGAACGGAATGATTATTTTTAAGAGGGATATAAACATCCGCGATCTAAAAATAAGACGAGTCTATTGCCGTGACACAATAAATGTTAACTTCAATTGACGCTCGGGGTGTCGGTCAGTGAATTAACGTGTGCTATAAAAAGGAATGCCAGGCACGTCGTGTAACAGCCGGTCTCTATAATGGGTCACAAAGGGAGCAATCTTTAGTACTTTCAGCGCATATTTTGAACGATGAACGCGCGCTGTGTGCATAGCACTTGAGCCATAACGTTGATTGCGCGCATTCAACGTCCCTGCCTAACGCACGTGCTGATTTGCTGCACGCTTATCAACGCTGAGTGGTTTAAGAAGTTTTTAACGTCAAAAATGTTGCTCTCTTCTATCAGTTCTAGATACAGTTCTCGTAAAATAAATTAAACTCTTAAATAATTGATGCTGCAGATGTGGTTCGCGAGAGAGATCCTCCACGATGGGTCAAAAGACCCGGTCCCCAGCCGGCGGCTTCCTGGTTGACCTACATGGTCCGTGAACTGCTGCAAGACTTCCAGATGAACTGTCTTCAAGTCTCTGATAGCCCGTACGATGAAGACGTGGCCAACACTCTACCAATGAAGCATTACGAGTTTCCAACTGGATACAACGACGACTTCGGCTCCGTCAGGCTAATGATACCAGAAGCTTTGTTCGACCCTAGCAACGTAAAGGGTGTCGGGGCCAGTATCCTCGGTGTTGGTCCGCTCGTAACAACGAGCGTAGGCATGTGCGACATGGACATTAGACCCGTAAGTATCTCTGCCCTTATCTCCCACGCAAGAACTTCTGAAAAAATAATTATGATCGACTGCTTAGAGTCTCTATGGAAGCGTCGTAGTTACCGGTGGCAATTCCTGTTTACAAGGCTTTAGTGAAAGACTGAACCGCGACCTAGCCAGCAAAACTCCACCTGTAAGTATTGTTTATACGTCTCACGATTGGAATTTTGTTTAGTTATGAAATAAGAAGCGGTATGTTTGATTAATAGTTCCATTGATGAATTATTTAATATTAGGACAGACGTGCTAATAAGATGGAACGATATTTCTAGTTGATGCAGTTCATTCGCGACATTCCATGGCGCGATGTTAATTCACATGATTTTACAGAGTATGAGACTGAAAATAATAAGCGCAAACAGCCCGAGTGAACGTCGCTTCGGCGCGTGGATTGGCGGATCGATCCTCAGCTCGCTTGGATCATTCCAGCAGATGTGGCTATCTCGGCAGGAGTACGAAGAGTCGGGGAAACTGATTCTTGAACGATGCGCGTGATCAAAGTATGAGAAATTCCAATCAAAATGAAAGAAGCACTCCTTAATTATTTTTACAAAGTGTCTGACATGATCTTTCTAACATGTCCATTTTGTATTTCA
Source organism: Ceratina australensis (assembly GCA_004307685.1). NCBI lineage: Eukaryota > Metazoa > Arthropoda > Insecta > Hymenoptera > Apidae > Ceratina > Ceratina australensis. The sequence goes on from SHCU01000010.1 coordinate 1,010,016, forward strand.
TCGAGGAGACAGTCAATTTTGTCGTTAAGTAAGTTAGGTTTCGAATGAGAAAGGCCAACTCGAGACAATATGAGCGACTGATATCAAACGATTTTGCACGAAATGAGCATGCATAGAGTTTAGGAGGAAAAAAAATCAAATCGGTTTAGTCAGTGTGGTTTTCACGGAATTCGTCGAAAGAAATATTTGCTCCTTCGCGAACGAGCGATAATCAGGGAAAAAATCTGTGGACGCGAGTTCTTCGTTTGAATCGCACACTGGCGTAATTTTTAGGTAAATGCATACGATAAAGTTTCTAAAAGGAGAGAAAACACAGTTCCTAACTGCTCGAAGAATTTTCCATTCGCGTGCATTTTGTATTATTTACAGAAATTTTAATCGAAAGATTTATACGGCACTAATAGTTTTTAATATTCTATTTAATTATTTTATAATGAATCGGCGTTAAGTGAAGTTGTACGGATATTACACTTCTGTATCCTGTAACTTATTTATAAGTTTAAATGATTACTAATGTAAGTAAGGTGCAGATTATTATTTAGTTATTTAATGCTCTGCTCAGCGCAGAAATAATCAAAGACAACTCTTCGAAAGATTTCATCGTTTATTTCGAACATACAACAAAATGTTACAATATTTTGAACAATTCAATTTGAATGTTCACTTGTGTCTCACGCATCTCCACTATTCGTTGTTTTATCGTTATTAAAAACAGAAGAATGAAAAATAAAATTGAGAGAATCATGAACCCCGCAACAGGCAATTCTAATTCCACGACGACAAACATATGTGTAAACAATATAATATCTCGAGTATAAATATATTTATATTTCAATAAATGTAGGAAACAGTATTATCAGTATATCACATATACAATACGTATTTAGGAAGAGACAAATTATTTTGTTAGGAAACAAAAAATTAAATAAGTTTCCTCTCACGGAGACGAAAAATGTTCGTGAAAATTTTCGGTCACTCTTGATCTTGTAACTCGATTATTCTGGTTAATATTCTGGGATGTTCAAATTGTGATTTTGACAAGGAATGTTTGGCATTTTGTTTGAAATATAAAAATCGATACATACGTTTCTCTTTTTACGGGTAACAGAAATTGGTATCTAAAAAAGACATTCACAATAATTTTTCTCTAAGAAACATACATAGAAAAACGCATTGTTATCAATACGATATGGTCAACTGTGAACTTAGTGTGTTCTATTGTAATAAAAGACGTAATCTTGTCACCGGCGGCTTCAAAACGTTACTTCTACAAGGCACGAGCGTGCATTCGCATAATGTGCAAAAAAAGAAAAGTGTCGTAAACCGAGCTCGCTATTTTTCGTTCATAAAATATGACTACGACGCGCTAACTAAAAAAATACTGGTGCCGTTCTCATCATCGAATGAATATATAGTACAAACTTATTAGCTAAAGAAATTATCGTCGAACGTATGTATACATGACAAACTTGTGTCAATACAAATTCTGGTCACGTACATACATACACGTGAAAAACTTAGATCGAGACAGGATTGCCTCGACGTCGACGCAATTTCTGTCTAAAAAAAATTCGGGCTTGTTTCGTTCCTCTTTTGAAACAACGCGCAACGGAACGCAGTCCGTTTATAAAATAGTTCCCGTTCCTAGTCTCTTAAATATTTGTACCAAATAAATCTCAGAACGATCAGACCTTATAGCCTAGCGAGTTAAATTTCTCTCGTTCAGGAACATGTCTGTTTCGATAGCATACAATCTGCAAGTTCCCAGTACCGTTTATAGCTCAAGTTCAACGGAGAGTCGAGATCTTCGCAATCATCGATCATTGTTTCCCTGTTCCTTTTTATTTTTACTAGCAACGTTTCAGTAGGTACTCGCGTAGCACCAAAGTCGAGGTATCAATTGCCACTGTATCAATTGCGCTTCGCTATAATAACTGTCACTATACTGGCTAGAAATCATAACGGGCGAGACGACGCTGTTGTCAACGTTATCAAGACCGTGGACGATTTGTCGAAGAGAATTTGGTAATAAATAATACACTCGTATCGGATGATCGTCGAAAGGAAAATACTATCTTCTATTTGTCGCTTCTAGCTGCCGAGCCGAGTCGGTTGTGGCAATCTGCAAATAGCGTTGTGAACTGGCATTGACAGCCATCCAGCCAACGCGATTCCGATCGAGTCGGCCATCGTGGCGATTCCTAAGGAAATTTTGCGGTCCGCCCTTGGAATCTGCGCATATAAATTTACTTTAATGATGTTTCAGCGAACGTAACGACGCTTGCCGTTTTAGGTCGCATGAATAACAGTTTGCGTGCATCGTAATTTGTCAAAGTAAATAGATAGTTACCTCCGTGGACATTCTGTAAAATGTGTTCACGTATGCTCCGCCACCGAGGAGGCCTTCCCACAAAACGAACGCGAACACGATCCAAATACTGGGCATGTAATAGAACAATGTCTCGCACAACAGGAATATAACGTTGGCGAACTGAAACAAAAATATGTCGAATACCTCGTGATTAATGGGAATTTGATAACGACCATGATTTCTTATCAATTTATAAATTTCCATTTGACTGCTGTACGAACAAAGAAAAATCGGATTCCTCACCTGTAAGACAGCCATGATCCAGATTTTATTAATCGTAACGAGGTTCACGGACGACCTTGAGATAAACACACCAATCTGATAATCCACCTGTAGCCATCGGTACTGTTCCGCGTGCGATAGCCAAATACCATCGAATTGGATCAATTCGTACTGAAAAATTCGTCACAAATCCATGAGAACATATCTGGCCACTACTGTTTCGTACGCATTCAATAACAATTGCGCCTATCTACAGATTCCGCAATCAGAAGATAGACTCTTACTAAGCTTAATTGATTACAATTAACAAAAGCAGCAATAAACCCAGACTTAGCAACAGTCTATCTTTGTATTGTAACAAAGGATTTAAAAAAAAATGAAAAAAAAATAGAAAGCAAATACATGTAGAAAAAACACATGAAACAAAAAGGCATTACCAATCCTTGGTTAATGAAATATTCGAAGAGGTAAACGAGCCCAAGGGGGATCATGTACTTCAGCAATCCTGGTACCAGATTAATCTTTTCTTTGAAGCTTTTCCTAGGAACCTCGATGATATGCTCTTGGCTGTCGATACCGTTCTTAGTGATCGGGATACTTGACTGCGGTGGGTGAACCAGAACCAACCAGAAAGTGATTCCTTGTATGATCGGTACGATTAACATAAGTAACAATGTATTTTCGTTGCTCAACCACGTGGTGAGGGAGGCATATGACAGTGCGCCAATTATTCCGGCGCCTCCGGTACCGGAAGACCATGTCGCGATTACTTGTCTGCGAAACAACGAATCGCTCTCAATTAACGGGCGGTGGCAAGGGTTAAACGGGAATAATCGAACATATACAGCTGCTGGACAATAACGAACTAACGCTGATAATTAAAATAAATTAAGGGAGAGGAATTAAAAACTTGCGAAAGTTCGTCAGAGTAATCACTACGCCGACAGGAAACGTAACTATTCTAATTATCATCGTGCGCGATCCCTACGGTGAACATTTCTTCTCGAATCGTTAAATGTTAGTAGAGTGGTGGCAAAGAAACAGAAACGAAGAAAGAGAGAAAAGGGATAGAAAAGGGAAGATTGTGACTAACAGTTATTACACATAAGTACAGACGTACCTCGTGCTCGCAACGAGTATTCGCAACAATCCCGTACGGCAATTTTTACTTTTTCTATTTTACTTCGTTACGTGTTTCGCCTATTTTTGTATGAACATTGGAAGGCCAACCTGCCGACGGCCGTTATCATTATCTTATCTGTACTTTACTGGAACAACTGTCTAAATCTCAATACGGTGCAGTTACCTTTTTTTTTTATTCTCTCTACTCTCATGAATTTATTTATATTTTTACGTTTTTTTATCTTTACTTTCTCTACTGCTTTTTTGTCTCTTTTGCTCTTTCTCACGCACACGCTGCGATCCCCGAGCATCACCACTGAGATCAAAGAGACACATAGGTAATTACATTTATTATCGTGGATTGGCTGAATGAAAGTAAGCTGTGTAAGTTGAACGAAAACAAAAATACAATCCGTTCACCGCGATTATTACTTAGTCGGTGCTACTATCTTAAACGAAATTATTATAATACACGCTCGTGATAAGAATGTCGATAGTGGGAGAGATAGAGAACGGCGCGAGAAAAAACATCATCGTTAAAACGTACGTAGAAAGAAATGAAAAATGACACTGGTACTTACTTCGGGTACTGGTGGCTGTAACTCAGCAGCGTAACTTCTCCCAAACCGGAAGAGAGTGACGTTATAACGACGCCCAGAATGGCGAGCCATTCAGTAGTGCTCAACGACACCACGAGGAATCCTGCAGCGGAAAATAACACACAGGTAGCCAGTCGAGCACTGTAATTAACGGATTCGATTAATTCGATTAGCGTTATTCGTTTCGTCGGTAAATAGCGGCGTGCCCGCGGCAGGTTGGGCACAAAACTCTGGTGATGAATCCGCCCCGAGTAGAAGCCGTAACATTTAATCGGCGAAATGTCATATGTAAAATGCGTGTGTGACGAGAAGCATTATGTGACGTCGTGACCGCGGCCCACGCTAAACGATCTAAAAGAATTCGCGCGCGCCCGGCCGATCCAGGCGAAATTGGCGATGACCCAATTCGATTAATGATTCTGTTGCCGTCTATCATCGTATTTTCTTTCTCGAATGATCTAATAGTCAGTTTAACCGTCGCGGCACTATCAGAACCGGTGCGAAATACAAAGAGTCACGCGTCGATAAGATAAGCCCTGTACCAGCATATGTCCGTACCGTTTACGACTCGTTGCACTATGTTACTTCGCGTAAGCAATTCGAATTTCATGGATGACGACGAGATTTCGATGCCCGTTTAGTGATTATGAAGCGCGGGGGCTAACGTATCGTTGGCTAATCGTTGGCTCTTGTTTCAGTGCTCCTAGTGGCTTTCTTCGTACTCAACGAAAAATGTGATGTCTTTGCAGAAAAATTGCGATGAATAAATACAATTAAAATGACAAACAGCTGGAAGAATTAAAAAATGATTTTTATCAAAGTTCGATACTCACTGTACGTAAAACGGCAGGAACGGTGTGATTACTTTCACCGCTAATGAGGGTAGTATATCCGCGAGCAGTATAGCGCCGGTTGATAACGTGTTGCACGATCTGAACCCGGTGGTGTTCGTCACCGTCAACGTCCCGTTCCTGAACTCCGCTGCGGAATCCTTAATTTAGAAACCAAACGAAAGCGGAAAATTAATACGATATTTATCGAGAATTATTTTCATGTATTAATCAAACCGGACGATCAGCTTCGTGCATTGGAATCTTAGATATACAAATTTATTCTTCGAAAACGCAATTGAATAAATTTGGGTGACAAAACCCAAGATGAATGTAAATACCACGGATTTCCGATGAGCATGTAAAAATATCTAATGTCAATCGAGTGAATCCCCTGCGGCCACAGAAGGCATCGGTCTGGCTTATCTCCGTTTCACGGACATTACCGCCTTGAGCGTTGCGGAATATTAATTTCCGTGGCTGCCGGCGACTTACATAAGTTAACCGTGTTCGTATTACGGTCGAAAAACGCAACACGTCGTCGAGGTGGCAAGAGGGGGTAGGAGGAGGTATAAGTCCATAACGCGATGCGAAATGCACGCATAGATTTGTCGATGACATAACGTAAAATTCCTCGACACTCGAGAATCTGTTCTTCTCTTCGTCCCCGGAGACGTAATTTAGCTTAATTGTTCGCTGCTCCAACGACTTTTTCCCTCCCCCGTTGCCCCGCCGCGCCCCTGTATCGTTTCCTTGCGTTACTCCTTATTTATTACCGGCGGTCTTCGTTTCGCATTGTGTTGCAGACGAGAATCACGAGGAACGTTTATTAAACGACGCTATTAATCGCCGCGACTTGTAATTGCACCACACAGCGAAACGCGGTCTAATTAAGTTGTAAAGTTTTACGGCCTGCATAAAAGACATCAATCAATGCTTTCATTCCTAATCCGGCTGTACCGATTTGATTACGGCTCTTATCACGGGACCATTTATATCTAAGCTTATAGAAATCAAAATTCGTCCGCGGAAACGTCTAAAGATAACATTGAGTCAGCAACTGCAAAAATATGTTTATCGTCTTTCATTTAACTGTGAAATAGATAAACACGTCACAAGGAAAAGTCTTTTCGCAAAGTATCGCGAAATTGCACCGCGGTGATACACCCGATAATCGTAAACCAGTTTAAATGTCGTAAAGTAGCGTTGAAGCGGAATGTAAAAAAAAAACAACTGGTCGGTCGATTTATTGGAGCCTATGAAAGATCGATTCCTCATTCGGAGCGACGCGTAAATTCATCGAGGTGTAAAGTAACGAGGTTCACAATACATTCCATCGTAACATCGTAATAAATTCCTCAGGAATGAGGCACCGAGCGAATTAAAAATTTTAAAGCCCGCGTGGGTGTACGCGAGGCATCGAGTCGACCAATTCTGTCAGAACGATTTCGAGCACGATTTGATCGGAATTAGCAGAAGTAGGAGGAGCTGCGAAATTTTCAGTGAATAAGCCGTCAGTTTTAATTGTCTTCTGCCATCGGGTCATTTGCCATTCTGGCAATCGGAGAGTCGCGATGTCGAGCGATCATAGGAATCCAATCGATAGGACCTATTTAATGCCGTGCATGTAATATGGCCGGACACGGGTGATTCATCGGCTCGTATACAAGGCGAGGCGTTCTCCGCACGTTCGATCAGGTTCTCGTCGTGCCTGGACGAGTTTGCTGATTCGGAGCGAAACGTCGCCGCGAGCAAAGCGCATACCTCTGTCATATCGCTGCGCCACGCGGCGCGCTGCTCCGATTCGACCGATGTCGTAACATCGCTGTTTTTGTACGTAGTTATCAACGCGGGCAAATAGACGAAAATTTCCGGAACGTTTTCCAGGAGCCCGCGACGCCACCAGTTGCTCGCCGTTTCGTAACCAACGGGTTCGTGGCAGTGATTCAGGTCGTTCGGAGCATCCGAAAGGCTTCGCGCGTTACGATCCAAGTAAACCCAGAGAGGATTCAGATCGATTGAGAAACTCGTTGTCAGATTACTTATTATGCGGTATAGATATAATTTTCTAACTATTCTGGTCGAATGTTTTATATTTAAATGCAAGAGAATTTTTATATTTTTACGATAAAACACGGAGCCGTAACAGTTGTAATTGGTCACGGTGCACTGTTGCCGGAAACGGGCACAAACCCGTAGCCCTATTCCGCGATGCTTTTTTCAAAGAAGTCNATTTAAATGCAAGAGAATTTTTATATTTTTACGATAAAACACGGAGCCGTAATTGGTCACGGTGTACTGTTGCCGGAAACGGGCACAAACCCGTAGCCCTATTCCGCGATGCTTTTTTCAAAGAAGTCTCTACGAATATGGCATTGCGGTACCGTTAATTATATATCCGTGTGACTCCAGCTCGGGCGTCGTACGACGCTAATAATAGCAGTTTAAAGTTCTAGCACGCATATCGAGTTCTCATTCTATATGTATCTCTCTTAATCGAACCGAACGAGAACGCGTATTTCGAGTTACGAAAGAGCATCGAGTTTGTAATAATGATATTCGCGTATTTTTTAAAAACACGAAGCTGACTCGCCGGCAGATAAATATGAATGATTACTACTCACCGTCGTTCCAAATTTGCTCTCGAGGATATCGTGAGCGGCGCTGAGCATCACGACGTATCCATAATTGTTGCAGAGGCCAAGCACCCAGAAAGCGGCGAGATTTCGCCAGCGTGATCGCACCGCGATCGATTCCTCGTCGAAGACATCGTTGTTCTGCCGCTCCGGGACTGTCAATGGTTTTCCCTTAGCCATTGTTAACACGTACGGTGTAATGTAGTTCTTGGGTTCAGTATTCCTACCCTATCTGTTCCCTCTCGCTCCCTTCTATTGAACGTCACCGCGGGATTTATTCGTTTCTTTTGCCAGGCTTTTTCCCAGCTGCCGCTGCTACTTTTTCCTTTAGCTTGGCACGGGGCGCCGATCCTGTTCTTTCCCTATGGCTCTATCTCTTATCTCCTTATGTAAATCCCGTTGTTTTTTCTCTCTCTCTGTTCTGCTCTGTTGTAAAGCAGAGCTTAAATAGAGCGCGCGAGCCTATAAATTCGTTCCGAAATTACAATGTACCCACGGATTTTCTTTCGTCTCTTTCTCAAAGATGACGCACTCCCATTGGGTTCTCTCTTTCCCTTCGAATGCCTGACCTCACTCTGACGCGTTCCCTCTGTCCCTGCTGTCTACTCACGCTTCTCCTTTTCGAACGGGTCTAGAGCAGAGTACGCGCGGCGGCAAACCACGCTTCCAGAAACTTCTCTCTTCCTTTCGTTGCCGTGTGTTTCCCTTTCGCAGTCGTGCGAGGGATACCGCGGGGCCCGATGCTTCCTCCGGTATTATCCTACCGTGCCAATCAACAGTAAAATCGAACGCTGTTATTAACCGAAGTAGACTGTCTCGATCGCAACGTCGATTAACCGTTTCTCTGTTATTAAAAAAAGTGAACGAATTCACTCTAGGTTTCTTTTTTCTTCGCAGAAACTAACGTTCTTGCAGTTCCTTTCTCGCGCGAGAAAACGGTAACGCTGATTGAATGAGATTTTCTTATCGAAGATCAAAATCAAGGCCTCTCTACCCAAAGACCGATCAAGGCTTCACGAAAGGGAATGCGAGATCTCTTGTACTTCAAGTACACGATATAAAGTATGTCCAGCTATTTACGGTCGTCTCTAACGAAATCTATCTCGTCGAAACACGGCTTCGGACGGGAATAATTCTCGCTCCTGAAATTTATGCAAAATTACGTCACTCGAGAACCGTGACCTACGCGAACGGCAGCAGCAGTTCAGGTCGTAGCAGCTGTCCAGAAAGGTACGATGCCGAAGACGATCAGGCTCGTTTTTACCCGGTTTACACACCTCCTCCTCCTCCTCCCGTCCCGGCAGAGTCACCAATGATAGCAGCCGGCCGCGGTATAACCAAGCTTCGAGAAACTTCTTTATTACTTTCTTCTCCGCCGCTCGGCGCACTCCGATTCAAGCTCGATGCCTCGCTTTCTACCAGCGTGTTCCTCTCGAAATCGAATCGAACGTCCGACTCCCTCGGGTACACCGTCGTAGCTCGGATTGATCTCGTTCCAGCGTCTCTTCCCCTTTTCTAATCAGGGACGTTAGCCTTATCGAAAACTAAAGCGGTTATCGTCGCTGTTAATCGCTTTAATTAAACAGAATTGTATGTCTGTTCTAATCTTCGAATCACGTCCAAACAACCTCCCGCTCCGTCCCGTTGTCTATCTTCTCGCTTTCACGCTGATTTACAGCCGATTAGATCCCCGGTGACTCCGTCTCGCGTGGGCTTCCACGTTCTAACCCGTGGGCGAATCGATACGTCTGTTGGGAAATCGACTGACTCCTCGCTGTTAAAACAGGAAAGTCGACGCGCGACTGAGTTAATCAAAATTACAGATACACCGCTTAAGTGGCGGCAAGTGAATCGCTTAGATGTATGCACGATACGCGGCGGTATGCGGTAATTGTCGAAAGAGGAAATACGCGCGGTCGGGGCGGGTATGTCGTTTAAATAAAATGTATGCCGCACTCGCATCATTGGCAGCTGGTTTGCGGTCCGGGCTCGCCCACGATTCCGACCTCGACGTTTATTGACTTTGACGCCGATTACACGCGAAACCCGCTCGCTTCACAAAGTGGAAATAACTAAATCATAATCTCGATTAACCATCCTGTCCCGAACAAGTTTTTTTTCGCCGACGGAAAATCACGATTCGTTCGAGCGATTCCGGATCGATTTCCAATAAACAAGGAGTAAAAATAACGCGAATACTGCGTTCTAACTTCGTGTAATTTTCATAAGCGGAACCGGGGAGAGGGGGAGGTACACAGTAGGAATGGTTTCATTCCGCGATAAACGGGCACAGCACGAAACGAGCGTGTTCCGCAAAATCCGAGTTAATTGCATTAAAACGGCGTCCTTGTGAAGCGTTTTCTCGCGGACGAGACACACGGCGCCTCCTCTTCTCGCCTCGCATTCCTCGCTTAACCGTCGAATTATTTCGGTCGAAGCGTCGACCTCGAAGGTACGACCGATCAAACGAACGCCCCGTTAATTATTCCGCGGCATTTAATTCGCCTGGATTATTAATCGTTCGAAACGATAAGCGCGTTTACACGTTGATACACGGTGTCTCCTACGCGACGTTCATCCGTTTCGCCGTCTGTTCCGCGACGATTAATCCGCGGAATGCGGACTCGTGAGCTTCGCGGGGAACAATTAATCGTGGAAAGCGTTGACTGACGCGCGTTTTCTTCGCTCGTCACCGTGATTGTGTTGAGAACGGTTTCCGTTTCCCTCGAGAGCGTTTCTAGGTTCGAAGTCGAGACTCCGTGCATACGAGCTCGGAATAGTAGTCGTTGCCCTCGCAAACTATTGTCGGAAAGTTGGCCGGCCACGCGATCCGTGTTCACGATAACCGAGTTCAGGCTATCTCGCGGTCATGCTACTTTTTTTGTGCAACATACAGATTATTATTCTCTCTCTCGGTTTTTTTTTCTTTTGATCACGGGAAACCTCGTGAAAGGCGGCGCTAAGACTGGTCGGGTCACGTCATGACTCACTACGCGTTTTTGCGGAAATCTGCTTTAGGAAATGGGCTTACTAATTTCGCTGGATATTTTTGTTCCGATTGAATAGTTTAACGACCTTGGCGTAAAATACGGAATTTTAAATGGAAACAGCTGGTTCTAGTTAACTGGCTCTCTTAGTTCGAATTAGTAACATCGAGTGTTAACGAACCGAGCGAGCTGATTTTCCTTGAACGTACGAGAAATATCATTTCTGGGAAACTGATAATGAATCACCTACGTTAATCGAGGATTTTTCTGTAAAAATAGAATGAGAGCAAATAATCGCGATAATACGTTCAGGCGAAGGAAAATGTATTCAGCTAGTATATAAGTAAACATTGCAAATTTTGCGATAACGAGGTGCAGTTGATTTGAGCAGGCACGATATGAAGCTGTCAGGAAACGATATCTAGTGGAGGTGAGATAATTCTTGACACGTATGCGGTATGAGTAAACGGGAGGAATTCCGATAACAGCTGCCGATGCAAACGGGCGCAGTGTTTCTGAAAGAAGAAGAGATAACACTCACCTGTACGTGCTCCACGATTTACCCTTGGCTACTGTGGCCGGATCGGATCTAAAACGGTGCTCTTTAGATAATAAATATCGTTATCACAAAACACAGATCACAGAGCAATAAGAGCGATGCTATGCGTATCACAGAGAAGTTGAAGGCTTGTGAAACAGGAACGAGGCTCTCCTTTCCCCGCTCTCTGTAGTTATAGCGAATTGATCGTAAAACGCACAACAACACACTTGAACAGACACCCCTTAAATCGTCCTAAAGGAAAATCGATAAGCTCGGGACGCGTGAGCGGTTGTCGCGTGCGGCTAGCTTCGAGAACAGGTTCGATGCACCGACCGTTCGACTCGTAATTCTGTAAAAAAGAATTCGTCGAACTGCGCATACAATTCAGTACTCCCGCTTTTTATTATTCCTCCTTCCTACGCCGCGGATCTTTTATCCTCGTTTCACGCGAGACCGCGACGACGCGCGTCTTCTCTTTTCCTTTCTCCCAACTTCGTTTCCCTCTATCTTTTAACGCAGTTCGTTCTGTTTCTCTTTTCAACTGACGTTACCGTCGACTCGTTTACTCGCAAACAGAGAAGACAGACCGACTGACTCGATTTTAATCTACTCGCTGCGCCGCCGATCCTTAGCACGTGGTGACTGCCGCGAGTTTCAGGTTCGAAATAAATAAGCTCCAGGCGAAATCAGCGAGTTATACCCTGCCGACGCAGGCGCGAACGCTTCGGTAGGCTCGAACTCGGCTCGGCTCGGCTTTGCCGATCGCTTGTAAGCATTCTACTCGCGCATTGCCCCGAAACCCTTCTTTCAAGTCGGGCCGGCCGGCAGGCAGTCGACTCACGACCGTCGAGTCGACCGTTTCTTCCTTCGGCAGATGTTTCACCTGCATACAATTGCACCCCTGATTTCACCCCTTTCATCCCTAACTCTCTGTTAAAACGCCAGCACCCTAACTTCTTATCCTACAATTTTTTAAATGTACCTTAAAAAATGCTACACATTATCAGTCCTCATATTTTTGTTATCGACGTCGCTTTATTTTCGAAGTGCACTTGGCACAAATCGCCGATTAAGATTGTAACGACTCGAATTCATGATCATCATTGGTACATCGTTGGCGAATGAACGAAATGTAAGGTCGTCCGTTCGAGATCAAGTAGCCACGATTGAACTCCGTTCCCCGCGAACGATTTTTAATCAAATTCGATTAGTCGTCAACGGACCGTTTCGACTTTGGATAGACGCACCGTGTCAGGGGCTCAGAATAGAGCAACCGCGCCTACGCCGATTTGACTTTTGATCGTCGCCGTGATTCACGCTCCGTCAATTTGACCGGAGCGAAGTAGATATCATTAACGTCTAACGACCGGGATAATGAACACACGTAACGATTAACCGATTCCATCTCTCCGTTACGTTCTTGTGACTGATCTTACGAAACATGTTACATTATATGTTTACATGCAATAGATACACCTGATTATTTTTTTATAATTCATTCATTTCTTCAAGCATGAAACGACGACAAACGTTATCGTTTAAAGTACATAAAAAGGTAGTAAGGCAATTAACAAGTTACCGGACGATTCATTACGTGAGTTCAGGTTCTTGAAACATGAAAAATGTCGGTCGAACATGCGAAATCGACGTCGAGAAATATTTATTTGTTCACGGCAGAGAGATCAGGCAACGGTCCGCAGACGCGGAGCCCAGAGACGGTTTCGGTTACGAGATCGGCTGTTTTCGCGTTGGCCTGGCCAGGCCAGCCTTGAACCGAAATTCGTTCCCCGAGACGGGGGTTCTCGCGCCGCTTTCGGAATCCACGGACGGAGCAGGAAACGACGGCGAAGAAACCAGAGCCATAGAACGCAACACCGGCAATCTTTCTTAATTCAGTTCCGCGGAACACTGGGCTCAATTAGCGTGTCACTTTCGTGACGGGCACGTGCAACTTATTTTCTTTCCGTGACGAGCGAAGGTCGAGACGTGAAGACAATTGTATCGTTACTGATCATCATTATCATCATCATCATCATCTCGTGTCCTTTCCTTGTAATCACTAACGTTATCGTCTAGAACCAGATCCATTCATACAAACGCCTATCAGAAAAAGAAACTGATACTTCCTTTATTACACTTTCTACAAACGATGAACGCTATCAGCTTCAGGATTTTCCCCACTCGCCGAAGGAATGCATTTGACGTTGAACCCGATAACGAGCATCGTGCGTTTCAAGCACGCGGCCGCAGCGATAAACGATTGTTACATTGCCAGTTCGACAAATGACATTGTCGACTGGTCATTCATCGCCTGTTGAACTACCGGTGTGCAGTAATGATCGAGGTTCCCCGAGCATTTCGGAAGGCCGGCGTAATCACGTTTCCTGTAGTTCGGCTTTATCGATCAACCAATGTCAACGGATATTAATTCAACGCTGCCTACTTCCTAGAGAAAACAGTGTCAGGGCTGAGTCCTTCTTCGCACCGTGAATATCAATAATTTCGTTGATCTTGCTCGGTACTTCCCGCTTCTGCAATGGAACCCGAAGGGATTGACACCGAGAGCCGCTCATCTGCTCGCTGATCGCGTACGCTCGTTTTTTCGCGAGGAATGACAAACGATACGTGGTCCCACGAAACATCCAATTTGCCGTGAGAGTCGATGACGAGTAAGATCGATAGATCCAGCGAACGAGATCGGACTCCCTAAGAAGATGTTTTTAGATGGCCGGCGATTAGGGCTGCAACCGTAGAGGCTGTACATTCGCACGCCGTGCAACGGTGCAGCGAATGAATTCTTTCAGCGTTCGTTTGATGCGACGTGCGAAGTGTGTCCTAGCACGGGAAGGCGCTCGTTGCAAAATCGCTCGATTAAGGTCACAGTTGATCAAATGCATTAAGCCAATATCTTTTGAAGAAACCAGCGGCCACGCGCGGGAACGCGTTATCAGGAGATCGGCTCGTTAAATCTGGCGTGTCAAAAATGGCAGCCAACGAATCTCAATCCTTCCTCAGGAAATCGTAGCGACTTGCACGATCGCTGCTACGAGGACATCGATTCCTTTCGAACATATTTCATTTGCATCCGACTACACGTGTACTGTACATATGCAACGTTTGTTCTCCGCCAAGCATTATGTAACTCCCGCGAACAACAAACTCTCTAGGGTTAGACAACGAGCGGCGACGGAACGTTCGTTAATGCTATTCGAAGCGCATAGTAATATCACGCGAAAGAGGACTATTGTTCGCGGCACGCCGTAGCGGCAACTATTTCTGGCATTATGTCGCGGATTATCTCTCGCTATCAGTTCGTTTCTATTTTACAATGTGAACGCTTGCACTCCGGCGAAGCCAAGGATCATCTATCTATACTCGCTCAATAAGTCGATCTTGTTTCCCGCGTGGAAAAGTTTCGCACGCCCTTGAGTTGAGCGTTGCTTCGCATTAATTAGATGATTCCGCGACACGGGATTAGTCGCGGCGGCGAAGATGATTAACGAGATAACGGGTGCCGATAACGAGAAGAAACAACTTGTTCGATTGCAACTATTTACATTCCTCTCGCTAGACTTATTCGTCGCGTTATCGCGTGTACTAAATACCAAAGGTCTTCGGTGTTTCGATAAAAGAGAGGCTCGTTAGAAAACAGGGGTCCGGCACGCGTTGTTATTAAACTTTATACATCTATCCGCGTTGCGTCACGGTCACATCAAATTCGTTGCGTTGCGCCTGTAGCCACGGGCACGCCTCGATTGAGATTCATGGCCCGTACGCTTATTAGAGACACTGTTTCCTTTAATATTACAAGGATGCTCGTGCATTATGCAAAGAGGACTGTCCGCGTGGAACCTTAGCTCTGTCCTATCGAGCGAATGAACCTCGTAATGATTCGCGCGATTGACGCGTTCATCCTTGTCTCTACGTTATGCGCGCACACACGTGACGAAAAAATTGATTAAATTCAGAACTTTGTAATTATGAATTGCCTCAAATTGTTTGTATCGTTATACCTAGAACTCGCTGATGAAGAATATCTAATCTTCCGCGTGAAAACAAAATTACTCAATTGTTGGACGAGTAGGTAAATGCAATATGCGCAATCGAGCTTTTTTCTTATCAGAGTATTTATTTTTCGCTGATGATCTCGAAACGTGAGCGATGTTGACGCGTGGAAATGCGCAAGTACGTATACACGGGTTACATGTATAATCGGCGCCACGTCGCGACTTTGAATCGACGACGAAAGTTCGAAGAGGCCATCCACGGAAAATAGATTTTGCAACGCAAATCCAGCGGGTTTCCACAGCAGCGTCCGATCGGCTCGCGCGCCGCTGGAATCGAAACGGAATCGTTCGCGTTCCTTGGGAACGTGCAAATATGCAATTACGTAAGGCCGAACGATCCTCTCCTGGTCGAGTCGCATTTTCAGGTGAACACAAAATCCTCGTCTGTTTCGTGGAACGTCGTTAATCGTTCAATGCGATCGCGATCTACTATGTCATCGGGTAGAAACGAACAATGCTGTTTTTCGTTGTTTGCTATTCAAATTAGGCTGCGGCCGCTTCACGGAAGACGAACTCGACGACGTGTAATCGTTTGTTGAAATCATGAATCGCAAATACGGAGCAGAGGATATATGATCAAATTTTTTTCTCGTTCCAATTATATCAGACGGGAATTCTTGAATTGTTAAATGAATGAAACAATTACGGTGAAGATTTACGAGGTTGATTTCGAACGCGTGGAAGATCTCATTAAAAGCGTGCAATTTTCGCATACTTTTATAAATACATCAGCACCGTATCTGGGAGTAATAACGACCTGATCACGATTGCTTGTTCCTTTCTGATTGAAAGAACAGGCGCCCACGATTGAATACAATGAGGAGACGAAAATTTGCACATGTAAAATCCTGTTCGATTGTTAGCCACGCAGCTCGTATTTTGTCCGCTTCGCTTGACAATGACATTTCGTTATGCTTGGTTTCAAAACTTGCGATAATGACTAATGACGTGCTTGACAATGCAAAAACAAAATTGTTTTAAGTGCAAATAACTTAGCTACTTGCTTCATTAATCCTGCATGTCAAGGTCCATCGCAAATAATGTTCCCTCTAAAAATTGTTACCAACAACGATTAGAAAATTTATGCAATTTGATTGAACGGATATTCAAATTAGGCAGCTAGTTCTGTCAACTGCGCCAACAGAACAACGCTTGAATGCCGTAGTTCTTGCAAATTTATCATGTTTCTCAGCCTGAGGAAACGGAGGAGACGTAAACGTAGTGAAGAAGAGGTTGATGATGGAACACTAACCTACGAGTCATATAAACAACAAATATTATTCATTGTTTAAACATGGGAAAAACATCGAAAGACAAACGAGATATATATTATCGAAGAGCGAAAGAAGAAGGATGGAGAGCGAGAAGCGCTTTCAAATTGCTCCAAATAGATAACGAGTGCCACGTTTTAGATGGTACGCACATGAAACATAATATCAAACTCTGAATAAATAAAATCTGTTTTTAATTTAAAACAGGTGTTAACAAGGCTGTGGACTTATGTGCAGCACCAGGTAGCTGGAGTCAAGTTTTATCGCGAAGATTAAAGTGTGTCTCAATTTATTATTTATCAGGCGTATTCTAATGTCAACTTATAATATTTTCTTTTATGACCAGTGAGAATTACAAGAAAGAGCTGGAAGCTGGAAATGGGATACCTCCTAAAATAGTTGCAGTTGATCTACAAGCTATGGCACCGTTGGAAGGTGTAATTCAAATTCAAGGAGACATTACTAATATTAATACTGCCAAACAGATTATTGCTCAGTTTAATAATGAACAGGCAGATTTAGTAGTTTGCGATGGAGCTCCTGATGGTAAGATTAATTGATGGATTCTACTTGAGACTAAACATTCATTTAATAAATTACTTATAGTTACAGGGTTGCACGATATGGACATTTATATTCAGGGCTCGTTACTAATGGCAGCTCTTAATATTACAACACATGTACTCAGGAAAGGAGGCACGTTCGTAGCAAAGATATTCAGAGCCAAGGACGTTGATTTACTTTACGCTCAGCTGAAAATATTTTTTCCTTACGTTTATTGCGCGAAACCGAGCAGTTCCCGCAATTCCAGTATAGAGGCATTTGTAGTTTGTAAGGATTACTCACCACCAGAAGGTTATATCCCTCACATGCTGAATCCACTCTTAACGCATGAAGCATACAATTCTAATGAGCTCAAAGGAATTAACAGGGTCATTGTTCCATTTGTTGCCTGTGGCGATCTTAGTCAGCCAGATTCTGACACATGTTATCCACTGGACGTGAGTTATTATTTGTTGTTGAGTATGATTTTCATATGGAACTATGCATTATCTGTTGTTTCATTCCAGTTTGAAGGCAAGGAATACACATATCATGATCCGGTACAAACACCGATCGCTCCACCGTATGAAGAAGCATTAGCGCTAATGGAGAATAGAGATACCGATTTTAGACGACCTGATGTCAGTGTCGTGGTAGACAATTTGAAGTCCATGACTATTTCGGATTTTAAGAAGCAAGCGAAGCAGAAACGTAAAGAGGTGAATGACAATAAAACAAAACCTCAAGAAAGCAAGCAAATTGACTGCAATGATGCATCATTAAGAAATTAATATCTATTATAGACAGATACAATAATTGTAAATATAATAAAACGTGAAATCATGTACTGCATTTCGATTTGTATAAAATACATTTTAATGATATTACATTCTGGATAAATATGCAATAATTTTATTTTACATATCTTATAATACT
>SHCU01000011.1:6049-18501 GCA_004307685.1 Ceratina australensis
GGGGGGGGGGGAGGAATCGGAAATCTGTATGCGCCGCGAGGATCCGCTAAGCAGGAAGTCGATCTCTCCGTCACCGTGCACTGTCGTCGCGAACGGGTTAATTCGGTTGCGGTCCTACACGCGCTGGCGCGTCACGACGGAACCCGTCGTCATCGTGTCGCGTCGCGCGCCACCGCGCATCGCGGAGACTCGCAGCAGGGCAAAGTGCATCGTAAGACTGCTGACGGGTGCAGCGCCGATGCTCCGGCTTTCCGATGCAACGACGTTCCCCCCCGTCGTTCCCTCGGCCCCTTCCTTCCTGGCACTCGACCGAGCGCGAACGTGCGCACAACGACGGCGTTACCACCACGTGACCATCCCTTTAACTTCGGCGAACCGATTACCGCACCGCGGCCACCGGGCTGGTGCCTCTACCCCCCACCGCCCCCCGTTGATCTCTCTTCCGAAACGACTTCCACCCTCAACCTTCTTAGCGACTTTTCGCTCGCCGCTTTCATTCTTCCCGTCGCATCTGCATCTCTCGCCGCTCGCCTCCCCCGTCGGCCGTCGAACGATTTTTCCTCTCTCGCGATACGAGCATCTCATATTTTTCTCTAGCTCCCTCCTCGTTCCGGTGCCGCGTCCCCCCCGTCCCGCCGTTCGTCGTTTCTCCTCGGGAAGTAAACTCGTCGTCTCTGTCGCGAGGGAACGTTCGCCAAGCCGGTAGGCCTCGGCTCGCGCGCCGTCCTCGTCCCACCGACTGGCCCCGGCGTCGCTCCCGTCTCCGTCCCTACCGCGGACTGGATTCTGTCGGGCACTGCGTCATTTCTGTACTACACTGTACGGATCGTCGATCTCGCTCCGTCCGTCGGCGCGCGCTCCTTCTCGAATACCAACGCGTTCCTCTCCTCGGCAGTCCCCCACCAGATTCGGGTCGACTCGTTGCACCGGGAAACCGAGGCGGTGCAGCCGTCCTTGTCGCTCGGCTCCTCCATTCATGCCTCGACTCTCTTCGGGTTATGCAACTTGTTCGGGTTGAGGCGCGGGACGGGCGAGAGGGTCGCGCCGATACCGCACGCTCGTTTCACCGAATCTTACCTCGTCGCCGGCTAACTACACGGCCGTGTACCATCGCGCTTAAACTATGTCGCACAGGGGAACAGAGATTACAACTGCGCAACGATCGAATTTTCCCCTCCGCTGGTATATCGCGCTACCTACTACTACTGCTGTTTCTACTACTACTACTAGCTGCTTGCTCTCGCCCCTATTCTTCGCAGGGAAATAACATCGCAGGATCGGGACGAGAGGATGGTGAGAAATTCTGGTGCGCGTACCGTCTAACCGCAATTCGCAACTGTTTTATTGGGTACAAACAATTCTCTCGTGCTAACAGATGCGGGAGGCTCCCGGCGTAAACCTTCCCGATTGCACGTACACTGGACCGATTGTATTTTAACCCGCGGCTCTCGCCATATGCCGCTAAACGGCGATCGCGTTTATTTCCGATCGAAATACAATTAGCTCGGGTGTACACGCATGTATTTACAGTGGCTAAGTCTTGTATGCGGTGTCTCGCTGGTTACGCGGAGAATAATTCGTAGTGCGGTAAGTACTTCGATCGCGAAGTACGCGTACGAGGACTGGCTTGATCCGCGGTTTAATGCGACTGGTTTAATATAAACCAAGCGACGATCGATTTTACCCGGCGATGCGCTGCGGGTGAGATCGAAGAATTAGCTGTTCATGATTGTTTCAAGGTTCAAGGACTGCTGTATGCGTGCCCGCAAATTTTAGTACGTGTTACTTTCATCCTTCTCGCGGTGGACATTTAAATTGTAATATACATATGTACAACGACCTCAATGGATTTCAGGTCAGATTTGATAAGTGTACGGGGTCCAACAGTTAATCGGGGTCAGCTCTTATATGAGTTTTCCCTAGGGAGACAAAATGCAAAGTCTAATTTTTCAATACTCGATGCAGGATCAATGCTTTTGGATCCTATCATGATTTTAACGTTTCAATATGATAACGATTTTAAGAAATAAGATAAAATTAATAATAATTTTAATACATTAATTTGCAAATATTTGTGGAAAAATTCTGCGAGTACAAAGGGTTAACCTGCATCTAAATATCTCGGATTTTATCCCCCTAGGCAAACTTCGCACAAGTAAGAGCTAGCTTCGTTTCACTGTCAGAACCGGTATTTAAAAAACCGATGACAAATGGAAACATTTGATGGTAAATCTAGTCTAATTGCGTGTTTATCCGAGGTGAAATATTTTTCAATCCGAAACGAACAGAAATAGCAAATCCTGAAAACGTTGATAAATGCATTGGACAATTGAAATTTGGACTCAAGTTTTACGAGAAATGCGACGAATGAACAGTAAGTACTTCGAGCTCGACATCGGAGTTGTCGAAGAATCCTCAGTTAAGAATCCATTGATAGGAACGTTTGATAATGCTGTTGTGTCTGTGCACGTGGGTTCCTTTTTACAAATAAGCAATCCGGATCGATCGCTCGGTAATTATCTTCTTCCGTGCACGAATAACGTGTGCGAGCACTTAACTCTAAGTAACGAATACAAGTAGATAAAAATAATATGCGCGTGTATATCATCGTGAATAGTGGTGTCTAAAAAACGTCGTAAGTGTACTCGTGTGTGTGTGTATAGGAAAGTAACATGGCAAGATGGAGTTATAGCTTATATGCATCTAGGAAACGAGTCGATGCACCGATATGCGCGTGTCTCGATTGCACCGGTTCACCTCGTCAGGGTTTCTCAAATCGATCGTGAACCGATTGGATAAGATACGTCGCCGGTAGGTACAGCATAATCAGAGTGTATGCGTGCGTTTATCCAGGCGAACGATTGCGTGCACGTCGCGCGAGAGACACTTGGATTATTGCGATACTCGTGTTCGTGACGCGAACCCGTTTCGAACGAACTTTTGCGCAACGACTCCCTTTGCGTCATCCCGGCGGGAATCGTTGCCGAAAAAAAAAAAGAACAAATTGATACCGATAAACAAACCTGATTATCCCGTTGTGAAAAATGAACGACCACCGTTTCCCTCGGTCGCGGTTGGATCGCGACGTAGAATCTCGCGGGAGAGCGTCAACCGAAAGGTCGCCGGCTGATTGATCTAATTGACTCCTTGGATCGAGGAAGACTGGATTCACGGAAGGCACGGAGGTTCGATCATTTTCACGCGGGAAACGGACTCGAACCCTGGGGATCTCGCCGCGCGATCTCAAGATTCTTATCGATCACACCGAGGTTGTTAACGCGCGCGCGAACCCCAACCTCGGGAGGGCACGGGTGTATACACGGGCAGTATCATGGGAGTTCACGGGAGTGAACGCGCGGAATTAAAAAGTAGGAATCGAGGATCGCAGCTACGGCGCGTGGTAAGTGTCTTTAATCTCGCGGCGACCGACAATTTTACGCTAATCCGACGTCTAGGGACATCATTATCAAGAAACCGACGACTGCGGCCCAGCTGGCGTGCTTGCCGTTTCCACTGTAATCAGAAAGCAAGAAAAACATTTTCTCAGCTATCTCTCTCGCGTGAAAGAAACAAACTTTACTCGCTCTCTCACTCACTGGTTCGAGATGGATTCAGGAAGGAATATTAAGAACACTGGACACGGTTAGCGAGACGGAGATCGATGTAGGAAGAAGAGCGTCGTTCAGGCAGGAATATGGTCCACTGGTACGAGGCAGCCAGCCAGGCAGGCAGGTAGGCAGGGAGGAAGAGCACCGGGACGGCGAGAAATAAAAGGGTTTTCGCGGTATAAGTAGGGATTAAGCACGCATAAAGCATACACGGTATTGTACGTCACGGCTTGTTGATTTCGTAAATTATACACGGCCATCAATTTTAACGGCGGGTGAAACGCGCCGTTGTTTTCGGTGGGCGTTCTACCACATCAATCGTATCCGCGCGGTAAATACCTCCTTTCGGCGTGGCTCGGAAATTTCTATTCTTATTAATCGCTCGAGAAAAAACCGAGCCGCTTCTATTCCGTTCGCGTGGCGTGGTATCGATTGGTACGGCCGGGCTCTGTTCTTCGAGAAGTTGCCGATTGCCGTTAGCTACGAGGCCACAGGACCCGAAACGAGGCATTCCTTTTCACCGAGCACACAATCATGCAAACGATCACGAGGATCGACCGTTCCGAGAACCCGGGACTTAGAGGTGCATCGCGGCGGGTAAAAATGAATTCCTTAAAGACGAGAGAAAAGATGAGAGAGTGTCCTTCTCTTCTTCTTCTTCTTCGTTCGGCTCGGCTCGCGCGCTTGCGTCACGCGGGTTATGCGAAAACCAATCGATTCCGGGGCCGATCGAAAACTTTCACCCGTCCTTGTCTATCCCGCGCGATTGATCGCGGAAGAAAACGACCCGGTAAAGAGCCGTCCCGCTAAACCAGAAACCGTGCCATTGTTCCTCTCTTTCTCTCGTCTTTCTCTTTTGGAAAAGATCACACGCGCGCGCGAGAAGAAGTTGGAGGTCGAGCAACGGTTCATCGAGGAGACGCGACGGGAGGGGGGAATCTATTTTCACTTTTGTGTTTTCCGGGGCCCCGGGAGGGTTCCCGAGGGAGCGTACCCGGCACCGCTGTCTCATGAGCATCTATACGGTACTCCCGGCCGGGCGGTTAGATCGCACGCGAAATACAAAAGAAGCCAATTATAATGACAATGCGCGTTTTGCTAGGTAGCCGGGCCTGGGAAAGAAATTTGCCACGTCCGTTTTACCAAAGCCTAGGAGCAAGCCACGTCACGCGCCATTGTACCGTAAATTATTACCCGGCGTGCAAACACGCACGTACCTTCGAATGTATACATACACGTATGACGTACAACGTTCACCGAGGTTGGATAAAAACAAAACGAAGCGTTTAAAGGGACGACGAAACGTGGAGGAAGATCGGACAAACCTCTGATGCGCTTCCGGGATGATATCGTCGATCACGACGTAGATCATTGCACCGGCCGCGAAGGCGAGCGTATAAGGCAGCGCAGGTTCAGCGAGCGTCACCCCGGCTGCGCCAAGGACGCCTGCGAGCGGCTCGACCATCCCCGAGAGTTGCCCGTACCAGAAACTCTTGAAGGTGCTGATCCCAGCCGCCTTAAGGGGCAGCGCGACCGCGAGCCCCTCCGGGAAATTCTGTATCCCGATGCCAATCGCCAGGTTCCTGCAACAAACCCGGAAAAACGGATGTCCGACGGTTAAACGGCGAGGCAGACGTTCGCGCGAGCCAACCTGGTCGCGGTCAGTTCTTGAAACTGGTCGCCTCGACATTCTCCGGATTTTTCCATCTTACTCGAGTGCTCTAGCCTCTCGGGTGACCGGATGGTACACCCGTCTCACCGGTACTCACCGGCTACCTGGCTCGCGTCCGAATTTCACCGTCGATACTCGCGTGCTGCTCGTTTTTCGGTCTCGTAACTCTTTGGAGCAGCGTGTAACGAATGGAGACCGGGCCGCGGGAACGAAAGCAAAAGAGAGAGAGAGAGAGAGAGAGAGAGAGAGAGAGAGAGAGAGAGAGAGCCACGTAGCAGGTGAATGAACCAACACGATCGCGTATACACGCGTCTATGTAACGATCGCGTATCGCACCGTACATTTTTACACGCGTTCTTTCTGTTATCTTCTTCTTTCTTTTTTAATATCTATCGAATTATCGTCGATCGGCCGGTTAAAAAGATAAACGGGAGACGGGAACGAAGAGTCATCCCAATGAATGGCTCGGGTAGATGAGATAGCCGGTAGAAAATAGGGGGACCAGGGGAAAAACGCAGGCGAGTGGAATGCGGCTTCGAGAGACGAGGAGCCGGCTTCTTCGTCCGGTACATAGATGGAATTTACGTTCGCCGAGCGGACGTTCTAATCGGATATTAGAACGACGATGCTTTAGGAGCAGCATCGTTTATCGACGACCCGGCGGAGACAATGAGCTAGGTGTTTCCGCGATATACGCGGCGTATCGTCGATAGGGGAACGGTTAGGATTCCCGGGGAACAATAGATTAGCGGATCGGTTGGCCAGACAGAACGGGCGTGCAGGTGAATGAATGACGCGATCCGAGAAGCTCCTCCTTCCCGATGCCAGGACGATCGCGCGGACGAACGCGCTCTCTCGCTCGCGGCCCGAGTAGCACATGGTATGGTATGTCATGCCGCGGTGCGTACCGCGTTATTTCATGGGACAGCATCGGCGTCGTCGCGTTCCTACAACATCGACGTACATAAGTGGTTGTACAGTTAACCCGTCGGGTCCGGCTGTTCGCCGGTTGCACCAGGGGAGGTCACCCGAGTTCCAAGAATGATCGCCCCCTTCCATCACCCCTGGCTTCACCTTCTTTTACTTTCCTCTCCGTCCCCGGCCGTCGTCCTCCTCCTCCTCCTCCTCTCTCTCTCGCTCCGCGTTCCTCTAACCACCGCGCTCTCCTACGGGTCGGTTTCTTTTCCTTCCTGACTTCTTCTTTCTCGTTTCCACGGTCAGGGCCGCTTACTCCCGGCTCCGAGCTACCAGACAGCTAGACCGATCGCCGTCTTTCGGTAACCGTGTACGTCGACGGTACGAACAAAAATCTCGACGCGTTGGTAATAAAATTAACAGGTCGCCGACGCACGTGTGCGAGAGGAGACCCCTGTGTTAACCACTGGTTATACCCGGGCAGGTGCCGCGAGAGCTGATTAGAAAGCATTTATCGCGTACGAAACGGGAGGTCTCATTCATAAATTCTTTTCCCATCGCTCTCCTTTTAAATCAGAAACGGTGGCGTCGGTGCCGGGGGGATTGCGCGCGCGAGGGCGTCGCGCTGTCTCGGGCCGAAAAATCGATTTCTCCTAGCGGAAGCGGCGGAGATCTCACCAAACTGGTTGGTACCGATTAAAAAAAAGTAGCACGCCGGTGTTTTGGTGCTCGTGATCGAGCAGGGACCGCGGTCATACACCGTTATACGCGCGTAGGCACACGTCGCGGCGGTCTAGCTGGCATAAGGAAAAAAAAGAAAGAACAGGAGATTGTGCGTCGATGAGGACAAGGGAATCTGGCCCGGGAGAGGGTTTACACCGAACGTAGCGTCGTCGGCCGATGTGCACCAACATGGCGGTCCGAGTAGCTTCGTCGAACGCACCACGGTCGCCATTTTGCATTCCACGCCGCGGTTGTCCTTACGTGGCAACACCTATCCGCGGCTTTGCGGTGTCTCGTGTAACGACCGGAAGGATCGTAAATTACTTTTCTCTCTGGCCATCAACGGCCGACTTTCTTTCGCGGCGAAACGAGAAATCGAAAAACCTGCACGTTTCTAAGCTACGCGTCCCCTTTGTCCCGTGGTCGCATTCCATCGAGGCCCCGAGGACCCTCTAGCGGTTTTTCACCGATCGGTTCCTGATTTTCGACAAACGACAGAGGAGAGACGGGGGGAATCGCGCCGGTGGTGAGGCCGAGAGATACGGACACGGATAGGACCTAGACGAGGAGGGCCCACGGGGGGAGCAGGGGGAGGGCGCGCACCGTAGGTGTGCGTGTACGATCGGTATACCGCGTGTTAAAAAGGAGAAACGAAGAGGGTACGTGTATAAACGCGTTCGTATGAGAAAACCGAGGAGCGAGCAAGACAAAAAGGGGAGAGAGAGGAGCGAAGGGGGATGCCGGCGAGGGAGAGAGAGACGGAGGTAGGAGGGGGTGCAGAAATGAGAGAGCGAGGAGAGAACGAGAGAGGGAGTAAGGAATGCATGGGAACGAGGCGCAAGCGGGCCGACCGCGATTTGCCCGTCCCGCATTCCACCAACGCCAAGGCGAGCTCTCCGGCTCTTCTCCGAGAGACCCGAGGCCACCGGCCGCGGACTAACACCATAAAATCATAAGACCGAGATCAACGCCGCTCTTCGCCCGCTGCTACCTCCGGCATTGCCGCTGCCGCTGCCTTCTCCTCTCCGCGCTAATGTCAAATAGAAACGCGTCCGCCGTTTACCGGGAACCGGACCTCGCCTCCCTTTTTTCAACCCTTAAAGCTCGGCGCACGGATCGAATGCCATTCCGATGGGGTACGACGCGCGCAGGTGTCTATTGGCCCGGAAGAAACTCGTTCGATGGAAATCGCGAGAAGAAGCTAGATAGCCCGTGCAGACGATCGTCCCGAGGTCGTCGTCGAGGGACATAACGGATCCGGCTGTTCGTCTGTTCCGAGTAAGGTACGCGGCGCGCATGCGTAATGCCGCTGCATTCCAGGCATTGCGAAGTCGCTGCACCGTGCACGCCGGTGCATCGCCCGATGCCAGAGAAAGAGGAACGAATTAACCGAGACACCGGCCAGGAGCGAGAGAGAGAGAGAGAGAGAGGGACCGACGCGATGCGGTATCACCAGGAGAGAGACCCGAAGGAAGTCGCAATGACAAACGTGCTCACCGATTGCCCGTTTGATTGATCGTTATCTTCCGAAAAAAAACTTCCTCCGACTTTCGACGTCGTCAAATTATTTGCTCCTCGCGCTTACGGATCCGTTCGTTCTAACAGCGGATCCATCGTCTCGGAAGAGACCGTGGTCGACGTTAACAACGGAAAGTAGTTGTCGCGAAGAAGGTTCGACGTGTTGCGGCCGGCGTACCTATCGTTGCGCACGTGCACCCGTAATACTATGCACCGGAGCTAAGCGGGAAGTACTATATCGTAACTGACTTCCGTTGCTATTAACACACGTCAGAACTGGCTTTCCGCGCGTGATAAGTACCGGGTACAAAGTGCAACGATTAAGGGAACGGTAGAGGCTGCGCCGCGCTAAATCCAGCTTCGAAGTTTTACCGGAGGATATCAAACTGAACTTTCGATCTCTGAAAATATAATTAAAGACAGGAATAAGTTTCGAGCGCGTTTATAATGGTCAGACGTGGCTATTACGCTGGTAAGGTACAGGAGAAGTAGCCGAGAGGCCAGGTTGAAAGAAGATAGACCCGGGGAGGTAAAAGGTAGAGAGAAGATAGAGAGAGAGAGAGAGAGAGAGAGCGAGTAAAAAGAGAAGAGCAGAGACGCGAGGACAGAGATGGGCCGCGGTACGGTGAGCACTGGTCGGTCGGTTTATAATAAGACAGACAGGAGGATAGCACTGAAATGAGGTGGTTTCGTCGGCAGCTTTGTCCGGCGCCATGTTTAACATAGCACCACCTCATCTACGTGGCACGCCGACTCGCCATTCCGTAGTTCCTCCGTTTTTACTCTCGCTATCGCTCCTTACCCTTCTCTATATCTCGTTTATCAAAAAGGCTCGCGGTAAAAAAAAAGGACGTCGATCGATTCGATCTCGTCTATCTCGCTCTGAAAATCGATTTCACGCGTACGCGTTTCCTCGAACCGAAAACCGTCCGCCGATTACCTTAAACAGTCAAGCAGCGCGGCCGCGTTGTGACGAATTTCAACGACGAAAAAAGGAAATCGCGCGGCGAGATTCCGCGAAAAATCCGCATACCACCGATGGTGACTCAGTACCAGATATCCTTGAGCGTTTTACGAGTGCAAATATCGTCGCTCCTATCGGCTACCCACCTTCCTCTTCCCACCGTCCTTTTCTCTTCTCCTCGCTCTATTTCTCCTGCCTGCGTTGCTCTCGACTATTCCCGACGCGGATCGCTCGAGAACCTTTCATTCATGATTCCACGTTTCTCGCCTGTGTCTCTCGGAGAATGAGCCTCGGTTACCCTCTCCTCGGTAAAGGACACGAAACACGCGTGCTCGTTGCGTAAAATCGCTCGAAGGACCGACCCGGCCGAGAGATATTTCCTCTCTCGTTCCGCGTCGCGTTGCCCGCGCGGCGTCGGTTCAAGTTAGCCTGGTTATCGCGATCGCGATCACGATCGTCGTGAGAATGGAATGTCGCTCGTTACCAACGAGTTCGGCTACAAAAGGGCATGCTCCGGCTCGATAAGTGCTCAAGGCTGAACGATTTCCCGAACGAGGACGACGCGCTTACGCTCGTGGCTCGCGCGCTCGCTCGCTTTATCGCTCGCGACGGCCAACGACGATTCATAACCGCTGTTAACCGCGGCACCATGAAAAATATGTTTGCCGACGCGAGCTTCCCTGAACGAAGATTACGCCCGCGGGTACGTCGGATGAGAACACGCGCGACGATAAGAATGGTACGCACGAACCGCCGCGTGAAGATACGCACGGCTCCGATATATCGACCGGGGTCATCTCTTTCGAACCGAGCGACGATTCATTCATAACCGGGAAACTTGCCGCCATACCGCGTCTACGCTTATCGCCCTTTCTCTCCTCGTAAAGGAGCAACGCTATTTAGCGAGAGGCCCCGTGGGCTTCTCGACGATGAACTTGGTTCCCCACGGTGAAACGATCGAACGAATCCGCGGCGTTGTGTTTCTTAATTGTCGCGTGACGGATACGAAAACTGCCGACGCGATCCATTCATTCCACGGATTCTTAATAACCCGCGGACACTCGTAATCTGAAACGGACAGCGTCGCTCGACTATGTACCGTGGAATTCCGAGCCGACGTCGGTCAGCTAGGTTTCGATTTTACAGATACGCTTCTTCGGGACGTCTGCGGACCCGTGCTCGCGAAAGCATTCCATTCGCGATTATTATTAACGTGCATCTTTTCGGGTAAGACGGAAACCGAGGAAGGTACGAAACCGTCGATCGTCGGCCTGTCATTATCTATAAATAAAGTTTACGCCGTCGAACGGAATGAGCGGAGATGAAATGAACGTCATATCATTCGATGTGGTCGTACCACGTCACCGGCAGGCATCGCCGTGCTCCCAAAGTCAAAGGCGCGCGGCGGTAAAGGGAGCGAGTTCAGAAGTCCGGCGAGAGAGGAGACCCGCGGCGAGGGACGCCGAGGGAGGGGTGGGGCAGGATGGAATGGAATGCGCGGCGCCTAGGGCTCGTTGAATTCCAGGGCCACGCGTGCCCTTCCCCCTCGCCGCGAGCACCCACCGCTGCCAATAAACTTTGCCTGCGGCTGGCACTCGCGAGCGACCACCATAGAGCTCATTCATGGGGACCTCCTATTACGCGCTCGTAACTTAAGCCCGTTCAACGCCAACGGTGCTACCGTCTATCGGTGACGCGCTCAATCTGCTGGCCAGCCGAGAGCCGCTTGTTCTTATCGACGTTCACCGTATCGTGCACGCGAAAAACAGAAAGGGAAATCGCGATACGATGAGATAACTTTTTTCATCGTGCCATTTTTAATTACGATGAGAAGTGAAAGTCTGAACGCTTCTGATAGTTTCTATCGGCAAGCAATGTTTACGAGATCTTTTAAATATATATGCACGGAAAGCGTCGCTCTCGTGTTTGTTCCAGAACGATTCTTTTGACCATTTAACAACGGTTGATATTCGATTTGTACGGTTGAACTTGATAGATCACGATTGATCTAAATTAGCAACTTTACACGCAGCTCGATCGAAATATCTATGGCTGTGGATTATTCCCAGCACGATCGTCGCCTATCGTAATTATCTGTTATTGCAGTGCAGAGTGCAACTTAGTGCGGCGGCAAAAATATCCATATTTGATAATGCTTGAAACTATGACTTCACTCGCCGTGATATCGCTTTTCGTTCAGATAAATGTAAGAATGTTGTTTACCTTGCACTTTCAAATGTTGCCGATTCGCTTCTGCCTATTGCAGCGAATCCGACACCGACCGCCAAACCCTCTGGAATATTGTGCACCTGTGCGTTAAAAAAAATTACAGTTAGCGCGCTGCGTTCAGATGCAAATTGAAATACGTAATAAGTATTTTACCGTGATGGCTATGATCAGTAGCAACACCCTCCTCCATTGATTATTTTTGCTCTCGTTGTTAGGAACCTCGTAAACCTCTCCTTGTTCCACCGGCCCGTTCGTATTTGCGACCTGACGTCGGCGAGCGTTCTGCTCGTAAAAACCTGCAAACGCAACGGCAATCTTGCAGAGCAGCCTACGCTCTGTGAGCCATGTGTTAGAAAACCAATCCGGCGCGTGTACAAGCCGTGTGTATACGTGACCATCTTCCTTTACGTTCTTAGTATCAAAAGCACGCTCGGCGTATTTTAATACCCCGATACTTATTACAGACCTTATTGCGCGCAAGATCCGCAGGCAGGATTAATAAGATCAGTTTCCGAAGTAATGGAACTTTCGAAACACGAGTCGACGTAAAACAGTTTGAGAACCACGCGTCCGAAAAGTGTTAAACGTGTTAGCGAACCGAGCGTTCAATAGTCAGCCATGCTATTTATACGTATTTCTACGTACATACATATATTGACGATCGTGTTTTTCGCAAGTTCCACTTGTTGCTTTGGACATGCACGAGCCACAAGTTGACAAAGCGTAATAAAAAAGCATCGCACCGACAAAAACATTTTAGCCAGCTACATCGCATTGTAACGTGTATACTTAACGCACGATTACGTACAACATATATAAAATA
>SHCU01000011.1:19520-33174 GCA_004307685.1 Ceratina australensis
GCACGAGCCACAAGTTGACAAAGCGTAATAAAAAAGCATCGCACCGACAAAAACATTTTAGCCAGCTACATCGCATTGTAACGTGTATACTTAACGCACGATTACGTACAACATATATAAAATAATTTGTTTCTCAGAAACAAGCAGCAACTAATTACGATGTATAACAACTGAGGTGAAAAAAGAAATACGTTCTCCTTGTCTTTTATATACTGCTTTGTTCCTGAACAAATCGTGTTACTCAATTGCGTGAAAAAGCAAAGAGGGGCGAGTGTACATCGATAACTTTTGTATTGACACATAGACATAAAATAAATTATACACGCGTGCGCGTATCCTGAACTGATCCCATTTTCCAAGCCTACAGAGAGAATTGGATTGTTACAGAGAAAAAAAGGTTGCGATACCATCGATGGTGGTCGACTCGAATCGAGTATACATATTCCCATCGGATATCTGTACGCCGTTATACGGATCGTAATCGTTTAAATCCTCGTCACTCTTTAGTTTTGCAACAACCTTGCGTGTTTGTTTCGTACCCACTGATTGCATAGCTAAAAGCACATTGGGGGACTGAATGCCGAGGGAAGATATCAACGCGTCCGTTCCGTAAACGAATGCCGCGCCTAAGAGAAACCCAATTCCGGTTGGTATAAACGCGAATTGGCCCTCTGCTCCGTACAGTTTGCTCTTTTCTGCCGTTTCGATAGCTGGCTCCAGCAGCGACCAGTAACTCGCCGCTATCATTACTCCGGCAACGAATCCTAGGCTGATGTCCAACAATTTACGCTGCAATAAAAACGCGTACGCATCCTTTAGACTCTGTTCCGCATCATCCGCTTTTCATGCTTTTCAATTATACGCTAACAGCTAGTTAAAACATATCCGCGTTAACGCCTAAGTTCTTATTAGCTCCAGCAGCGCCGATCCTCAAACTCAATACGATAGTTGGATACGAATTAGTAGGGAGTACGGTTAAAATCAAAAAGGACGTCCGATTGAACCGGAAGCGAGTTAAGAATTGCACCGTGCTATCTTGGTTTCACGACGTTACACGTGGCGTCTGTAGCAAAGGGCCAATCAGTCGAACGCGTCGACTTCGTGATAGCTGATCACTTTTAGTTTTACGAATGCAAATCATGTTCATGCATTTATCTAATCTTATCAATGTTTAAACACTTGTTAGTAACTTTTCGACGAAGCGAATGTTAAGTACACCCATACCTCGCCTCGTGCCTTACATATCTTCCGGGAAAGCCGTACGACGAATCGATTATTTTGATACAAACCCATACGATTCGATCTCCCGATCATAGTTTCCGCTTCACGAGACATTGTACTCTTTTTATTTCCTATAAAAATAATTTTCTCCAAATTCGATGAATATTTCCGCGGTGGAGGGAAGCGTCATAATTAAGGAACTGCTGTCACAGCGAGACGCGAGGTATGTGTGCGGTAGATAACGTCAGAACAGCTTAGACGTACCTTTCAATGCAATTTATACTCCCTCGATTGGTTGAAATGAGGGTCTGCTGGATTTTATGCTAATTTCTCATCATCATACTCAATGAAACGTAATACATGGTAATTCCAATGGTTGAAACGAGACGCGAGAACTCGCTACTAAATATAATTCATTTTTCACGAATTTGACAAGCGAGATCCGGTTTTCAAAAACGTCACGAATTCCCGCGTACGAGCGCCGACGAACACCGGGACAAGTTTATAGGTTAGAATCGAACCAATAAATATATATACAACGCACGCTTGTCGATTGATTGAAAGAATGATCGAATTACGAAAGAATGGTAAATATCGAAGGGTAAAACGAAATAATCTTACTTGCTTTCCTCGGATAACGACGACAAGTGCGGCACCCGCTGCGGTGAGAGCCCACGTAAATAACGTTCCTAAGAGCGCTTGTTTAATCGGCGAATAATCCTTCAGCATCGTGCCGGGTTCTACGATTCTCGACACCTTAGACAGTACCGCACATCCTCGGCAACGTTCAGCCACGAGAAACTGTTTTATAGGACGTAGGACACGAGATTCGCAACGTGCATTCAGTCCCTGTTCAGTCCCCCATACTTATCGCGACCACCACTGCTCGCCCGTGCCGGGAGAGAGTGCGCTATCTCGCTGCGCCGAGGAGCGGACAGAACCTTCGCAGTTCCACCGAAATCGTCGTTCGCGAATTTTCTATATACCATTTGTTTACGCCGAAACTTCTAACCTCGCCCGTAACGCAACTCGTGAAAATTGTTTTTTCGAACGGGTGATGACAGTTAATCGGCGGACAAAACTTTTCCGGTTATGTCAGTAGTTCGAACGATTCCGTGGTCGGTGCGTTAATATGGCGTCCGCGTCGGTAAGTGTATACATCATCCAAGATTCACTCGATTTTCACGCGTAGACGGCAAGTAAATTTTTGTGCGCTGGCCCGCTTTATATCCCGATAAAACGATCGCTTGAAACTGCGTTTCAATTTACACCGATCGCGTCGGGGGAACCATTTACTGACCATTTATTGTGCACCGTATGTATATTGCGTTTAAATATGTTTACTTTTTATTTGAACATTCTCACAGCGCTTTAAATATTGTTTCTGCGTACGAAGGACCTAGGGTCGAGGCTTTTAGCATCGCGGCTGCAGCTTATCGCGTGTGACTTAATATTTAAATCAGTTGTAACGTTGCTCAGGTTCCCTTACTAATGGATGATGACACGATTGCTTTCGGGGAGGAGGATGAGGCCCAGAGTAACAGGCTCAAGTACATGAATTAGGGTTAAGCAATGAACGTAACCGAGAGTAGCTTCTACATTGACGATATTCAATCTTTGTAGACATCCGTACGTTACCATGTTTCACTTAGCCTTCAGAGTAGCGGCGATAGTGTCTTATATGTTATGCGGCTGGTTTTTGGATAGTTTCATAACTAGCTTCGTAGTTGTGGTGTTACTCTTATCCATGGACTTCTGGACGGTGAAGAACATCACCGGGAGGCTGATGGTCGGCCTCAGATGGTGGAACTATGTGGATGATAGTGGGAAAAGTCACTGGGTGTTCGAATCCAAAAAGGTTCGTCTCAATCTTCGGGGAATAGTCGATAGCTTTATTCTTAGTGTTTATTGTAACAATTATTCTCACTCAAACATTGCCATACTCAGTAAACAAGAAATATTTAGTAACATCACCTTACAAATATCTTCAATATATTTGTAAAATATGGTTTGAATAATTTTTTTACTGTTGCATGTAACATGCACGTTTGCACTTCTATATTGAATCTCACTCGACATCAGATTTTAACTCAGGAACTCCTTTGGTGAGTCTCATTCGACATATGATCATACCTAAAAAATCAGTCGACAAACTGTCTTTCAAATTAAATTCCAAATAAGACGCTTAAAACAAATGGAAACTGCTGTTAAAAAGATTGAAACATAATTTGGAATGCAAAGGGAATTAAAACGTTACAATGTTATTATAATAACTGTACGGGAACAATTGTTTGCTTACTGGGTATGGTACAAGGCCTACCGGGTTGTTACATTCTTTCTACTTTCTACCTGCTTTAACCAAAGATTATGCAAGAATTTAATGTTCTACCATTAGTAAGAAAATGCTCGTAAAAAGGTGTATAATGTCTCACCAATAAAATCCAAGGTCTACTATGTACCCTGTATTTCAGGGTACTCAACAGAATCGCATTAACACAACAGAGGCTCGGATATTCTGGTTAGCTCTGATACTCTGCCCGTTATTATGGTCAGTCTTTTTTGTAGTCGCACTATTTAGCTTGAAATTCAAGTGGCTGCTTCTTGTCTGTATCGCGATCGTCTTGAACGGCGCGAATCTGTACGGATACGTTAAGTGCAAAATGGGGAACGATCAAAATATCTCCGCGGCCACCGGCGACTTCTTACGGAAACAAGTGATACAAAACGTTAGTAGAGTTTCTATCTCGAAGAGAAACTTAGAACCAATTAAAATCAAGGATACAGAATGGAGAAAAAATCAGTAGTTTTAGCGTCGAACAATTTACTATCGTTATTATATTGTAGGTCGCGTCGATGATGAGCAGAGCTCCACCTCCGAATCCAAATCAACAGCCAACGAATGTGATATAAAGCGAAAGACGGTTCCAGTTTCTGATGTTATTTAAGCACAACTCAACTTGTATATAATTATGTATATCGACAACTTGTATATGTTCTGAATAAAAGAGAATTGCTATGGAAGCAGCAGGTGTTCCTCCTCTCCTATCTCTCCTGATCGCTTTCTCTAAAAAGAAGAAACGGTTCAATTAAAACATGGAGACAACTGTTACGTTAGTTATTAGTTTATTGATGCCGCAGGGCAATACATAATGTACACATTATTTCTCCTCGTCAACAGACTTCCTATTACACAATATTTAATTTATATAGGTGTTAATTAGTAACATTGCATTTATTATATTCACTTCAGCCTGTTGTATTCTTTCTGGCAAGAAAGTATCACAAAATAATTTCCCATTCTTTCGACGATATTTAATATTTGACTTATTCTTTGTTTTCAGTAATTCGCATTTTTCTCCCTCGGTACCGGCGGCCACGGCCGGCCGGCCGCGAACGGATCTACTCGAGATGTTTAGCCCCACAAACGCGTTCGACGAAACACGTTTCGTGGTGGCATCGCGCGGAGCAATAAACGGGCCCGATTGTTTTTGTCATTTGTTGTCGCATTGTTAGAGATTCGCTCCGAGAATCGCGCGTAATCGTTTTCCCTTTTTTCGTTTTTTTTTTTCGTTTTGTTTAAGAAGAAGAATACAACAAACCACATATTGCTATACACTCTGGGATATAAAAAAATTATAAACACTAACAATAGACACGCAGCTAAATTACAACGTACACAAAAAATCTTGGAATGATACAAAATAACGTGATAACGTTACGATCGATAGCTTAGAAATATATGAATATCGTGGACTCGTTTGTATCGGTAAATTCATCGAATACAGTTTTCCATAACGCTACGAACTTATAACTAGTAATACGTTTATACAATCATTCAACTCTTTTTTATTTTTTTTTTCGTTTCCCATAACGTATTTTATTTGTAGTCTGGAACTTTGAACGCGAAGTTGTCGACCGTCCTGCCGCAAAAGACCTCGTCACCTTCTTCTTTCGTGCACGCTTTCGTATCCCTCTCCCCTTCTATAATCAAGTCTCGCTGTCCGGATTCGGAAATTCAATCGTAAGTTAACCGGCCTTAAAATTATTCGTACAAAAAGTATTCTAACTCTATTCACTATGGATCTAAACTGAAATCGTTCCCTTAAACAGTTTCGATACGTTTGATAAATTGATATAGAGAAAATTGTATATCTTTTGATGTGTGTCGATTTTCAGCCTTTTCATACAATCAGTGGCATGTTAAACGTGCCACGAGTCGGTCTCTCTGTTCAATCAAGTTTTCGTTACCAAATTGTACTTTTTAATAATAGTATACTATTTTTATCGGGGAGCGTAATTAACAGCTGTCGATTTGATTTAATGAAAAACAGTCGTTTATTTCGAGTCTCTTCATTGTCAATTAGAATTCGTTTCTTTTTTTTCGGGGGGGAGGTGGGGGGATAGAAATACGATATCGTTGATTGCCACGAAACTTAAACGTAAATAAAAGAAGACCGAAATTAATATACGCGTAGAAAAAAATTAATTACAAAAATAGCATTAGTTTGTGAGTAACTTTCGTGCTCGTACCAAAGGCCAACGAATTTGAGAGTACGCCTACAAAAATCGTGTACAAAAAAGAGATAGCTCCGGGTTTGAACGGTCGATGACGGAGAGATACAAGGATTAAGTATATGTCTAATCTTTCGTAACGACGACCGAGGCGCTTTAAGTACTTTCGCAAGTACCGAAAATACACGTATGTGCTAATATGTTAGACGCAATGGCCTTCAGTCTTACAGCGTTAAATAAAAAACGATATGAGATACGACGCGCGTTCCGAAATAATCGAGTATTTAGTTTAGCGTTCAATGTAAAACCGTGTAAAAAAACTACGTGAAGTAACGACGCTCGAAAAAACAGTATCAAAAAGGTGCATTGAGAAGCGTCGAAATGAAATTCGTACCTGAACGAAACGAAATCAGTCTGGAAAATATCCGCAGTTACTCTTTTTTTCTTTAAATGCGTACTCTTTTCATTTGTGATAATATTTATAATATATATCTATGTATATATTATTCATCATCTTATTTATATTTATATCCATATTTATAGTTATATTTATATTTATATAATATTGTTAATGACAGACGGTGCATTTATTTACACTTAGTCACAATTCCTGACCCTCGAACCACTTCTCAACTAAAAACTCGTAACGTCTCGAAATCGAATGATCTGATCCGACAAATTAATACTGTTCTCCTGTGTCGTCATCTTATTTTTCCGTTCTCCTTTCAGCTCTTCCCTCCTGCCTGCTAACTCCCATTACGGGAATAGAATTATTGTACAGACGGTCGAAGCCAAAGGAATGCCAAAAACGTAAGTCCGTAAATCCTTTCACTCTATTTAAGTATATTAAAATCTCTTTATGTATATGTATAATTGGTATATCTCTATAAATAGAATTTTACGCTCTACCATTATTGAACTGCGATAGAACGGGCTCTATAGCGAACGGTACGATGAAAATTTCGAAATGTAGAAGATATATAAACGAGCACATGCTTATTGTCCTCATAGACTACGTAGAACTTTTTTGTAAACCTTGGAACCGCAAAGTGATACACGCGTCGAAAATGTTCGTCTATCATTATCAAAAAGGAGATACACATTTTACATCCAGCGCGATCAACGTCTGTTCTTGGCATTGATTTGGCGTTGCTCGCCGTGCCGGGGACTATGATCGACTAACTACGATTATTAAGTTTCGTTGAATTTCGTCTCTCGTCGACGCTAACAAGCTAACGCTCTCCCGATTCAAGTCCTACCGCGGAAAGGAAATTTCATTCTCTTCGAAGCGAGTTCCTGTTTTTTTATTTCAACTGCCGAAAGGAATCGTGAAAGTAGTCGAGGTAGAAGCCTATAATGGAACTTTGTACACGAGGGCATCGAGGGCTCGGGGGAACAGTACGCGAATCCAACATACAGTGCTCTTCTATTTAGTTAAATTAGTTCGCATAGAAACCTGCACAACACGTTTTGTGCATTCGTTATTTCTCCTTTTTTTTGTCATTTTTCTTTAATTGAATATAGGCACCGTTTCCTTTCATTCTTCTCCCATTCAGTCCAGTTGCATTATTATTTTCTTCTTTCTTCTTTCCTCATCTAATGGCATCTGTTACGTGCTAATCTTAGAACAATCGCCTTACGATCTACTTAAAATTACAGTAGGTAATGAGAAGATCCCTATCGTGCGTAATGGGTTCAGCATGATTAATTGTCGATTTGGCAGTATGGTAATTTTCTCGTCGCCGAGCGGAAATTTACGTCTCTCGGTTTTTTTTTTTTTATTATGGTGTACCAAGGTTCACACAATTTCTTTCATTTTTTTTCTTTTCTTGTCGCATCGATAAGTACTTTTTGGAATGTGCCACGCGCGTTTATTCTCTTCTCAACTTCCCGACGAAGCGCATTTTCCACGCTCGTAGTTCCCTTTCAGACGCTGCGTTTCCCACTAATATGGAAGCACTGTTCTCCAGCAAGCAGGTATGTCTGAACGTGTGCACGTTGACGTTCAACCGCAAGGCACACGATCGTAAAATAATAATCGTCGTCGGTTACTTTTAAAAGAATCGCTGTTTCCGAGCGACACGGGGATACGTAATCGGATTGGATATGTCTCGGTTGATCGTACTATCGATTACGATTGCCTTTCAATATCTCCTATCGCTTGTCGAATCAGCTTTTAGTCTGAGAACGTCTGAACTTCGTTTTTTTTTTCTTTGTAAACTACGAACGGAATTCGTTAAAGAACGTCATCTCTACGGATATGATTGCTTTCCTACGATTCTGAGAGGCATACGGCAGTTTTGTCCCGGGAATCGAATTGAGCACTCTCGATGCCGATAAAAACGAAATACTCCGCCGCTCTGACTGCTGCGACACCGCCGACTACATAAGATTATACTTGACCGCTACGCTGTTAGTTGCCCGACAAGTTAATTTATTTATCGCCCTTCCTGTCGTCATTTGTTCGTCGAAGGTACGAGCACAGTACGTTCATGCCCGGGATCATGGTATAGGCTACATACTTACAAACTTACATAAATCGCTCGAGTGGCTTCGCGTACTAGACGCGGCGCACTTTCGCGCGTTCGCCTACCTCCCTCTCGTTCCTCTGCCGATCTCTTCTGTCTCTGGTCGATTCCCTCTCCTCGCGCGTGTCGGGTTGTCAGTTGGCGTAATGATCGAACGAGCCCAAATATTCCAAACTGGCGCGATAGCAAAACTGATACTGGTCCTGAAATCGCAATAGAATCATCCATTATCAAAAACCAATATGTCTTTTTAACTCCATCCCGTGCCATTTAGCTCGACGAAACTCGAGCCTGGTCTGTCCGGGCCAAAATCTTCATCACAGGTCAGACTCATTAAAGCACGGGAAGGGGTTCGAATACTTTACTAACCTCAGTTTGAACCATCGCCGGACGTTGCGTTCGCAATATTCTGACCGTCTGGAAGATGTCCACGACTCCTTCGTACTGCATGCGCTCGAGCACGATGCTCAGCGTGATGAAGACTCCGGTCCTGCCGACACCCGCGCTACAGTGAACGGTGATCGGTCCGTCTTGTCCGAACTGCTCCTTCGTTTTGTGCACCTGCCCGATGAAGTCGATGAACCCGTCGCCGGACTTCGGTACTCCCTGTTCCGGCCAGTCGATGAACTGGAACTGCCTCACCGTGCGGCTAGCTCCGTCCCGCGCGTCCGTCACCTTGAACTCGCGCAGGATGTACTGCGGCATGTTATATTCAGCGATCGGGTCCACCACGAAGCACTGATAACGGATCGACCTGTCGGACGGCCAATACTGGTGACACTTCTCCCTGCCCATCTCCTTTAATTTCGTTAGCATCACGACGATAGTCGAGTTGTGCTCCCAGAGCATACGCCAGAAATCGTCGGTGGTGTCGACGAGCGGGCCTTGCGTCGCGATATAAGCGCCTCGGTATCGGTAG
Source organism: Ceratina australensis (assembly GCA_004307685.1). Classification (NCBI taxonomy): domain Eukaryota; kingdom Metazoa; phylum Arthropoda; class Insecta; order Hymenoptera; family Apidae; genus Ceratina; species Ceratina australensis. The sequence continues at coordinate 28,701 of SHCU01000011.1, forward strand.
CCGTCGATCAAACTCGCGTTTATATAATCAGATCCCTCGATGTTGCGCTGAGGCTGCAGGCAGACTCTGGTGCACTCGTACGGCAGGATGTGCACCAGTCGATTCTTGTGCTTATTGCACGGCAAGTTCGCCGAGATGAATCGCGACGAGTCGACCTTGATGTTAGAGAGTTTCTTGAACTCGAGCTCCATCCCGGTGATATTGTCGATCTCCGGTTGCATCAGCTTCTGAATATGCGAGTGCAGGTTCCTCGCGGGCACCTCGGTGTTGCCGCAGATCACTGCCTCGTAGAGCGCGTCGTGGATGAATATGTACTGATCCTCGGTTTGAACCATGTAGTTCCTCTGGGCTCGCAGGCAGGTCACGTGGCCGTAGATGTCGATCATCTTCTCGTGTTTGATCCTCTCGAGCATCGAGTCTATCACGATGAAGCAGCCGGTTCTGCCGACGCCGGCGCTGCAGTGAACGATCAGCGGTCCGCTCTCAGGTGGATTCAGGGATCTGACTCGACGCAAGAATTGTAGGAAAGGCGCGGGGTGCTCGGGTACGCCGTGGTCCGGCCAGGCCGTAAACTGCAGCTGTTTGATCTCGCGTCTCTCGGAGTAACCGGCCCGTAAGATTTGGAAGGTTCGAATACAGTAAGTAGCCAGTTCTTGCAGGTCGGTGAACGTGACCGTCATCAGGCCGTAGGTCTCCGAGCCCCTGCTCGGCCAGTACTGGTCGCACTTTATCCTCGTTCGTTCCTCGAGCTTGGTCATCATCACTATCGTCGACGACCTCAGCTCCCAGCACATTCGCCAGAAGTCGCCGAACGTTTCTTGAAGCGGGCCCTGCGTCGCTACGTACGCGTTTTGTTTCCTATAACCGTCGCAGTAGTTCGCGTTTATGTAATCGGTGCCTGATATGCCGTCGATGGTCTGGAGGATCACTCTCGAGTGATCGTACGCGATCACGTTCGCGTAACGATTCTTCGACGCGTTCACCTCCATGTTCGAGTGGTCCCAAGTGAATTGTTGCCCGGGCTCTATCGACTCGTATTCCTGACTGAACTTTAGATTGTCGTTCGCTTTTAGACGCTCGATATGATTACCCAGTTCGCTGATTGGGATCGGTGGATGAGAGGCCATGCCGGGCGTTTGGAAATTCAAACGGCGCATTTCGACCGGGTCCGAGGGTGCGTGATTCGAGCTAATGTCCGCCGCCATTAAGGGACGCGTGACGGCCGCTTGGTCCGGCGCTTTGCACGGTTGTCTGCGTCTGAAACAATCGTCCAGTCAAAATGCATACTGATAAAAATTAATACCATAATTATTAGGTGAAATTCTTTTTAAATCGTTTTTAATTCATGTCGATTTATGGTCGCCGCGGTATCGAAGTCCGAAGATAAGTGCAAGTTTCGGCAGCTCGCTAATGCTGTCCTTCTCTCCCGCGCTCTCGCACCTGCCGTCACTGACCTGTCCCCACTTTGCGAGGAGGGGGGAACGGTCAGCGGCAGACGCTGAGTCAGCGTTTTTTCTGCCACTACCACTGTGCGTACGCGGTACCAGGAAGAAATCTAGGTCACACGGCCCATTCATCCTTTCAGGCTCGCGCGCGTTCGGGCTTTAAGCCCTTGTATCTCCGAAACGGATTGAGATATCGACATGAAACAAACGCGATTTTAAAGGGCGCCCTCCGGTTATCTATTCGACCCTGTATTTCCGAAAAAAATTTCAATCCCTTTCTCTGTTCACAGTTTCGCAATTTTTCCAATGTTCCTTTCAACGCGAGCGGCAGGTTGAAAAAAATTTGAAAAAGGAAGTTCGTACAGTTTCCCGTTGCCTATTCTGTTTCGTACTCACTTTTTGATAACGAAGAGGAGTACCAGGCACACGCTGACCATTAGCGCGGCTATTATGGGGCCAACCACCCACACCATTCCCGGTTCCTGCCCGCTGGTTTTTACCGAGACTTCCGGGTTCCCATCTACCGGGGTGTTCGGATTGGGTCGTCGGGGTGGCTCGCCGGGAGGTACTTCTCTCATATCGAGAGATAAATATTCGGAGAACGGCGACGAGGTGTACAAATGCTGGAATAGTCGAGAGATATTTCATTAATATTTCTGCCTACCGTTCGAAGTATATTACACTTACTTTTCTCGGTGTGTCGACGACGGCACGTACGAATATCCTGTATCGTTTCCCCTTTTCCAATTTCCGATTTTCATAGCCCTCGTATATATCCCCGCTCCCGAGATGAAAAGTATACGGGATGTCCCTCTGTGGAAATTTAGCGGCGATGTACGGAGCGTTCTCCCTGTCTTTCGCGCCCTTGCCTGTTATCATATCTTCCGTCAGCTCGTCCGGTTGTTTATCAGCCGTCGATTCATCCTCAGGTACCACGATCAGATAATAATGCGAAATCGGCCCGTATTCCTCTGAGGCTTGCGGTAAAATCACTTGAATCTCCTCGCCGTTCACTACCCCGTAGAAATCTGGTTTCACCATAGGTTTCGGGGCAGCCATTTGCGTGGTAATCGTGATCTTAGCCGGCGGCCTGTACTGTCCGTCCCGTGGGATCGCGCTCACGTTCACGTTGTACGTGGTGAACGGTTGCAATTCATTTATGGCAGTGGTTGTCACGCGAGGATCCAGCAGAATCTCTCGGCGTGGGATCACCTGGGTCTGAGTTATGCCCTGCGAGTCCACGAACTCTTTCACCGCGTCGAACGAGACTTTGTAGTTCTGAGGGATCAGTTTTATAGGCGGTGTCCAGGACAGTGTCACGGAATGCGTGGACAACTCCGGCGCCGTCAGGGCCAAAGGCACGTCCTCCGGTTTCACTTTGACCGTCACCTTCTCGCTGAGCCTACCCAAACCGGTCTTGTACCTCGCGGCGACCGTGATCGCGTACTGAGTGAACTTTTCCAGATTCACCAGGTCCGCCGACTCGGTCAAACCGACGGACTTTTGTTTCCATTCGTCGAGATCTTCCACCGCGGTCGTCGTGTAAAATATCTGATAGCCGACGATCTTCCCGCGATTGGGCACCGGGTCCCACCAGACCTCCACGCTCGTGTCCGACGTGGCCACAGCTTTCACGAACATCGGAGCGCGACCGATATCCTCCTCCGTCATGATCGTGATCTTCTCCGAGTACGGGCCGCTGCCCCTCGACGTGTGCGCTCTCACGTGAAACACATATTCTGTGTTCTCCTCGAGATTCGTGAATACTGCCCGCGTCTTGGTCGTGTTCCTGTCTATAGTGGTCGAGTGGTCGTTCTTCTTGTTGAACTGCACGTCGTAGCTGATTATAATCCCGTTCCTGTGTTGCCGCAGAGGCGGATCCCAAGTCACGCAGACCGTGTCAGGCGTTTGGAAGAAGTACGATAGATTCGTCGGGGGGCCAGTGGGCTCGCCCTCAGGGCTGAACCAAAACCGTACCGTTTCCTGCCCGAAACCTATCGAGTTCTGTCCGGCGACCCTGAACTCGTAGTCCTTCCCGCGTTCTTCTACGACACATATTCAATTCGTATCTGACGGTAAACAGAGATATCAATAAACTTACCGAGATCGGAGATCTTGTAACTCAACTGGCCAGTCCCTTCGATGAACTGTTCCTTGAGCGCCTCGCCTTTGATGCCGTATCTGATCCTGTAGCCGAGCAGCTCGCCGTGTGTCTGCGACGGTTGCGACCATTCGAGCTCGATCAGGTTCGGGTCCTTGGACAACACTCTGAAAACGAGGAGGGTGGTTTTCAAGAGAGAGCACCCGGGAAAAAGTCGATGGAGCGTTGTCGGTTGATACCCGACGAACGTACTTCACGTTAACGTTCGGCCTGTTGGGCACGCCGCCGGGAGTTCTGACGTGAACAGGAGGCGAACGATCGCCGTCGCCCTTTCTCGTTACGGCGGCCACTTGCACCGAGTATCTCGTGTCAGGTTGCAACCCGGTGATGTTCACTTCCAGCACGTGTTCGTTCACGTCGCGTTGTATCGGCTCGTTCAACAGATCCTTACCCTGAAAAAGGAGGCAACGTGAGCGAGCAGGGTTCGTTAGGCTTGCACTCGTTTCTCCCCTTTGCCAGACTGACCTCCTCTCGGACCTCCTGCACGTGTATCTGGTAGCCCCTTATCACGCCGTTCTGTTCTTTCAATTTCGGCGGTTTCCATTCGACGTGCACCGTGGTCGAATTGATCGGGGTCGCTTTCACGTCTTGGGGATTACCCGGCACTGGAACGCAACGCTCAGTTAATTTTCGCGCTTCACGCTCGACGCGTCACACGCACAGTCGCACGGTCACGTACACATCGGCGCATTCACACGTGAAATAAACGGGGTATTTTTTCCGGGGGTTAGGGGGTTCAAATAATATTCGTAAGAGAAAATCTGAAAATCAAAACACGCTACGTTGGTTTGAACGAACGAAAAATTGTCTTAACCGTCTAGTGGCCGGTCGTAACTGAAAAAGCAAGCACGGTGAGTCCTCAGTTTGA
>SHCU01000011.1:33246-66368 GCA_004307685.1 Ceratina australensis
ATGGGACAGTTTTCTATGTAAACTTGTATCTCCGAGGAACAGCTGAGGATCGACCTGTTCCCTCCTTTAAATCTCCGAGCAGGTAAAAATTTGGTGAAGGCGTCGTACAACTTACAATTAGAAATCGAAGGTCAGGGAAACGGGTCTAGTCGAACCTTCTCACAGAAATCGCACTGTTTCCTTTTTAAGTCAAGAAACCTGAACATAGTTTGACGTAACTCTACCGAAACGAATATTCCTCAAGGTAACGGCAAAAAGAGACAAATTATATTAACATCTCACGTTATCAAATACGAAAAATATAATATAGTAGCAGTCGTTGAGTATAGAATTTTAACAATTGCGTTGCTCGCAACTAGACGGCAGAAAATTCTATATAAAATGAATTTCCTAATTGACATCAGAATTGTTTCGACGGTTTGCCTATAACGCAATAAAGACATCGCGCTGGTACGTTCGTATCAAGCCACCGTGAAAGGATTAAGCGAGGCGTCATTCTCAATCAGTAAAAAAGAATCAAAATCTAACGCAGAGGCTGTCATAAAAGGTATCAAAAACAAAGAAATAGAGAATGAAGAAAAAAAAATAATCGCACGCCCATTCATTAGCAGAGACGTCCGTCATGCATACTCACTACGAAGGAACCAGCAGCGGGCACCCCAACGGTGGTAGCGGTACACCGAATGGGTAGCCGGCAGCAGCAGCGGCAGTACCGGGGGTCGATTAATAATTTACGCTACTAATCGCGGCCCCGTCTCGCGCTCCCTTTTGTCCCCGTTCACCCGGACGCATTTCCGTCACTCTTTTGGGCCCTATTATACGGGGCGGAACTTTCTTGGCTCGGCGTTGCATGCGTTTGTTCTCGGCCGGCTCGACAAAGGCGACTCGAAAAAGATGCGTGGCAGGTGCGTACGCGTGCCCGTCGTCCAATGGGGTAACGCCGCGCGAAGCCGCCCTGTTCACCAGGGGCCTTCTCTCTCGCGCGTCTCATATACCCCGTAACTCGAAATTTTTTACCACGTACTTCCATATGGAAATATTCAGTTGGCAACTAAATAATCACGAATTTACAATTTAATTCTAATCAAATTTAGTTGTCAGTGCATTACACATACTCTATATCATTCTAAGACACTGAGATAGAACCTCTTTCCTTCAGAAGAAAATTGAGGGCAAATTAATTTAATAATTCTCTGAGTTCTTGCAAAAATAATCCACGTTACATTTTTTTATGCAATTCTAATATTCAATACTTAAATTCAAGTAAAATTAAATTTAATTCTAATAAAATTTAGTTGTCAGTTCAATACACATACTCTGTATCATTCTAAGGCACTGAGATAAAACCCTTTCCTTCAGAAGAATATTGAGTGCAAATTAACTTAATAATTTTCTGAATTCTTGCAAAAATAATTCACGTTACATTTTTTTATGTAATTATAATACTCAATACTTAAATTCAGGTAAGATTAATTTACGAAGGTAAGAAAGTAAAAGGTACTCTGAACTTTTGAGCGACAGTGTATGTACCCAATGGAGAAGAGTTCGAACGGACCAACGGACGAGGGTAAAAATAATACGAGAGAGAGAGAAATAAACGGACACGGTGCACCTTGCACGGTTCTTTCTCGATTCCATTGATAGAATTCCCCTGCCCAGTTACGTTTCCTCGAGGACGTCCTGCTCGCTCCGAAAAAGGCACGGCCGAATTAATTACCACTAAGTGGGCCACACAGCGAATTATGCGAACCGGTATAATTTCACGTGATGCTTCTCGTTTAAAGATTAGATATGCACGTGCATATCGATACCTAAATATATAATAAAATTATATATATAAGTTAGAAGTACCTTCATTAATTTTATACTGAAAATTGAAATACAGATGGTCTATATGATTCTCAAAATGGTAAAGCTTTCCACGAACGACACGACGAATTCGTGCGAGGACCAAGTCATAAAGGAAATTGAATTCGCGAATCCGACAGGTGAAACGCGAAGCCTGATCAATCAGCAAGCATCGATCGGTAAACAAGTACGTCCACCGGCCACTCGTTATCGTCCACCTGATATACACGATGATCATTTTACTAATTCCTGCGGGTGTCCGATGGTATTGTAAACAGGAACGCCGAAGCGTCCGATTCCGGAACTGAAACGTGACCCACGATCTATAGCGAGCATCTAAGATATATAGGCTAGACTCGTGAGGAGGAAAGTAAAAGGTGAAAACACACTTTTCTTCGACGCGTTCCTGCCGACGATTAAATTTTTCATCGCCGGAATTATCCGGTCGTTGCAACAAAGTGCATTTAAATTTGCCGATAAACGGCTACCAATTTGGAGGACGTAATATATGGTACGAGATTCCACGGAGATAATACGTATTCGTGCGACTATACAAGCTATTCGCGAAAGGGAAAACGGGTGTCTTACACCGTCTGCCCATACCTCGGCCACCTCGTTAAGAAGTTCGTCCCAAATGCATCAACGGGATCTCTTCTTGTTTTGGAGTTCGCAGGTGTTTTCGTCGATCGCCGATCGCTGCCACCTGATAAAAACTTGGAAATTTGCAACGCGGGAACATCGTAGAATGAATAAACATTGAAAACGTCGCCGCCGGTTGCAACAAGGTAGCCGAAATTATTATGATCCCGGGTGTAAATAACGATTAAAAGTAATCGCTGAGCGAGAAGCTTCGTTCGACCAGCAGACCGGCCGTTCTCGTTATTGTAATTTCAAATGAACCCGATCATCGAGATTAATTTAGTAGTGATAACACGTTCCTTACCTAGTCACGCCGTTTCATGACTTTAGTCAACCAATTCTAATAACAGAAGTTCGTTACTTATAATTCCTAGTTCTTGGCTAATATTAATCCTTTGCACTCGGAGAATTTTTCCATAAATACATCGTGAATTTCTTTTAAATGCAAATTAATGTATTAAAATTATTAATAATTTTTTCTTACATTTTTAATATATATGAATTTTATAATGATTCAATTTAATTCAATCAATAATATATTGAAGCAATAATTATTTACCTACGTAATAATTATTTTATAAAACAGATGGTGACTGAGAGTCACCTTTCGAGTGCAAAGGGTTAAGGTACCGATAGGTGTTACTCTTCTACATTTTTACTGTCCTATTTGTCTTAACCCCAAGAGAATAAACTGAAGAAATACGAATAGTAAAAAAATTTAATAAGTCTCAGCATTTTTACTTCATTTTGTTTTCATTTTTTTCAACCCAAGGGTTACCAGACTCTACTTTACGAATTTCTCGTATCTTAAATTGCACGACGATTTTTCAGAGAATATACGCGTGCTCATAATTGACATCGAAAAGGCTAGCAGGTCTGACAGCGTGGGCGAGGTGAAAGCATGCCGCGGAATTCGACAACGAACAAGGAAAATAGGAAGAAACGGGGGCGGCACGTGCTACGCTTGTACGCGTCGAGCTAGCAGCGAAGTCGTTTTAAGCAAAGTTCATTACCTCCGTAACCGAGGAGGAAGATTATTCCACAAAGGAGCCCGTTGAGTCACGTCGTGTTTTCGTCGATCGAGTCTACCGATTCGTTTCGTATTCACCGAGAGGCGAACTTGGCGTGTTCACGGGTAAGCACGGCAAGACCAGCATTTAATCGGGCTTCACGGAACCAAACGTGAACGAACAACAGAGAAAAACCTCTGGAAACGCGAGCGCATTGAGAATGGAACGGCTCTCGCGAAAACTCGACGACTGCCCTGAATAGATTCTGAGTCACCGCAATTTTATGAATGAATCGTAACTTCTTCGTGCTTTCTCATATAAATAACATTTATTAACTCGACTGTCTCCGACGGAAATAGAAAAAGTTTCACCGATGAAAAACTTCAAAGGGAGTACCGAGAACTAAGATTGAAAGCACCATTATACAAAAATAACAAATATTCAGAGATCATAGAAGAGGAAGCATTCCTGAGGCTTGTAAAAGGGAATCGAATTTCGACGAAACGATAGTTGAACAACTAAACAGACGTAGATTCTCCTACAGCGGGGAACACCTTGTTCTAGCGAGAGCAACAGGCTTTGAACGGGAAGCATCGGCGCGATACGCGTAATCCACGCGACGTGGAAACGCGATTTCCACAGGCCGTAGATCAAAGCGAAACAGTTTGAATGCGTGCCCCCGACACTCCTCGCAGACGATTCTCGAGCGGATCGAAGAGAACTGAACGAGGCTTCGAGTGGAGGAAGATAAAAAAAAAACAAGAGTGTATGCGCACACAGAGTGAAAAAGGAAAAGGTTTTTCTTTCGTTAAGTGCTCTTCAGTACGCTCGGTTCTGTCCGGGATGCGATTACTCGACGGGGTTTAATTTGATATCAAGGTTCCGGGGGAGCCTTCTGAAGAATCCCGGCCATTAATTGCGTGTAGGTGCGCGTTTTAAAAGTTTAAGGACTGGGAATCGATTATTCAAGTTTCGAGTGCGCTCGGTTGTTCCGATCCGGCGATTAATTGACGTGATTGTTTACGAGGACGGGTCTCGACGTCCGAGACGATTTTAATTGTAATCAAATTATTTTCGGTAAATCGATACTTCGCACGGCAGAAGGTGAAAACTGATTTTACGTCTCTCGCGGCGAAATTGCTAGTTTCTATTACTCGACTCCTCAACGCGCGATAGATCGCAAATAACTTACGTCATACGATGATGAAACCGTCATTCACATCCTCGCAGAACACCCAAAACGCTCCTCAATTTGCACACAAAGTAGATATTGCAGCACTTACCTGAAACACAAAAAGAATATTAATTAGTTGAGCAAGAATATACGTATTAATAATATATAATTACGTTACGTTTAATTGTTTGATTTGTTACATAAAATCATGAATTTTATTTCTTGTATGTCCCCCAAATTTTTTATTACAAGTAGGTCGTTCGAAAGACAAAGCGGCTACGAGAACAGATCCCTCGAATGAAACATGAAATACGAGTTTTCCGCGGGGGGATACGTGAACACGGCGCAATGAAAAATTCTATGTGCAACAGGCAAGCGTCTGTCCGAAAAGGTGAAAACATCTGGCGCCAGGGTCGTACCCGATGCACTATACCGGAATGCCGAAACGAACGAGGGGGGCAGCAGATATATATTTGAATAAAATCAAAGGTGGTATCGTCCCCTTGTCGATTCCTCCCCTAAATAAAAACCGGCTGAAGCCCTGGTTTCACCAGGCACCCCGTCACCATTCCAGGACACTCTCGATCGCGTACAATGAGCACGATCGGTCATCCCTCTGCTAACTTGCCGCACGTTTGATCAAACCCCTACGACTGACTCATTATTACTTCACGTTCCTGTTATGTTAATGACAAGGTGCGTAAGTGGAATCAATGAATCCCTCGTGGTGTTCCGAACAATGGCAACGCGGACAAGTTCAAACCTGCCTAAATTCGATGCTTCTGTTTTAATACACTAAATTCTTACAGATACGTTATATAGCGGCGCTTGAGAGATATTTTTGAGAAGTCATGAGAATTTAAGCGTGCTGAAGTTAAAAATAATGAAGAAGATGGACCGTGAGCGAGAGTAACGGAAGTAATAAACGTGAGCCAGCTAAATGAGGGGTCGTCCTGGTCTGTTCGGACTTCAGCATGTGGCACCCAGGTGTCAATTTATCCCTAGAAACTCCCGGTGAAAATCCAGGTGCTTGAGACCTCTGCTGATACATCTGAATGTGGTTTCAATAGATACAGGATTGAACCCATTGATTTTGGCAAGTACGAAATCGTACAGGAGGTACACAGCTGCGTGCCGAACGTGAACGAACTTGCAAGATGCCCTGATTCCACATATGTCATTTACGTTTAGTATGTATCCTTATGTCCGATTTCCGACATATCCTAATTTCGCATTTAATGATTCGTTATCAAGACTGGCTCTTGAAAATGATATATCAATTTTTTTGCATTAATCATAATGAATTAATTTTAATTTTTGTAAGATTTTGAAAAACGGTACTGGATACATTTGCGTGATTCTCCCAGCTGCCTATGGAACCTGAATGGGGGAACTGTTACTAAAGAGTTTGTAGAGTAACATAGTAGCCACGTGGCAGATCGATAGGAAGTGGGTCTTTTTACAAGCCATCCTGCATGACGAAGTTAAGAAATTCGATACAATAACGGACCTTTAAACATTACGGAATGATCGATGGTTTCTCATTGCGATACGACATTACCGAGAGCCCGATTAAATGTTTGTTCCTCTAATGGATCTGAGCTTCTCCCAATATTTTTGTCCCATGATAATTAAAAATCAAGAGCTTTAAAATTGAACTACATAAAATTCACTGTACCGAAGATTTCGTTGGCGGACACAGGGTGCAACCGTCCGAGTCCCCGCCTTCTATTTAATTCTTAAAGAGGGCCACGTCTGCTTTGTCAGACGATACCTCATAAAAAGGTTGCAAAGAAGTAACAGGTTGCAGAGGATAGGCGCAAGCACCGTTGGCACATAATTAAGAAGTTCGAGGGTTCTCCGAAGGAGGATTCTTAATTCGAACGAAGGGTGTCTAGTCTTCCCTCTTTTTTTCTTAATTCCAACCAACTTGTCTGATTTACATAATTCGTGTAATTAATGAGGTAACCATTTTAGCAAGATTACACTATCATAAAAGTTTCTTTTCAAAGTGCTGAAGTTAAAAATAATGAAGAAGATGGACCGTGAGCGAGAGTAACGGAAGTAATAAACGTGAGCCAGCTAAATGAGGGGTCGTCCTGGTCTGTTCGGACTTCAGCATGTGGCACCCAGGTGTCAATTTATCCCTAGAAACTCCCGGTGAAAATCCAGGTGCTTGAGACCTCTGCTGATACATCTGAATGTGGTTTCAATAGATACAGGATTGAACCCATTGATTTTGGCAAGTACGAAATCGTACAGGAGGTACACAGCTGCGTGCCGAACGTGAACGAACTTGCAAGATGCCCTGATTCCACATATGTCATTTACGTTTAGTATGTATCCTTATGTCCGATTTCCGACATATCCTAATTTCGCATTTAATGATTCGTTATCAAGACTGGCTCTTGAAAATGATATATCAATTTTTTTGCATTAATCATAATGAATTAATTTTAATTTTTGTAAGATTTTGAAAAACGGTACTGGATACATTTGCGTGATTCTCCCAGCTGCCTATGGAACCTGAATGGGGGAACTGTTACTAAAGAGTTTGTAGAGTAACATAGTAGCCACGTGGCAGATCGATAGGAAGTGGGTCTTTTTACAAGCCATCCTGCATGACGAAGTTAAGAAATTCGATACAATAACGGACCTTTAAACATTACGGAATGATCGATGGTTTCTCATTGCGATACGACATTACCGAGAGCCCGATTAAATGTTTGTTCCTCTAATGGATCTGAGCTTCTCCCAATATTTTTGTCCCATGATAATTAAAAATCAAGAGCTTTAAAATTGAACTACATAAAATTCACTGTACCGAAGATTTCGTTGGCGGACACAGGGTGCAACCGTCCGAGTCCCCGCCTTCTATTTAATTCTTAAAGAGGGCCACGTCTGCTTTGTCAGACGATACCTCATAAAAAGGTTGCAAAGAAGTAACAGGTTGCAGAGGATAGGCGCAAGCACCGTTGGCACATAATTAAGAAGTTCGAGGGTTCTCCGAAGGAGGATTCTTAATTCGAACGAAGGGTGTCTAGTCTTCCCTCTTTTTTTCTTAATTCCAACCAACTTGTCTGATTTACATAATTCGTGTAATTAATGAGGTAACCATTTTAGCAAGATTACACTATCATAAAAGTTTCTTTTCAACAGAATGGTCCGGTGATCAATGTAAAAATATATATTGAATGAATTCTAAAATTAATGAAAAATGTAAGAAACTATCAGTAGCATGTGTGTACATGTATTAAACAATTTCCAACGTTCGTCTACGGTAAAAAAAAAGGGCGGAGATATTACTCCAGAATCGCAGGAAATATTGCAAAGAGCCTCCGGGATTCGCTCCATCCGTCCAAGATAATTGTATTAAGCGGTTGTTGCCAGGCGGAGATGCTCTTTCTCGCAGTCAGAGAATGTCAGCTGCCTCCTGGGGTCTCTCTCGGTCGTGTACAAGCCAGACGGCATTGTTCGATCAACAATACTCAACCGAACCGCTCACAACATATCCCATTCATTTCATCCACCCACTTTATATTACCCCCGTGTGCCCACCCCCGACGTGCTGTACGTATGTAGTATAAGGGGAAACGGGGGTCAACGACGAGGATGAAGAAAACGGCGTGTCCGTTCGTTCTGCGGAAGAACCCGTCACCCTCTTCGGCAAACCCCCTTTTTTCTCTACGTGGCTTCTCTACAGACTACGCGATGGTTTGCACAGCCAGTCTGGTCTTGACAGTTTTTTTTTTCTCCCCTTGTACGAGTAGAGCATGTGTGAAATCATGTTCCATTATTAATAAACGTAGACGAAAAATGTACTCGATTAATAAACAAGAGAAGGAATTACGAATCTTCACATTCACAGATGTATTATTAAAAAGTTAATAAAAAATCGAGACATCATAGAACGCTGCGGACAATAAGGAATGAAAAGGACAGCAGGTAGATTATCGAACCTGCGAGTACCTGAGACGTCTTATAGGTGGTTTGCACCGGCACGTTTCTCCCTTCTTTGAAAGGTCTAAGAACGTGTCTACTGTCCGCAAGCGTTTTGTTCGAGAGCCGAAATCTGTGCACCACGTGCCTGGAAGATCCTCGAGTCAATGAAGCGAGAAAAACCGGGCACGATCCTGAAATTTTTCAGGTAACGGGAGATCTCCGCCGCCTTTACACGAACATTGCCAGCCTCTCCTTGGAATTCATCCCCTAACGAGGTCTCCGGATCCCCGATATCGTTACAAACGGCACATAATGGCCTTCGTGATCTGCATTCTTCTTTACGGAGAGAACAGAACTGGGTCGACTCTCTCGCAGTATGATATAAAAATACTGTGTACGTTAACGGACCAATCCACGAAATAACGTCATCGATCTCGCACTTCATTCAACTTTCTCTGCTGCGATAGTCACAAATCTAGCCAAACAATAGCCGAGAACCATGTCCACTTGGAGCGACCGATTGAACCACGCTATCAACGATTGTCTACGCGAGCATAAAATCGGCGGGTCGTTAAGAGCGATTGTCCTGATGTTTACGACTTCAGGAACAAACGATTGCCAATGGCGATGGACACTGGTCAGTAGAAGATCCCGAAGCTATTATCTCGCAGGGATCGATACGTCTATAGGGGATGTCGAATTATCGACGGCCGAATTGTATCGGCGATTAATCGCATCGTTTTATTTTTTGTTTGCGCTCGATTTTTATCGTGCCAACGGAGAACACGTGGTCGCGCAGCATGGCCCCGTTTAATAAAGTGGAAAGGAGGCGAGCCGCTTCGAAAACCGGGCGACTTCGCTCGGCACGCGCCAAAACGAGTCAGCTGGTGATGATCGGCGAACACAACGGTACCCATACGCGTTCGACAGCTTTTTATCTTGTAACAATATCTCGCGGTATTTCGAAAACGTTGTTAGCGACTACCGGGAGGTGAAAGGGATTCCGCCATGCGTTTCGGTAGATCGACCGGGCTGATAGATCATGCGAGCACGTGCAACTTTTAATCGAGAACACTGCTATTAAAGCGATACCTGATACAACGGATTAGAGGCTGGCAGTAAAATACGAAACAGTATCTACAGTTCATTATCAGAATATAGTACAATTAATTTCGGAAGACTTTTAACAACGACTTAGAAAATGAAATTAAAAAAAATTCAAATCAAATGTTCAATGATTGAATTGCTGTTATTAAAGCGATACCTGATACAGCGGATTAGAGGCTGGCAGTAAAATACGAAACAGTATCTACAGTTCATTATCAAAATATAGTACAATTAATTTCGGAAGACTTTTAACAACGACTTAGAAAATGAAATAAAAAAAGATTGTCTTTGTTCAATGATCGAATGTCCCTGTTGCGACAAGACATTAACAGAGAATCGGGGATGGCTTTTCTTCATTTCCCGAATGATGCTCCCAGAAAGATAAGGAGGCATACCGGTTCAATGCACCCTAGTCTCAAAAGTCTCGCCTCAATCTCTCTCCTCTTCTTCCCGTCATCGTCATCATCGTCTTAAGTATCTCCTACACCCCGTATTTATCCCCACCGCGGCGGTCCAACAGCCACGCGCCACCATGCTCCATTGTCTTCTCACCAACAGTCCCTCTCTGTTGCTCTCTCTCTCTCCCTTTTTTCCCTTTCCGCCTCTTGCCGTCCCTTCTTTCTTCTCGCTCGCCGGTCCTCCTCCCGAGGCTGAAATTTTCAACATCTGTCGAGCCTCCTACCACCCTTAATACGTTCACTTGGTAACAACGGCATCTCCGTTCCTCGGCTGCTTCCTGTGATCCCGACCTAAACCGCGATCCACGATGCAATGGATACGGGAGGAGAGGGACTCCTAGCGCCGATCCTAGACAACTAGTCTGCCGGTCTCCCCCGAGCGTTCAACCGAGAATTCGTACGAGGAGCGAGTTCGTCGGACTGCTGAATTATGCATCGCGCCGCTTCGAGAAGCAGGAAACGAAGAGTTCTTCCATTCGTGATCGGCGATGCTAAGCAGGCTCAGATGTGAGATTGCGGGGGTGACTTCGGAAATGGGTCAGAATACTGTACTCCATGCAGTGATATATCCTTATCATTCGAATAAAAGTCTCCTACCCGGTTACCATAAACCCAGAATTCTAATACTCTTTACCCTTTGAGCGCTATGAACCCATACATGCGTTCTTACATACTATTGTTATGTTGTTCATGTTGCTTAATGAAATAAATGGTTATTAAGGCTCTTGAGGTCGCTACATAATTTATTTCAGTTGCAATCAATGTACTCTGCAATGAAAATTCTGCTCAACTTTTAAAAATTACGTAGCGCATAGGAATTTTTGTAAAGAGTGGCCAAACCACGGCGCACGTTTAACGTTGGACAACGCAGCGTTCAAAGGGTTAATACACAATCTATCATGTTGAACGGATAAAAATATCTTATGATTCCAATAAAATATCCTGCGTATTCTCATGACTTTTATCGATAAACTCAGCTCGTCTCGTCTCTCGCTGTCAACCAGCCGACGAACTTCGAAGCTTCGTTCGGCATCGGGCAGACGTTTTTTCGGACGACGTTTCGCAACTTTCCGCGGCATTATCATTTAATTGCTCGACGATGTTTCTCTTCCGTGTAGACCGTTTGGTCCTGTCACGGACCAGGAGGCGATTCGAGGACGTCGATCGCGCCGGACCCGGGCACATCTGCCCATTCGTGGCAGGTGGCGACTTATCTGCTTCTTCTCTCCCGCTCCCGTGCTCTCTCCTCCGTTCTCTCCGGCGATCCTCGTCCACCCCTTGGTCCGGCCGCGTTTTCTCTCCTCGTTCCCGGGCGCTCGTTGGCCCTCTTCGAGAAGGAGCCACGCGACAATACCGCGGCAGGCGCGTGTCAGCGTTCCCACCACAAGCAGAATGTCGTGCGCCGCAGAAACGGCCGAAGGGAGCGCGAGCCTTGTAATTATTAATCATTAAAATTGCTCTGCAACCACACTCGCGCCTGGCGAACCATGTTTTTCGACGAAACGGCTAGATGAACGTTCGATGTTACGATTTCTTTCTAATAAAGATATCAAGTTTGTATCTGAATCAAATATTTAATAAAATATCTGATAGCTTCAAAACCTGAGGGTGCAGCAGTGTCAGATGTCGTGCACCGCAGAAATGGTCAAAGGGAGTAAGAGTCTTGTAATTATTAATCATTAAAATTGCTCTGCAACCACACTCGCGCCTGGCGAACAATGTTTTTCGACGAAACGGCTAGATGAACGTTCAATGTTACGATTTCTTTCTAATAAAGATATCAAGTTTGTATGTGAATCAAGTATTTAACCGTTTGCACTCGAGAAATTTTTCCCAAAATATGTACTGAATTATAATATATTATATAAAATTACCGTAAAATTTTATGCTCAACAATTTTTAAATTATCAACATGAATTTTAGTAATTAAATTTAATTTAATCAGTGATATATATATACATATTATTTTATTAGGCAAGTGATGAGCGTGAGTCACCCATCGAGTGCAAAGGGTTAATAAAATATCTGATAGCTTCAAAACCTGAGATCGCAGCAGTGTCAGATAATTTTACTATGCAGATGAGATACAATTCCTATCTTTAAAATTCGATCAAACGTTGGATTCTGCGTAATCGGATGATAAATATAATTACAAATACAAATGCATCTTTTATCTAATTGTAAGAGCAACGCGGCTGGTTTGTTGTTACAAGGGAACAGGTGATTGAAGAAAACGTTTCTCCCCGAATCATTTAAGATAGGTATGCACCGAACAGTGGAAAGGGGGTCTCTCGTGTTTACAACGAAGCAGGTGCCGATCGATTTCACTGTCTGCGTGCGGAGCAATGTTCAATTTTGCCCCGGAGGAGTGAACACGCTAGGAATTATGAGCCTCGTGAATTAAACCGGCCCGCTACGCTATCAACGTGGTGGAAGGCGACGCGAGCCGGAAATTATATCAACGAGTGTGTACATGGAAAATGTCACGGCGTGAAACCGCGGCGAAGGGAATTCTTAAGCACGATTAAATTTAGCGATACTCGGGAGACAGCCGCGCGTCGTGCCTTCACCTGCGCGTCGCCGACGCGTCGAGCGAGTTTTTCGAAAAGATCTTGGGTAATTTATTAGCCGGCTTGTCCTTTAAACCGTACCTCTCGAAGCGTCAATTACGCCGACGTATATAAATATGACAAAATGGGCGTGCAATAAAATATAATTTAATTTTATAATTCAACCCTTTGCAGCCGAGATGCAACTCCCAGTCACCATCTGTTTTAGGAAATAATTGTTATATATATTATCGATTGAATTAAACTTAATTATTATAAAATTCATATATACATTAATTTTAAAAAAGTCGAGAGAAAAGATTATTAATAATTTTAATACATCAATCTGCATGTTCGCGAAATATTTGTGGAAAAATTCATCGAGTGCAAAGGGTTAATATAATATCTTTGCTTGTTTAAAAACTTTCTATCGTAATACTTTTAATCCGACAAGAGTTTGCATAAATATGCTGGTTGGAACTCTGAATGGTAAATTGGCGATACTTTTCTCTCTCGAAACTGTTCCGACGCGTCCTATCGTATAAGCCGGCTGACGGCGCGCGGACCCTCGCGCGCTTACTTCCTGAAGGAAGAAAAGAAAAGAGGCAGCGAATCCTTATTATTGCCGAGTGAATGCGAAATCCAACGCGATCTGGGCCGATGCACCCTTTTGCGAGCACAATACGCGGATGTCCACCGGGTTCTGCACACGTACCCTACCGCACGAGCATCCTCCTCTTCGTTCTTTACGTCTACCGCTGACAATGCCATGGGACTATCGAATCACTCCCTTGGATACCGAGATATGAAAACTGACTGTGATGAATAGAATTCTCTAAACCATCCAGAAACTGGCGACAGACGTACACAAGATCATTGAATCCCTGTTTTAAGGAGTACCTTAACCCGTCAAGGGCCGAATTTCTATTCTAAATCCCAAAAAATTGGAGGAGAAAAAAATCAACAATTATGAACCTGTATATGCAAACGAAAAAAATGTTCCCATTTAAACAATTTGCAATACATTCACTATGTGACTTTCAGGTAACAACAACCTATAATGTTTGCATCTGTATACAAAAGCTTAAAATATCGATAAGCTAAAATATGATCTGAAAGTTGCACGGGCCCATAGAAGGTTAACTATTTCAATCGTTTATTATACTTTTAAATCGATTGTCTCAGTAAAAAAAAATAGACAGCAGCTGTAAAAACGTGTATATTAATGACATTCTCATTAAGTACTTTTGCTCTATTGTGCTGCAAGTTTACCATCAGCAAATGATTTTCAAATAATCAATTTAGAAAATAAACTTGACTACGACTTTTGAATTGATTTCACTAACTTCGTTTCTTTAATTTGTATTAACGACGACATTTGATGCGTAATATCTCAATACTCAAGCTTGACTAGCTTATTACTTTTTAATATGAAAAGTCTGATATTAAAATATTTCCATGATTGATGATGAGAGTATGCCTGAGATTCTATCGCCACGTAGACCGATTTGTAAAAAGGAACGATAAATCCTAAGTGAGGGTGTATTTCACGATTACGTTTCGTCGTTCGAGTGCGAGTGTCATGTACACAGAGGGTGGAAATCCTTGGTACGGCGGACGATCAAGGGGTTAATTCGAGCCATTAGTACTTGTCCGAGGGACAAGTGCTAAGTTTCCCACTGTTTGTTCCAACAACTCTGTTGACCCGATGAGTTATGACATTTCGAATGTGCGATATCGTTCGACCGAATCGCAACCCTTCCCGAAGGGTGTTACCTCGGCAAAAAAAAAGTCACAAAAAATGCACAAAAACTGAATAACCCCAAATACACCGTCGACATCTGGGTGTGGTTCTCAACGAAGCAGATCGATAACGAATGGCTGTAAGTACGTGTATGCGTGTACGTAGGCAGGCGCAAGTATGATGTCAAGTGTACAATTACAGCAGCGATGAATATTCAAAGATGCAAACAGTTACGAGTCACAAGCTAAAGAAATATCAATTATATTTATAATTGCGTTACGTAAAACCATTCTAAAAGTAAGTAATGAGATAGCAGGATTTTTCTAATTCCTCTAATGACAATAAAACCTTCTTCGGAGCACTGTTGCCAAACATTTTCACATTCCCTGGGAAAACAAACGGCGAGAAAGAGAATAAAAATCCCATTCGAAACTCCGCGGTAATAGGAAAAAAGGGGGGAAAACTCTCTTCGGAGTTGAAGTTTCGGCCGGAAAATCGACCGGAACAACAACTGTACGAGCTCATCGAGGGAGTTCACGGTTATTTTTCGCGGTGAATGCCGCGTCGAGAGGAGCCACGTCGGACCCGTCTCTACGTCGGGGGTGGTACCCCTTTGATAACGGGGTAAGCTTAATTCCCCGGCCCCGGCGCGGCGCACGAATTTTTCCTCCAAGGGCGGCTGCTCCGGCCCGCCAAGTTTGTCGAAGGGTGGTTTCTATAATTGCGAGGGTTACCCATCGTCCGCGCCCTTAACGAGGGATAAAAGTCTCTCTTTCGCGGCAGTGTTCCGTTTCTTTTCTATCCGCGAGGTACGCGCGTCGGCCCTGACATTTACGCGTCAGCCGAACGCTGCGCTGGAAAACTGCCTGCCTGCCCGGGCTTAATTGCGCCAAAGGGTGGGCCCTCGCATAATTAATCGCGAGCAAGAATAAAGCAGCGCCCGCTTCGAACTTCGGGGGGGAGCACCGGATCGATTCCGTACCTAAGCGGTTATCCTGCGAAACCGTAAGGACGCGATGGATATTTTAATTCTCATTTGCGAGTCGAGTCCTACCTCTCGTAAACACTTTCAACTTTTTAATTACAGACGATATCGTATTATTTTTCACCACAGATTTCGTTGTTTCAGAATTAAGCCACAAGTTTCGGATAATAAAAATTGTTACAGTTTTTGATTGATACTTGGAAGAGAGTATTCAGTAAAATATCACCGTAAGGACGCGGTGGATATTTTAATTCTCATTTGCGAGTCGAGTCCTACCTCTCGCGGTAACCGTAAACTCTTTCAACTTTTTAATTACAGACGACATCACTTATTATGTTTCACCGCAGATTTCATTATCTCAGAGTTAAGCCACATTTTTGCGATAATAAAAATTGTTACAGTCTTTGATTGATACTTGGAAGAGAGTATTCGGTAAAATATCATTAACAGTAGCATTTGCTTGAAGAGTATATCGCAATAAATCAGTCCTGATTGCTATGACCGTTTTCAGATAATAAAAATTGCTACAGTTTTTGATTGATACTTGGAAGAGAGTATTCGGTAAAATATCAATAACAGTAGCATTTGCTTGAAGAGTATATCGCAATAAATCAATTCTGATTGGTCTGACCGTCGAAAACGGAAACCGTGAAGCGGAGAATCGGTTCGTGGCTGACCACGGGGAGGGGGAGGTTCCTAAACCGTCGTTCCCTCTTAAAATTAATCCGCGAGGGTTGTAAATAGCCTCTTTGACGAGCGGCCAATTCTCTCGCGCGAATCGCGTGGATGCCACTCTCTGCGTACTTTCGCCTATTCTAACGAGGAGAAGACGGAGACGAGGAAACGAGAAGAAAGAAACGCAGACACGGCCAACACGGCCAGTGGTATAGAATCGAATTTTACTCGGTTGCCTTTCTTCCGACGCGACTCATTTTTCGCACCTTATCTACGTATCCTTATCGCGTTAATGATAATTTATGCAGTACTAATTTACCGAAGGCAGTTAAGAATATTATCACGTAGATTAGCTAACTGACTGTAACTATCATATATGTAAACGATGCCAGGCTGATGTGTCTTAAGACACACAGTGGATGCAACGAATTGCAGCGAACGAAGAATGAATTCTAAAAAATGGAAGAATTATTCGAAGATGTACATGAAATACCAAAATTCTACGATCTATTAACAAACTAATAACAAGATATAATAGAAGACAATTGAATACGGATATTAAGAAACTGTGATTACTTCGCAATTAAAAATAAGACCATAAGAATGGTCAATAAAGAAAGAGGAGCGTTGACGAATTAAAAGCTGATCCCATGCCAGTGTCTTGGAAGGATAAGACGGAAACTGGCTGCGAAGCCACGAAAGCGTCGCCGTAGACGGGGAGAGCCCGATGAGTGTGGACGCAGTTCGCGCCCCGTGGCACGAGAGGAACCTTTTCCAATTGACGTCATAGACGCACTCTCTTGCCCTTTTTTACTCCCCCTTGCGTCCTCGCTGGCCCCACCAGACTCGGTGCAACGGGTTAAGAATACAGCGTGGCGGGATTACTTTCGGCCCGTGTGTTGCAACGTACTGCACTGGGAATAGCCGGTGGCCAGGACTGAATTAACATACGTTATCGAGACTATACACGTCCGTGTTCCGTTCACCCATCAAGACCCATATGGAGTTATCAAAACTTCTTTTCCCTCTTTCACCTCATTCTTCGTGCGTTTTCCTTTCTCTCGTTTGCTCATTTTCTACGTTGCCTCTATTAATTTGACGTTACAAACGATATCTGAGGATGTTGACTCTCGTTCTTAAAGAAGAACGGAAGTGGCTGAGGGCTGTGAGCACGGACGCCCATATGAACACGGAAATACGCGGTGTTGGCATATCCGTAGTTGAAACACACGTCGTCGTGACACGTGATCGCTCCCTTGCACGAATTGCTAGCTCACGTGCGTACGTATCTCGAAGCGATAAGTATTTTTAGACGCGATATCGGTCTTTCATACATTGATCTTTAACTACGGTATAGATGACGATCAAATATTGTATCGAGATAAAGTGAAAGCACAATATTTGAATATGATAATTCTTTGCGACGTGACACACAGAAACCACCCGGCACATAAATCGATCCTGAATAATAATCGTGAAAGAGGAATGAGCAGATATGTCTTGCAGCTTAAAATAGTAACAAATTCGCGGAAAATAAAGTATAGGGCAATAAAATAAAATGAACGAGATGCGCGACCCGTAAACTGAACAGTTTTATGTTCCCGTATGGAAGAATCAAAATGCATGCCATTCTTCGCGACCGGTCGTTCAGAACAGACTGTGTTTCACGTGATTCAAGCATATAAGAAGTTTATTGACGGATCTTTTCGGTTAAATGGTATTCGAGATCGAGGATCTTACGCACGCGAATACCAAAAATAAATCGGGTCTCTAGGCTCGACTTCTGCCATTCACGATCCGCCGTTAGATTTATTTATTTACGGTCACTGAATCAATTTCAACCGCTTCCGGTCGCAAAATCACCGGAAGAGTAAGATCATCAAGTGATTCTGTAATCTACTCTTAATTTTATATGTATTCACAGGTTCGAAACTTAAAATTTTTGCTGACCTATAAAATACCTAGAAAACCTGTTCTCAGAAATCTGACACATATTTTCCAAAGGCTTTGCCCATTCTACTTCTGTTTAGACGAGGCTCAGTCGTGGTTTCCAGATTTTCGATTTTGCAAGGCTCGAATGCTACCTGATCGTGCCCTTTGCCTCATTGACAAAGGAACTTGCTCAGGTGACTCTTGCGCAACGAATGCTCTTTCCCTTTTTTCTCAGACGCAACTCTGGGCTTTAAAGCGCCAAGCATTTTCACAAAAGCGTCGCGCTTTAAAGACGTCTCATTGTGCAACGTCGAAGCTTTGAACCGAAGATCAGCTGGTGCGAAACGCGTGGGAGTATCTCTCACAGCTGAGATTCATAGATCGTCTTTCTCCCGGCAGGAAATCTGCCGACACGGTGTACGACACACCGCTGTGAATCTGGGAAACTCGGCGATCGAGCGGAATAACGCGGTCCGGTGCAAGCCGATCGAGCCTCGAGACGAGAATGTCGTCAGTCATGATGGGATTTCGGCAGCCCCGGAAATTATGGATTGTTTGGAACTTTGCGTCGCTGGGGAATTCAGTGAATCTTAAATAGGATTGAAATTCTGCATGATTGTAATATGAAGTTTGAAAATTTGACAAGTGACTCGGACGTCTGCGACTGAGAAATTTATGTCACCGTTGAATTTTCCACGAGGATAACGAAACTTCTGGCAGGGGACACACGTATTTCATCGGTCAAGAATTTTCCGTAACCGAACTTCTCGTGTACTTTGTTCTCTTAACTTTACGGTCCGGCGAGCACCTGTAAAACTTCGACCTCGCAGTTAATAATCAACTTTGCCGAACTTCAGTTTGCATTTAATTTCGCTCGGGAAGTTCTCAAACTTTCGTGACTGCCCGCTCGAGAAAATGTGAAAAATTTCGCGCACACCGTTACGCGATGTCTCGATAACGTTTTATGAGATTGCGTAAACAACCAAGGGAAAGTACGGACGTTTACATAAAAGTTGGCGCTTAGCAATAAATATTTTAATTACGGATACGAACTTCTTTCATCTATTCCCTTTTGATCACGTTATTGGTTCAGATACTGTAAGACAGAGTTTCTACCCGAAGAAGACAAAAAACTGTTCTCTCATACTTCTATAAATAATCGAAGAGCGACTGCGTTTTGTACAGACGCTTCGGTACCGGTTTCCTGGGTCACTTCGGTTTTCCTCGGAATTTCCAGATTCATTAGCCCCTGCGACGCGTCTCGTGCGTCACAAGACGGTTCCCTGTTCTTCCCGTCTCACTTCGACATATCTCCTTCTCTTCTCACCAATTCCAAAATGGCCACACACACCCGGCATAGCGTCTTCTGGTATAAATACATATGAGAACTAGGTCGCTGCCCTGAACACCGCAGCCGCTGCATCGTCTACGAGCTTTCCTCCGTCGCACCCCGGAAGTCTTACCTATGACCCCGTCGTCCAACGTCGTTGTCCCCGTTGGTAATTAGTCAGCCACACCACGCGAACGCAGTATCGATTATGCTAACGAGGTGACCGGGGCTCTTCCAACCTTCTCCACTCTTTCGCTTTCATCTCGTGATCATTTTAATTGATTCTATATCTGCTTAATCCTCGGGTCAGCTCCTAAGTAATAATCCATTGATCCTACGGGACGAGATAGCTGGTATCCGTTTGCTAATCCAAAATCGACCAGTAATTACGTTTGCGTGACGCCAATTAGATAATAGCATAGCAGCGTGTGGGCTACTGCAGCAGGATTTCTGTGGTGGTGCAGTCGCGGTTTTACGGCTACGAATCCCCCGAGCCGTGTGTCTGCCATATGACAATAACATCTGTGGCCCAGGTTAAGGTACACGCGTACCTGCGCCGAAACGCTACCACGTAGCATCTTGCAAGCCCGAAGACCGTACGAAATGAAATCGAAAGGTGTTCCCGTGTACACCGCTGGAGGAGCGCAGCTGGCAAAATATTTGTAGGTACAGAAAGGAAAACGTCTTGTTTCGCGATTAATTAACGTGCTCCGTGTATCTGTTTGCAGGGATGATTTTCACAGGAGACGGCTAGTTTCAAGAGTTTTAATCATTCCTCTTCAGGCTGTTAGCTTTGACCAAAGCAAACTCCGCCCCGATACTTTTTATTCCTTCTGAATGCATTTTTTTTCCTTGTCCAGGGTATGAAATTTACTTTTATCTCTCTGTTTGCTTGCGTCATTACGAGCTCCAGAATAATTGGACGCTTCCCAGCAGATTATTTCTTACTCAACGCAATTATTTGTATAATTTGCACTCTGGCAAATAACACCTAGCAATGAATACGTGGGAGTTTGTATAATTAATTATTGATTTAACGAATGATATACATCCCACCGCGTTGATTAATTTCGTATTTAAATAATTCAAAAGGACTGGATCGAACATAAATATAAGATCACTTGCTTGATCATATAATTTACCCTAATATTTTGTAACAATGCAAACTCAGTTTCTTAGCCATCTACAAGGTTCAACACGGATGTAATTTCGTTACAGATGTCGCCATCGTACGGCCTGCTAATGACGTTGATAAGAAAGGAAACCGTACTCAAATTTAAAATTAACGCAACATATCTATAAATCGCATCTGTTCAATTACAAAAAACATCCAACGTTCACTAGCAAATTACATAATTATCTACGTGTCAATTAAAATTAGAACTGGCGCCGAGAATTATTACATAATAGATCATCTGCTATTAAACCAGTTGGTATTGTTTACATATGCGCGTTCGTACAGATACTGACAAACTTAACTATGAAATTCATTAATGAATCGCAATTAAAAACGAGTTGATTGATTGATTCCTCGTTCACATTCGAACGACTCGATACCCTATAGAAATGCGCGTGAAATATCCGATAATTGACTGCGAGGTAGGAAGATTTTAACGGTTCAACAAACCAGTGTCCGTAATCGGCGATGCGGACGTGTACAATTTCTAGATTCACTCAGCGATTGATAAGAGGTCGGGCAAACTTTCGGCCCGGAGATCAGCTGAATTTGAAATGAACGCCAGAACGATAACGATCGTTTCGCGCAGATTTCAGCATTGCGCTGGTTGAATCTGCGATTGATGATACGGTAAGATTGATCGTGAAACACGCGGCACGCGAGCCATCGAATCACCGCATGTGACACGTTAAACGAATCGTGAAAGACGATCACGGTTAACATCGACGTGCGGGGCAACCTCGTCCTAACCTCAAACCTCGGCGTGATCGACCGATCCCGGTGGTAACTACCGTTGTGTTTCCGTGATAAACGCGAGCAGCTCGAGAAGGTTCTCGCTGCGGACGACGCAATGCCACGGAAAAAGTCAACGAAACTTGCGCAGGAGCTGGCAGCAAAGTCAAGAGCCCTCGCAGTTGACACATGTCAAGCGTGCAGTGCGACTCGAAAAAACATCGGGGCGGCCGACGGCACACAATTACGAATACGGATGTAAAAATCGACACTCACCGCTGTGCCCGGTGTTGCTCGACGACTGGCCCATTATTATCACGCCCACGGCGATGGCAGGCACGGGACAAAGCACTCGGTGATCGCGGCGGGCTCAAGTGAAAAACCGGATGCATGAGTGCGCGAAAGACCGACAGATTTTTCGAAAAATACTATCACATCGTGTACCCGCAGTGTCGCTACGACAGAGACGGACGGGCCGCTCTCGAGCGACGAGGTGATTGGCCCGCGAGCCGGTGCGCACGCGCGACCCGCGTAATTTTGAAACCTGCCCAGCCGTCGCCGCGAGTCCGTCCACGGTGCCGGATAATTCGCCGTCGGGAACGTCTGCGGCACACAGCCGCAGCTAACTACCGCGTCGTGCATAATTCACGCGGTGATGCGACGAGTTGTAACGAAACTGATCGCGATCTCCTCGCAGTGTCACGAGCCGTTCGCGAATCCCCGCACGTATTTAAAAAGACAGTGTAGTAGAGATCGATTTCACAACGAGATTTTGTTATGAATATTTGTATCTACGTTTTGTACGTGGTTAATAGAATTTATCAGAGCCGCTGAGGTAACGAGCTTTCGAAAAGGGAGACGATGCCTTGCATGCGATTACCCAACGTCAGCATGTATAAATTGCTTCATTTAATAATCTGACTGTTGCATGACCAAGGTATCCTATATTTGCTACTATCGATTAACTCTGATACGTTATTAGACTTTCATTAAATTACGTCTAGTCATCGCTACTTCGGCAATCTATCTTACAGGCGAGTGTGCTTCGAGATTGTATTTTTATTTGTAATTAAATATATAAGGAAGATCGTATTGCTTTGTTTCAATTACTGTCCGAATCACTACTACCCATTCTTTATCAATGGTGACGAGCAGAACGCGGTGAGAGACCTGACGATAAAATGCGACACCTGAGCCCTACGGCGAATGGACACGTAACATCACATGAGACGCCTAGACGTTACGCGGAACTACGCGATCTCCACGCACTTAAAAGTCACCTCAACTGCACCCACAATTTGCGTGATCGCATTTCATCGTTCGTCGCGAGACAACCAATTACTATCTGTTCTAGCTTATGGAGTTCCTAGCCGCGTCTCGGCTAGGTCAGCTCAGTCGCTGAAGGACCTCTACGATAAAAAAAACGATCGCGAGACTCTCGCCGATGTGGCTTACCGGCATCGAGCGAAAACACTGAGAGGCCGTCGATCGGACAGACGGGGAAGTCGAAAGCGACGAGGAATCATCGCCTTGGTAACCAGCCGGCAAAACACTGCGAGGCGTGAACTCAATACCGTAGTCCAGGAACGCGAGTATCCACCTATCCCTAGATAGATTTTTCGGTCGGATTCGATTCACATCTAGGAAGACGTTGATCTCTGTAGTCGGCCTTTTTTTCTTCTGTCTGACATGACAGTACTGGAGGAGCTCGGCTCCAGGCCTCAGGCATTCAGCAGCTGACGGCGACCAAGCGATCGTTCATCCGCGGAAACGCGCTCTACGCTCGGGCAAAGATGGATACTAAGTTCACCTGGTTCGTCTCTTTCGGCCTGATCGCGCTCTTCGTGTCCAAAGGTCAGTTTCGAATGAAGATACAATAATTTGAATAGCGTGGATAGATGTAGAAATCTAACAATTATGGTGATTCTATTTCGATTTTCTATTCTAATTTTCTATTCTATTGAAGACTATTTATATGTTAGATTTGTAATTATATATAATTTAACATTTCGTGAATAGAATAAATGTAATCGAATAATCGGGAATTAAAAATCGGCAGCTCTTTTAATGAAGAAGGAATAAAATATGCATGCGATCTCAAATTTAGAACATAGACGTTCGTAATACATTTCATATTTATTTTAGTCTCGACTCTATTAACACTTGGTTTTTTAATTTGATTTTATCGCGTCAGGCTGGGCTATCGATTGTTTCAAGTGTGTTTCGATCGACGGCGACAATAAGCCATGCGACGACCCGTTTCACAACAACGGAAGCCTTGCCTTTTTGGAGTCACCCTGTTTGGGTGGTCGCAAAGGGCGCGATGGTCTTTTCCCCGCGACAGCGTGCATCAAAATAGCAGGCATATATGGTAAAACTTCCCTCCTTTTTGTAATCGCGAGTGCCTCTTAACCCCCTTCGTTGTTGTCTATTCAACGAATAAACTGTGTCTCCGACTACGCTGCTGGCTTGTTGACGGAGGTTTCGCCGGGTGGAAATTTAATTCATTCATAATGGACATACTTATTAGTTTAACTCGAATTAACGTTTAAAAATTTAACTGCACAACGAGTAACTCCTAATTAATACTAATTTATATTGTGTTTAGAAGAGTTTCGGAATAGCGTGATATTTATTGAGAATATGCTCGTACGTTTAATCAAGTGTCGAGTGCCTTAAATCCGAAAGCGAAAAACGATTTTCAAACCCTTTCCTCGAGTTTTCGACGCAGCAAGAAAGATCACTTATAACAACAGCTTGTAATTAGCGTGTGATTAATTAGACGAGTCCGGAGTCTCATTGACCGTGAGGAGCTGCGCGCTGGACAGCGGAACTTTGACAACCGATTCCGAAATCATAAGAATGTCTCATTGCGGGGGATTCTACTTCGACGAGAAGTGAGTGAAACATAATTTGGCTTGCTTTTGTACCTGACACTAATTACACGAGTTACGCTACCTGAGATTGTTTCATAGTTGTTGCGAATTGTTGAGGATGAAACCACCAACTAGAGGATTTATACTGTACGCACTAATTTTAATCAATACGTTATCGTCCGAGACGCATTCGATATTTGATGACATCATTTCGTGCTGAAAATGATATCACAAATATTCATTTTTTACCTCAGGTTGCGTAATTTCATACTAGACTTCAGGATTTTATGATTTTAATTAAAAATTTGTAGGTACGTCCGTGGTTGCGTTCAATCATGCAATGATGCAGATGCCTGCAATGGATCTTCACGACGAGCAGCATCGCTCGGGCTTTTAACGTTATCGATCTTCACCGGATTAATATCAGGCGGTCGCCTTAAGTAAAACACGCGTTAATTAAAATTATAAATTATTGTACATATAACGAAAATGATTGCCTCTCGTATAATGGACCACTTCGAATTTAAAAATGAGCTGACCAATTTAGCGATGGACCAAAACATGCGTAATGATTATTGTCCCGAAGAGAAAATACTCATTTGTGATTTATTCGGTAATCAATCACGAGCAATTTAGAATCAAACGAAATTTACGATCGAAATTTACACGTTGAAATATTATATCACGAAGGAATCGTATACGGAATCATGATTTGATACTATTTCATAGTTTTCAAAATAGGAGCAATAACTGCCATTATAATTAATTACACGAAAATAATCATTACAATTTTACAGACACTTAAGTATAGGCCTTCTCGTCAAACATTGCTTGGGAATATAGTGAAATATATATTTATAGATTGTATAGAATATTCAATAAAAGGAATTTTAAAATATAAGTTTGTTGCAAATTTAAATATCCCATCCCGTTACAGATGTGAGAGTTAATAATAAACTCCTATTAATCTCCATTAAATATAAGAAATTACTTTCTTAAATCTTCTGAGCATTACTCTTTTTTTTACGATCCACAACACTAAAAAAATAGGGCAGCAGTGAAAGAGCGCTTGGAAAAAAAATGGAACTCTGAGATAACTTCGCAATTTGCCTTCATAATTCAAACAAAGTCAAGTTCATAACAAGTATGCGGTAATGAAGGCCAGTTCTAATTAATCCTACTTTATCCACACTGGAAAATGTCCGTGAGAGACACGAGAAACAAAGGAAGAAACAGGAACGAAGGCTACTGAATTTATTGAAATTCGCAATCGACGCGTTATGGGTCGAGAGAGAGGGAACCGCGAAATTCGTTCGATGCATGTCACGTCGGGAAAATCGAGAGGTTTTAAATAGGAGCTATGTAAACGAAAACAGGAACCCGGGTATATACCTATAGTCAAACATGAAAAATCGTATGTCGAACGCGTCGGAACAGTTCGTCGAGTTCTTTACGCGAGTCGCCTGTTGGTTATGGGAGACCATCGAAAAGTTATTGGACATCATTCTCGATTTCTTGGCCAGGATAATCGAGCTGATACTAGCGGTGATGAACCTGATTTTCCAGGTGATCTGTTTCCTAAGGGATCTCTGGTTCGAGGCCATGCAAACGTTCGCGAATGTCTTTCGGGGGATCGTCAACGTTGTCAGCAATATTAGCTGCGAAGAGGTCGAGGATTTCGCCTCTGCCTGCATCGTCGTCTTACTTTGGTTCGGAGTGTTTAAGGTCATCAAGAACTTACTCCAAGTAAAAAATCTTATTCGCTCAAAGACACTACTCCACGCGCCTGTTCTCATTTGAGAAATATCAAATAAAGAGCAAAAGATCGATGCGCACCGAATTATGAATTTCTATTACATTAAAAACGAACTTTTTTCCACCTCTTAGTAGAGACAGTATCATTTCGTTAGTTATTGATCCATTAGTTAATAGCTTAACAAACATTTAAAGTGACCGAAGTGACCTACATTCGCGGAACTCATGGGTGGGATGCACAGTCTAAATTCAATTATATTTCAAAGTCAATAAAATTTCTCGGCAGAGATATTTTTACTCTCTCTAGTTGTAATTTAATTTTTGCTCTAATCTCAATAGATTTTAATAAAGGCACGGATGTTAACTGTTCTGAAACTGCGATATTGTACTTCACCAATATGCGCGATATAATTATTTTCAAAACTTTTAAACATATAAAATAATTGATGAAATATAATACAAGTTTATATAGAAGAATAAATGCAAAAATCGGATAAGCGCAATATTTACATTTTCTACACTACGCTTTTATGTTTATACATTATAAGAATTATGATAGTTTTCACGAAGATCGAAAATTCAAAATTATAAGGCTATCTGATTTTTGCTCCCATGGTTTTATTTCGTAATTATTTTGCTTGCACATACCTGATTGAAGACGATGTCGTATAAGCCGGTGGGCCGCCCATGGTTGACTAGCTGCTATCATCTTCGTGTATCCACTTTATCACACCGCACTAATTAATTAATCAACTACTGTATTCACATAGTAAAATGTTCTTATACACACCGATTACTCTACCGCGTCAACACGATAAGCAAAAAACTTGAGAGATCGTCGGTTATCATGGTCATTCAAACTCTGAACAAAACTATTGTTGATTCACGATCAAGTGTTGACGCGATGGTTCTAATGTCATACATGTGTCCCAGAACTCTCGGGTAGCTGCGTACCTTTATCCAGAAGCGACTTCCGATATAAACAATAATAAAGTAGAGAGATTCGGGCTTGAAGTTTGTTCGCCCTGTGGTCAAAGGAGGACAGGGAGAAGGGTGAATCGACGTAATGGGAAACGATCTCGAGCCGATCCCAAGGAAGACGAATTCGACGACTAGAATAAAAGAGAACAATAGGTAAAATTTAAAAGGGAAATGAAGTTCATTTTATTGAGTATACAACGTTAAATAAAAAATAAGTATAGATTCTACTGTTTAGGAAATAGTATATATATGAAAAATTTCAATTGCCCGAAATATTATTATTAATGTGCCAGGAAAAATTACTTTTAAGCTAAATTTTTAATAAGATCATTTGTCTGATAGATTCAAAAAGAAGAGAAATAGCCATCTAACATGGACAATGTATAAAATCTGTACGAAGAAAACTGTAGAAAATAAAATGTATTTCCTTATAAATATTATTACTTATATTTATCGTTGTATCATACATCTTTTGTCCGTTCGTAAAAATTGGTATAAAACCCTGACAGCCGACGTCAGGATTTCAAAATTCTCTATTTACAAAAATTCTGTATAAAGTAGCAATGTGTAAACTCGTATGTCAAATACAAAATTACACATTATAATTCGTGTTTTATTATGTACATGATTAAATATTAATCTTTGACAGGTATCAACTTGTAAGAATAAGAGGCACATAAAACGTTTTTCTAGCAAAATATATATCCTATGTCTTATTTCTCCTCATTAAATCGATATATAATCCTTACGCTTTGCCTCGCCTTCTACATATTGATACGTGAAGTCTCATGGTTCTGTTCGATAATCGTATAAACGCAATTCGATTATAAATAACTTCATAGAAACTCGTTTCATAACAGAATTAGATAATACTTTGCTTACTTTAATTTATCCTAACTCGATTTATCTTCGCTTTTCGATCGGCGTTCTAACTTAGATCTCAGTCATTCACGATTGTAATAAACAGCTTGTGTTCAGGCCACGAAAATGTTTTTGGCAACTGGACCTGTAGCATAATTAAAATAAAAATATTCTATAGAAACACGTTTCATACTAATAATTAATTTCGTATAATTTTAATTACCTGATGTAACGAATTTAGAATCTGAAACTCTTGTGCCATCTTCTCAGACAAATCTTCTGGAAGTAGGACTTGTAACCATGGACCTTGAACTACGTATGGCTTCTCCCTTGAAACCAGAGTACCAGTAACTGAAGGTGCAACTATCGTTATTGCCGTGTGAGACAATATGGATTTAAATGTAAAATGCCTTCCGTGCATCACACGTCCTCTGTAAAAGCAAATTCACCTTTTTACAGTCGGCTGTTCGCAAAATAAATTATAAAACTGGCGGTTTAAAAACACTTACTTTATTGCTAATGGTAACAATGATCCAGCTTCAAGATTAAAAGTTAAGTGAAGGCCTGGTAACACTTTGATGAAATTTTCATTTGATAAGTTTGTATCTTGTTCGCAGGGGGACAGTCTTTCCGATTTTATAATTGGTTTTATATCTTCATCTTCGTCATCAGATTCATTCTTCGTCTCTCTGTATCTTTCTGTACTCCTATCACTGCTTACTTGAACCCACCTGTAAAAATTGTATGTAACGTAATTCATTCTGCGACACAGTTTGATCATCTAGAAATGAAATCGATGTTTACCAGCACTTTGCAGATACGCCACTCAGATTAGAGCCTTCCTTTTCAATGCCGGTTTGAATTTTCTCAGCTATGGATGGATCATCTTCCATAACAGAATGGACCCTTTTCATGTCTGTCACTAACCATGGCCCACAACCACGACTAGATTTCAATAAGTTTACAAGGCCAAGGCCATTCCAGTGTTGTGCAGCTTGTAACTCTTCAGATGTTACTCCTACAATTTGAACAAATGAAACCTGTAACATTATGTACAAATTAAAAATATTTGATAGCTCGCAGAACATCCTGATTTTAATTAAATAAGCAATTTTTCACTGAAATAAGGAACTCACATCACCATGTGGCGTCGATATGGACGTTGGTAACTGTGGATCCCTGCCCATTAGGATCTGTGTGATGCGTCCATTACCATTGTCCAATGGTGCATGCCATGAGACGTGATCACCGGGTAGCAACATATTGCCAGAATTGAAAACGTATTTGGCTAACTGCTGCATCACATTTGCCGGCCAGGTTGGTGGAGTCATCTCGTTTCTTTCTCTGACTAATCTGAAGGTCAATTCGAATCCGAAGCCGCTTGGGCGGCCAGGTCCACTTTTTGGGTGTATTCTTCCATCTCCATGTAGATCCGATAAACCCAAACTTTAATCAACAGAAAATGAGAATGATACAAGGGTTCCACATAGAACGGAAATAGTTCTAGACTTGATCCAGAAAAAATGGGATGGATCTAGTCAATGGTGAAACGTATTTAAATACGACAGACGGAAAAGAGGGAGACCAGTGAGTCTATTTCCGACGCGTCGCGCTTCAAATGACTTTATCCGCCTGTGTACTCTATACTTTCTATATATAGGAGAAGAGGGAACTACTATTGGAACAGCTGCTCCAGCTTCAAGAAGGAAGGGTCACCCATTGAAAATGAAAAAAAAAGAATGAACACCCTTTCGCGGTAGACCATTCGTCATTCGGCGCCTAACTTTTTAATGAGGAATTCCAGAAACGGGCATTCATTTGTCTTTCGACGGTGTGAATCATTATAAAAACGGATGTGCAAGCTCTGTTTCAATAAATTCATTTTATACTTGTTGCAGCTATCAAGAAGATTCCCAGCCCATTTATTTTATACAGTAGTTACCGCAGATGGGACGTGTTCAAAGTATTCGTGTCTCGTTTTAATGTGTCAAAACGATAAACGAAATTTCGAAATGATAGAAATAAGCCCCGCGGGTATGCACGTGTCATCGGGGATGTGTCGAAAAACTAACATGCGCGTACATCAAACAGAGGCACACTCCTGCTACACGCCAGAATGACGCTGACGAACACCCGACTTCCCGTTTTTTTTTCTAACACGCTTCCCTCTTTTCCATGTCACGGAAAAAACATGACCTATCTTTTGAATGAACGGCATGTCGTTGAATGTCATTTCAGACAGCGTGCACGGCGGAAGAAACCGATGACAGATCGTTAACAGAGCTATTTCGCAAACTCGAATTACAAGCGAAAAGCTCAAGTTTATGAAAAACGTTTATAGAAAGTTTATAGAAAGCAAATAGATGAAGCTTACCTGATATAATGCCAGTGTGGAGGTACACCTAATTCAGGATAGCCAGGATTTTCGTACATGCTAATATAGTCGAGGGGATCCGGACCACCCAGCCTAGGCAAAAAAAGGTGCCCATAAAATCTCAGTTATTTGGTTTTACATCCGGTTTAATGCACGTACAAGTAAGGGTGGCTAAATATAAGTCGTCCTCCCTTCTTATACAGGAATACCATGCTCAAACTCGATAGAAACCACCTTCCTGATAAAGCACTCCATGACTTTAAGCCAGGAAATTCAGTGACTTCTTTAATATAATTCCTATCAATTTGCTCAAATGCATCTATATTACTGCTACTACGTACATGTTCGAAATTTCGTTTAACTGTGATATATATTATCTGCACGCACCTTACAGATTGTCTTGACGTGATCGAAATACGATAAAATCAATCACGTCCACCTCCTACTTTGAGCTCAATTTTATTTTGCAAATCGCATCGTACGAAAGCAACGGTGACAGAAAATAAATACATAACATTAACAACCATGCTTCGTTGTTGCATAAACAACAAGCACAGAGTTTAAATCCTACATTGACACAACGTTACCAGGAAGGTGTATCATCCTCGTTGTATAAGAATTCTTACCAGTATTTAACGACTGCGGTGACTGTGAGTGGGTTACTTTGATCCGGATAGATCTCCTTACAAAGGTTGTGCAGTGCATCGAGGCCTAGGGCCCGTGTTGTCGGTGCCTGGATCGCCTGTCCCGGTGGATAAGTTCGACAAAATTCTTCTCGTTCGCGCATATTTCCGTACATATACAAGGGCTTTCGGCTGCGAAACGTGCTGCTCCGGAAATATATATTGCGAATAAGCGACGCACGATCACGTTGTTTATCGTCGCGCAACCACTATGTCCACTTTCCACTCCGCCGAAAACGGATCATAAGTACACGAGCCTCCGATCCTTGAGAACAAAACTGAGATTCTTCTCTCGACGCAGACGGTCGAATGATTTCTGCATTACTGCGCGTCTTTTAAGACGATGGTGGAAAGCTCCTCGTCATTGGTCGACGCTAACAGAAACATTGTCCCGTTGCACCTTTCTGTTAGAGACTCGAAGCGTTACGTCCAATAAGCTTCTCTTCATTTTCACACACAGTCGCACCAACCCCTCCACTTACGCGCACTGTCCGTGTCCTGTCCCTGGCTCCTGTTCGCATCTGACATCTCCGAGTTGCACTTCGACACATACGACGTGAGGCACGCGTGATTGAAAATGCAGTTGGTCGGCGTGCTCGCGAGCTTCGAGTAGCAGAAGTGCATTTGAAACATGTCAAACTTGACAAGATGAGGTTAAGATACATGGTTCTGTTTTTAATTTGTTTTACGTGGAATCTGCGAACATGTTCGGGAAGCTTGACGAACAGCAATACTACGGATCACCAGCAGGTGTACAATCCGAAAGGTCCGTTAGTGATGTGCAAATTTCTGTAAGTACTTCGGTTTTAGAGTTTGATATTTCATTATTATGAATTGTTTATGTTTATTATCGTTTTAACGTCTGTTTTATAGGCCAAAAGAATTTATCGAATGTGAAGAACCAATTGATCATAAGGGTAATAAAACTGCCAAAGAGGAAACTGGATTTGGATGCGTAAAGGTAACGTTACATATATGAAGATGTATATGCTTGTAGCAATGATTTTTACGTTTCAATTTTAGTTTGGTGGCTCCAGATACGAAGATGTTGAGAAGACTAAAGTATCATGTACTGTACTACCAAATATTGAATGCTACGGACCCAGGACATTTACCCGTGATGGTGTTCCATGTATAAAGTACAGTGACCATTATTTTACTACCACTTTATTGTATAGTATACTGTTAGGATTCCTGGGCATGGATCGTTTTTGTTTGGGACAAACTGGCATCGCTGTCGGCAAACTGTTCACGTTCGGCGGTGTGGGAATATGGTGGATTTTTGATGTGATTCGATTAGTCTTAGGCTCTTTACAACCTGAGGATGGTAGCAATTGGAATCCTTATGTATAGCATTTAACGATAATATAAGAAACTCTTGAACATATGAAATAACTGTAAGTGATTTTGTGAACTATCCTTTATAATGACATTTAATAATTTCACATTTATGAGATTATTAAAATACCTTTTGTAAAATAAATTTATATTTACTTGTATATACTGTAATGTGTAAATAAATATTCCTGTTCGAGAATCTATGTTTAAATACCAACAATACATTATATATAAAACATCAGTTTATAAAAGGAACAACTCAGTAAGAATATTTGAGAGTTGCTTTTAAAGAAATGTTAAATTGCAAATACCATTTGGCTGTTACAGTTCGTAATCGTCTGGATGGTACAACTCGCTAAGCAATCTATAAACATATGATGGCGCATTCCCTCCCCTGAAATGAAAATACATCATTTAGTTAATGTAGAATAAAAATCCAATATTTTTAAATTATATTAGTCTTACGTGTTTGAAATAAATAAAGTAACCAGTTCTGGTGGTACGTAATCAAAAACTGGATTGTATGCATGAATTCTTTCTAACAAAGGTGCATTCGCACTGTCAATTACACCTTGCAATGGTGAGACATGTTTGTTAAACCCATCTTGTTCGTGTGAGTAAAAATATAATGGAGATAGTTTGTAAAGTGGTAATAAAACCATTACTGGTACAGAGTAATGTTTTGCAGCTTGTGCAACTGTATGAGAGCCTGAAATCGCCCGCAATCCACCATTCGCCATGACGGTGTTTGTCCCAATTATTACTTTATTCACACGAGACATCATAGCAAAAATAGCTACATCTGATATTAGTGTCGTTTTGATCTTTGCCTTCGCAAGGTTTACAGCCATTTCATGTCCCTGCAAGTAGTAAATATTTATTCGCTCTGATCAGTGAAAAATAGATACATATAAATTAATAAATTCATTTAATATACATACACTCAATGATG
>SHCU01000011.1:74485-88742 GCA_004307685.1 Ceratina australensis
CTCACGGGTCTACGGACTCGCATAATCGATCGCACAATCGACCAGCGACGCCGTTTTCTAATTATTAGATTGTTCGAATCGCGCGATTGGTCTTGCCGTGAATCAAGCACATACATATAGATACATATGTATATTAATATCTTGCTAGGCGTCGCTGAGTGTCTAAAGCAGACAAAATAATGTTCATCAACGAATGACTTGCTGAGATATGTAACGTCGACTACAAGGTATAGTGTATTTTCTCTCGTTATCTCTCTCCCTCATTCCCCGTATCTATCTATTTTAATTATATATACCTTTCTTTCTTTTAATATTTATATATATATATATATATATATTTTATATATATATCGTATTTTTCTCTCACTCACGCAGTCTCTAGATTTTAAAGCACTCTCACGCTGAGACGATCACATATGAACACTCGCAAGCCTGTCCTACATGTACTAATGACGTAGAATACAGCTATATAAATTATATCTCTTATATGCTTACAAGTAATTGTATATCGTTTATATATACACATATGCCTATATGTATATATATAAGTATGTACGTCGCCAGGCCAAGAATAGTATCTCGAAATTACTTACGTTCCAAGTTGCGCGCAATTTAACGTTATTTCACAAGTTCGCTCGCGTACGAATATTTCCGTCCGGCTCCCGATCACCTC
The DNA here is from genome assembly GCA_004307685.1 of Ceratina australensis. Lineage (NCBI taxonomy): Eukaryota > Metazoa > Arthropoda > Insecta > Hymenoptera > Apidae > Ceratina > Ceratina australensis. The sequence continues at coordinate 75,159 of SHCU01000011.1, forward strand.
CGGCTCGACAAAAATTGTTCGCGTCACTTTTCAAGACACTAATCCTGCCCGGTCATCGTATGCACCTCAACCTACAGCACGTGTCTCTTACTTCGTCTTTACCCATGCTCACTCGCGTTATCCTTACACTCTTAAAGAAATCTTCGACGTAAATTCGATCGTACGTATTTACGTATTTGTCTCTCTGCATCCTTCGTTTTAAGGGAGCTTACAAAACTTCTTTTTTTTTTACCCTGGAATTATATAGTCTTCGATCGATCGGGTCTCCCTGTAACCGATTGTATCCTCCTCGAAAGTAGTCCACTTCATCTTTTTAATGAAATAATTGTATCCTAAACGTAACGCTCGTCGTAAGCTTTCTAAAAATTGTTCCGATAAGATTGACAATTAAAAACAGGCTTAGTCACCGTCTCCCTTTGTACTGTCGCAATTTTACCAAGCTTCTGGTAAAACAAACCGGGGTTGGCTCGAAAGTTTTCACGCGTTAAACGAAATCAACGATGATGGATTATCAAGGATTCAAACCCGCCGTGATCGATCGTTCAGACCAGTCGATACCGCGATCAATTACGCAAGGTCTGCTTTCATCCCTATTCCCTGTTCTCGCAAAACTCGCTAGTTTGCACCTGCACATGCGATTACAGTATGCAGCTATACGTGCACATATTACATACATTATATATTTCCGCAGCAACACGTTTATAAAAAGCGATGCTCCGTTCCGTTATAACTCAAGCGAAGACACGCTTTGAAAGACGTAGTCCGCGACGTTCCCTCAATTTTACGCATCTCCGTTTTTTTTTTTTTTTTGTGGCACTACGATTCCCATTCTCTCCCACCCTCTCACTCTCGCTCCGTTCACGCTCGCCATTCTCTCAACTTATTTTTTTTGCTTTTGTAAAAATTTTTTGTTACTCTTCTCTCGCGCGTCTCTTATTTAGTTTGTTCACCGTTACACGCACTGCACACTACTACGCTTGCATTTTTTTTCCTCATTTTATCTTCTCACTGCACTTGTTTTTTTTTTATTTTTTGTTTCATTTTGTTTCGCTCACGTTTCGTTAATCGCGACTTTTAAAAATTTAAAATACTCGTATTACACGTAAGTATTTATATGACCCTGTTTTCGTAAAGGCTTCCTAACATAAGTCGATATCGGCCGAGGAAGATGAAAAGGAAAGGCGTCGAATATGAAGGAAGAGAAGGTATCAGATCTTGAATGTGGTCAATCGATTAAAACGCAAACTCGCGTCGGGGTGCGGGTGTGACGTGCGAAGGAAATAGGGGGTGCTTTTTCGTGTACTTATCGTGTTTCTTCTTTTCTTCGCTGCTTCGAGTTATGACTTTTCGCTCGAACGATCGGATGAAAGACCAGCGTGGTTGTATAAAAAAAACTAATAAAAACAACGACAGATTTAAATAATTCTTATACGATGCGCGAAAATATTTTCGGCCTCCTTCATAAAATGTGATATGCCACGAGTTACATTGAAATGTTTCTCAAATAATTTTCAATTGTATACTTTTTAATTACTAATCAGACTTCTGACTTGATTTACGAAACAACGATGGAGATTCATCGATCGTTTGTTTAATGATAGCCACGAGAAGTGTTCGTGCGATCATCGAAGACGGTGGCGATGAATAAGGGAGGAACAGACAAGGAGCAGGTGTATTAGCGTATCAGCTTGGTTCGTTTCAGGGAAGCGTGCTACCTTGTGTTATCACCACTAAGATAACGCGTGACGATCTTTCGAATGGATCGTGAACACCGATGCGAACAATTAAAGCTCTCAACATTAGAAGGTCGTACTATCGTATTTTTCTGTATATATTATCCGTTTAATCTTTCTGGGCCATTATCTAAAACTGACGTATAACCAGAACTTCCCTTGAAAATGGTTTTCCTATCTTTCATTTGGTTGCAACTGATAAAATGTCCCCTCGATAATGCACAGAGATTCTTTCTACTCTATTGAACAACGTACTTGAATACAAGAGTAAAAAGATTAGATTAATACGTTTTACGTTGCAAATAAAGTAGCTATAACATCGTTTCATGATGCTTGTCGGATTTTTATTGATCCATTTTATAAAATGTTTAATCCGTTTTGAAAATCTAGAGAAAATTACATAAGGAAGACTAATCGTTTGGCACAGATGCTAGAATAACTCGAAGCTCAGGGATATAAAACTGCTAAAAAAAATAATCATAAGAAACGTGTCTCTCTTTTTAAATAGCGAAGAACCTGCAATGGACATTTCACGCGTTGCAACGAATTTCATTCCCTCGCTCGATGCCGATTTTTTCTGCCATTCCCTAACAAAACTACTCGCATACGGTTCAACCCCGAACTTCTTCCTCAACATAAAAAACGATCTACGATACAAACGTACGTATATAAATGAGATCCGTTCACGGATCCAGGAATTACTCTACGTATACGCGCGAACAAAGAAGCATGGAGACACGACGGCTCTCTTTATTTATTTTTCCCTCTCTCGCTCTAAGTACGTGAACAAAAGGGAACGCGAAAAATCGGCAGGCAAAAGAGCTCGCTACCCGAGAAGAAAACAGCTGCAGCGGTACAATTGTACATCACTAATATGTGCCCGTGTTTATGCACATCCGTACATATGTCTTTTACGTATGTAACGACGATTTGGCACACGTAATTAATCAGTCCGTGATCCTTTTCACCTAAAACTTTCCTTGGCACACGGCTTCATCCGTTCCGCTGAACAATTTATCCACGACCTCTTTTAAATATACGTGTATATATATCTACTACGTTGTCAGTCAAAAAATTTGAGTAGCCACTCGAAAAATATATTCAAGCTGAATGTTATACACTGAAGGATAACTGAATACGGTCAGACATTACTGTTTAATTAATGACTGAAAATTTTTGAACGACAGCGTATCTCATCTCGCTCGGTCTCATTTTTTTTTGGCACACGTTAAAAAGGAAAACATTCGTATTTCCTCGCGCATCCATGCATCTCTACTTAATTGTCCCGTGTGTGTTATTCCCGTTTTTTCTACCTCAGCTCTTGCCAACCGTGTACCGCGACGATTTCTCGTTTCTTTGCCTCGTGAATGCGCGTCTCAAACGTATTATTTTTTCTTCTTCGTACTCGCACACACACACACATACACACACACACTCTCTCTCTCTCCGTTTCTCTCGTGTTTCCTTCGTCATCTCGCTTAATTATCGTTACAGAAAAATATGCCGTACAGAATCTTCGAGCGTTATATCGTTTAAGAATCGCGCCCGAGTCTTTCTCCACGCGCCCTTCAGACGAGATAACTAAAAGGTCTTCTTTATTTTCATTCATTTTTTTATTCATTTATTCTTGTCATTAATTTCCGCGCACCGTCGGAAGTAGGGCGCGTGCGCTTCAATATCCTATAAAAACTAAGTTATTTCTTAGCTGATTGCCTTGCGTTACGGTTAAGGTTGGACACCTGACACGGATCGCCGCGGAGCACCCGGTTCAAACCGCTCCTTCTGAACGCTTCGATCCTCCGCTTGATCGACCGGAAATTTCAACCCACGAGCAGCTCTCTTTCATTTTATCCATCGATTATCTGTCCGAGTTCCTCTTCACCCTTCGGTCACTTGAAACGTAAAAGGGTAAATCTTACGCCGTTAATTTACCACCCCGCGGCGTAGAAAACGACCATGGGGTTTATTAATATTCCAAATAATAATATAAAATAGAGCGGAAGCCTCGTACGTCTAATAGTCCTTTTGAGCAAAACTTGATAAATTCCCTTAACCCTCATGATATGTAAGATCAACGTATAATCTCGAAAAGTATCTACGCTTACTATATTACGTCGTAACTCTAGTTGCGAGCTGGTCTTCACGAATGGAGGAAAGGTAATACTGTCCAGCTTCGATCAATACGTTTACAATTATTCCCTCGGTTACTTTGAGCGTTAAAATACCCTCTCGGTAATATAGTAACCTTTGAAAAATTAAATCAATAGAAATCGTACTTCGTGCACGATCGGCGAATAGAAAATATTCTACGATACATCGTGTACCACCTACGCACAGTAACCCTGTTCTACAAGAATCCTATTGCTGCTTCGAATAGAACTCTTCTCTAAAATTTATATCTAAAATTATTCGTATCGAAATGACAATTTTAACGCGCTAAAAAAATTCAAGCAGTCGTTTAATCTCCTCGGGTAACCTTCCGAGAATTATGCTCGTAGGACAGAAATCTCGGTGATCCAGTTGTGCACTCGTATCTCGGATTGAGAGAGAGTGTTTCCACGACGATTCCCGGTCAGGGTCCGCGCAGTAAGGATAAGGCCCCTGCACTAACAGATTGCTCTACGCCACAACGATACGTTTCCTACCGACGTTGACGCGCGCAACGTCGCACTCGCGTTTTGTTTTAAGTTAATTTTGTTCGAGGGCAAACGACGAGACGAATAGAAGGGGGGGAGCTACAGAAGGTTGGATCCGCGATGAACAAATTCCTCTCCCTCTTTCGATCGATTGTACGAAATTGTTTTCGCACGACACGCCCGGATCAAGCTGCCCGTGTTTTGCGCTCGAACATAGCTGGATTTAATATTCCGACGTGAAAAAAGGGGGCGGGAAGGGATTCAAAGGGTGCGTCACGCACCGCGAGCAGACCATTCGACGATTGTCCGATTGTTTCTAGTTGCCTCGTAAACGAAGAGGCAACGTCGAGATGGTCCACCAGTTTTCTCTTTTATCAAACGTCTAAACTATTTGAGAATCCACGCGTCGATCTTCTAACAGTGATTGATCGTCAGATAAAAATCGATCTCTTCTCGCGAGAGCGAAAGAAACTCCGATTGATACACTGGAATTCTCCCATAGCCTGAATCTTGAAAAAGATTGAGATTACAGGGGTACAGACTGTTTCCAAGTGCCACATTCTAATGGCTTCCTTTCTTTCCCGAACTTCGCTTTCTTCCTGTCACCGACGAAACGATTCTACCTGCGCTTTCATCGGCGGAAACGAACGCACGTTTTCCAAAGTACACGGAAATCAGATCGGTTTCCCACGGTTCCCTCAGGTTCAATTCATTCCGCCCAGGGAAAACGCAACTTGACACGAGTCGAAAGGGTGACTTAATGAGGGAGCAAAGAAACAACCTCTTTGGCACCATCTCGTACAAAACGTGCGACGCGATGTTATTCGTCCACGAATCGAACCCCCGTATTGTTCGTTAACCAACCCTACGCGGAACCCAAGCGGTTCCTTTATTACAAACGAATTAAAGAGAAGTTACGAATTATACGACAGACGATATCTTAGCGACTACTAAACACTACCGAAGAGTCGACTGATTCGGGGATGCACGACGGGATAGAAATGTCACGCGTGATCACATTGATCACCGATCTGCCATTTCGATCTCGACGACGCAACGCCGAATAAATACACGAGCTTGCTTATCATCGGAGCAGAAGAGAGATTAATTAATTCGTAGCCTAGTCATATGTGTCACCGGATATGTTCCTGGAGTACGTCGGCTTCGACGATGATCCCGCAATAACGTAAATCACGCGGGCACATACATTCTCGCGCTGGGAAATCATCGTCGAGGCGCGATTAAAACAGATTTTGTTCCTCTTTTAAATTCTCGTGTCTTTTGGTTCGACAGAAGATCGGCGGACGAGCACGCTTTCGTTTCTGTATTCAAAGGGTATATAGGGATAGACCACGAAAGAATGTACCGATCCACCGTTACTCGTATCAAATGTAATATCGTCGAAAATTATTGGGGCACTGAAACCGAAACAGCGTATGCTACTCCGTTTCGTTGCGACGAAGCGCTTTTCACTCGGCTCACAGTTCCGATCATTCATTTCGATCGGAGACAAACGATCGACTCATGATGATTATTGCTAAGAACTAGAAGATGAATCGCTTATTTTCGAGCTAACTCTCTCTCTCTCCGCCCCGGACGAGAGGACCCGGGGCAAACGCGAAACTTGCTTAGAACAAGAAACTTATTTTTATCGAAAGAATACTAATATTCTGAACACAAACATCACCTCGCGTTGAGCATAAATATTTTATACAACGTATTTTAAATAAAATTTCTTTCTCACAGCCTTCTAATAAAATACTTAACTAAAAAAACGCACGTAACGTCAAATGTTAAAAGTACTTGTTCCGCGTCAAGCAAATTCGAATCGAGTTCACGGTCAGCCTTATGGTGCAACAATATTAATCAGCTTACAGGACAACTAATTAATTAATTAAAAAGAAAACACAGTTTCATCTTAAAGTAGATCAGAGCAATCTGATTATTTAGACAGGGTGAGTCGAGTGAAAAGATCATGGTATGCGTGCGTACATGTACTTTTTCTACGTAAACGCGCGCGGCAATCGCCTCTTACTTATTCCCTTACCCCTAAGAAACGCCCGATCCGTTCACCTTTACAAACTTTTCGATTCGTTATCATTATACGAATCATCGAGGAGGATTACACGCACGCGCGCACGTACTTCATCCTTTATCCGTCGGAAAACAGAACGTGTTTAGAACATCCCCTTTAACGTTTCCTTCCTCCTCCTCCCTGTTTTACTCTACTTGCTTCTTAATTACCTCATGCAGTACTATACTGTTTCTCTTGTTTCTCCTCCACATTCACGCATACACGCGCACGAATAATCCATGCACACATGCTCGCCATCGAGTCACTACGAACGTTACTCCTGATAATTATCATTTGTTGTCTCTATCTTTTTTTTTGTTCTTTTCTCTGTTCGACGCCTGTGCCTTAAAAAGTGTCCTTAACTACTTACTAATATAGGTAATCGATTCTAATCACAGCAATTATTTATTGTTGATATACACAATCATACAGCGTACTCTTGCTAACTTTACTCCAGCTTGTTTTTTGTTTTTTCTTTTTTTATTATTCTTTATGTTACACGGCGCGTCCTATTCGAGGTTCCGGACGCATTTATCCTCCGAACCGAATCAGACTTCCTGCGCGAGACATTTTATGAATCGACAGGAACATCTTGCGAATCGAGTTACTCTTTATCGGTGATAATTACATGCGAAATCTCAAATAGGAATCCCTGTATATATTTCGCGTGTGTTCCTCATCTGAAAAATCTAAAATACTCGTCCCCCGCCTTTTTCATCCTAATCTTTTATCAATCTCACGAAAACTACTTTTCGCGCGTACGAACGACGACGCTAATTTCATTGACCCTTGCCTTATCTATCCCGTTATTCTCCCCTCTCGCTTTTTCCACACGATATGTCGCCTACGTACGTTCAATAATAGAGAGCGAAGGGGGCTAGGAGNAATAGGAATCCGTGTGTTCCTCATCTGAAAAATCTAAAATAATCGTCCCCCGCCTTTTTCATCCTNATCGAGTTACTCTTTATCGGTGATAATTACATGCGAAATCTCAAATAGGAATCCCTGTATATATTTCGCGTGTGTTCCTCATCTGAAAAATCTAAAATAATCGTCCCCCGCCTTTTTCATCCTAATCTTTTATCAATCTCACGAAAACTACTTTTCGCGCGTACGAACGACGACGCTAATTTCATTGACCCTTGCCTTATCTATCCCGTTATTCTCCCCTCTCGCTTTTTCCACACGATATGTCGCCTACGTACGTTCAATAATAGAGAGCGAAGGGGGCTAGGAGTTGCGCGAAGAGAATTGCGCTGGTGTTTTCAATGAACGCGGACTCTCGCTACAATTATTATGCGAGTACGCGTAATTAAGCAAAACGAATTCTGTACTGACTCGAAGTAATTAACGAACAAAAAGAGAGCGATTTTTTAATAATATCAATGTTATAAATAATATCAACAATATACAATGTAGAAAAAAAAAACGAACAAACAGATTCCGATTTAACGTGCAGATCTCCTCGTGCACGTTTCTCAGCAGGTGAGAAATAAAAACGCTCTGACATGAGACTAGGTCTCCGCGTATAAATAGGATATTCTTATGAATATATTTTCTTTAAATCTCAGCTGAGCGAGTTACCCGTTGCATAACAAAAAAACGAACAATATATAATAAATAGAAATGTGACACGCTGATTCGAACGACGATCAATGAAAATGACGAGGAAACAATTCGATAAACAACGATGATTAATATTTACAATTGGGTATGAATTTTGAGCGATCGGAAGGGAGCGAAGCTAAAATTAATGCTCGATCACAGGGCTGCCTGATGCCGTATTGCACACCTGTCTCGCGACTTCAAACGATTCTTGCTTTCTCTCTTTATAATCTCTTCGTTCGCTGAGAGGACAACAGCCTAAAAAAGATATGCGAAATCTCGCGAAGGTAACACGGCGACGATTTAAGAAGTAGAAGGAAGAACCTGGGGACGCTTTGGCACACATTGGAAGATTCTATCGCGGATGATAGAAGAAGACACTAAATTTACCCTGCGACGAATCAAAGATCTCCGAGAACTTAACGATTAAAACATGATGAAATCATCGTAGGTGGCTAACGAGGCTACCTGAGAAGAATAGAACTAACAAGACAGCGGAAGGAGAACGAAGAAAAGAATGAAGAAGACGCCGCTCGATCGAAGCTGGCCGTAAACAGCGTTTGCACCTTCTCTCATCGCTATTTTACCTCCTCTAATTACATTTATTTTTTCAATTTTTTTTTTAAATCGTATAATAAATATATATATGTACATATATAATATATCGTTATTTATACTCCACGTAATAATTTCATTTGATACTTCAACGGAGGTGCGCGTCGTCATCATCGTGAGAAGAATATTTCCAATCGTTCGGTATAAACGAGCGTAACGCGAACGACGATATTTTCAGAAATTCTCGACGCATTATACCACACGCCGCTGGAACACGCGTTCTCCTTTCAAAGATTCCACCACGCTGTTGTTTCCAGAGATTTGAGAAATTTGGAAACCAGGGAAGTTTCACGCTCTTCCTAAAAATTGAAACGTGATGCAAATGTTCGGCCGATGAAATCAAAGAAATAAGAACAGCTTCTCCTGTTTGCAACGTCGAAGGTCTGCAAACTGTCTTGCCTACTCGATGTAACGTGAATATTTGTTAAAATAGAAGACGATCATTAAAAATTGAAGGATTGACACGAAACGGTATAATTTTCGTTTCGAGACCAGCTAAACTCGATAAGTAAATACTGCTCTGATTCCTGAAAACGATACTCTTCTGAGGCATCAGAAGTGCAGCCATGGCATCATACAGATTCCTAGAATAACTCTTTCTTGAGAGAGTCTTCATTACCGTTTCAAGGGGATGAAGAACTCCGGTATACTGAACCTCCTGAAGAATGGTTGGCTTTGTTCAAAGGGGACAAGAGAACTGCCGATCAGAAATCAATTATCAAATCAGGACCCCTCCGCTTTCATCTCGATTTACAGAGACAACAGAATCTATTACCATAAAAAAAGATCACTTGAGAGTAGCCCGATGGTGGGTCTGTAAACTCCACAAGAATTCCAAGTGATACTTTGTCGCGATTGCACACTGGAGTTTGATCTCCTCCATTAATTATCATTACCGAATAAAATTCTCAAGTTAAATCAGATTTTCCTTTCCGATTAATGTGGAAACAAATTCAAGCATTTCAAAGAGAAACTGCTAATGAACCAAGAAAAAGATAGAGAATTCCCTGCTTATCACAAATATTCTTCAACGTTCGGAAGAGCTCTAAATAATTTAAATATTACCGATTAAAAATCATTTCCGAGAATGAGATCCGATGAATACCCGAAGAAAGGTATCTCATCCCTTTCGATTGACTCAACGTTTTCGGTTAGCTAAAGGGCGCGGAAAGAAACCCATCAGTCTCCAATCCTTAAAATAGTCAGCAGTAGAACAAATTCTAGCGACCGGCCTAATTACACATTAATATAGTTTACTCAGCGTTCTCGTTTCACACATTCACGATTGATAATTATAATAATTCTCTCGTACTATTCTGATCGAAAATACGAAACGTTTTTTCTTTTTTTAGAATCAGAACCTTTTCGCTACGAATCATAGGACACGGTTTTGTGTCGAAAAAAAAACATTTCTCTGATCACAACTCAATTTTGAATTGTCGTCTAAAAATCTGATTTCCAACTATCAGCAGATGGGAAAAAAATGTTACCGTGTTTGCAGCAAAAATCCAATTCCCGAACAGGTAGCATGATATTTTCAGTCAGCGTAGTACTCTTCTTCCGCATCTCTCGTACTCTCTCGTATTGTTTTTTCTCTCGTTTTTTTTAAATATAAAAATGAAAACTAACATATCTTTGGCTTGTTCCCTTTACCAATCGGCAGCAGCCACGGTGTACGTGTGTCTGTGTGTTACGGGCTGCGGCGTGCATCGTTATTAAACATTTTTTTTTTGTTCCTTTTGTTCGTTTAAATATTCTTTTTGTACAATTTTGTACACTCGAGTATATATATATATATATATGTATGTATATAATATATACGTTATAATATATCCGTGTACGCGCGTGCGTGCTTTCTTCGTCTCTACTTGCATATTTTTTCATCATTTTTTTTTTCTTTTTATATCGTTATCATAAAGCGCGTGCTCGATTCAACCCTTCCCTTCGCTTCTCTGCCATCCTACCTTCTCCTTATGTACACCACTACGATCCTCTTGCCGAGAGCGCGCGCACAATATTCCTCACGCGTGTATGTTTATTCACGTGTATCTAAACCCGTGGCGCGTTATCCACGCGCACTTCCCTCGTTTAAACGTTTACGATACTTGTATCTCCTGCGTGTGTGTGTGTGTTTACGTGTGTACGTGTACAGTGTTGCGTACGTCCTCCCTTTCCCTTCTTCCGATGCTTATCCCATTATTCTCGTCCACCTTTTTCCCCCCTCGTATATTTATCTGTATGTGTATCTGTACTCCGTCTGCATTTCTTCCTTCATTTTGTTGTTGCTGTCAATTAACTGCAATATATGTATATGGTGTCTGTGTGTAGATAGATGGATGTTAATACGTGTGTGTCGATTAGCAAGCTGGTTGAACACAGTGCGTGGCCCAGCCCCGAGATGCCATTGTGACAGCTTCGCGTGCGTCGCGACGCCCCGCGTCCTTTCGACGACGACAACGACATACGTGTGTGTCTGACCACTTTTAGTGGATCGGTGATTTAACGATGTGGTCCGGTGGGATGAAGTGGTACGCGGGTATCGATAGCCCCGTCGTCTCTTGTGATATCCTGAAACAGAATTGGCCGTCTACGTCAGAACGGATTGTGATCCGTATGGCTGGCACCGAAGAGGCAACGTTACCAGTAAACGCGAATTCCCTCTGAATTATACTCGGTAATAAACTGGCCGGAACCTAAATGCCTGACACATTGAACATCGATGAAATATCATTGATAAAATACTTAAGTATCGAAGAACATCAAAATATAATTGAGGAATTAATTGATTCAGTTAACGCTAACACATAAGTCACTGACTGTTGAATTGAGATCGTTAAATATTTTTGGTTCGGACAATTGACACCGGAATTTTGTTCTTTACCGTTTGAAAAGTTATTCCATTTATGCAAACCGCGATATAAAATTCAGTAATTCTTGTGAGCTATTTGTTAACTGCGAAGAATAGTTCAGACGAATTCACGTTCACTGCAACTTAAGCTCTTCACGCTCGAGTTCGCGAGCCGGGCGAAGGCGACAAAGCACACCAGTTTGCTCGTTCCCATGTTTTTTCAGAGTACAAGAAAATTTAACGAGAAAAAATTGGAACGTATTTGTTAATTGTTATTCTTGAGGAGGGTGCTCCAGTTTTTATACAAAATAATGATAAATTATGAAATGTTTTTAATAACGTTTTACGACAGACAAATATTTCAATACAATTGCATGCAAATGAAGGTATTAAACAGTTAAGGAAACATAATAATTTTTCAGAAAGTTTAAATGATATATAAATGTACGAGCGATCGGATGTCTCAAAACAAGCAATGAATGCGCTTCGTCGCCTTTCGCGTTCTTCAGGTTCTACAGAAAAAGATCCTCGATCATCGAGGTTGCTCTCGGTTTCACCCCTCGCGTATTCCGTTCAAATATCTCCCACGAAGTATCCTTCGAAACTCATGGGAATGCCGTCGACATTTCGTCGCATGGTTTCGTAGGAAATATTAAAACAGAATCCCGAACGGGTGTACCGAGTCAGCAGTATCAGATCATTCACGGGTAAATAACTCCCGACGGGGTTCGGATGATCTGTTCGATAAAATCGGTTCTGGTTGGCAATTCGTTTTTTATTCGCGATTAGGTAAAGTGAGAACTGACAGATAATGTAAGATAAACAATATTAAAAAAAAAAATTAAATATGTGATAGAAGCGAAGAGATAAATTAAAGTAGGTAATCTAAGAACTCCGGAATTGAAAGGAAAAAATTAATTTACGAATAAAATTAATTTGACAGATAGAATAAGATCGCACGATTGCCAAAATAAAAAACGGTTCGTAAAAATGGGGAGAAGAGTATGTCGATTGATTAACGGGACTACAAAGGAGCGGATGGTGCTTACCAAAGACGGGCAGGAGCCTGGGTCAAGTTGTTTGGATGGATACATCTTCTCTCTCTCTCTCTCCCTCTTTCTCTACATCTCTCTCTGTACGAGTCTCTCCACTCTCTTGATACTCTTTCTTTTTAACGTATGTAAAATGCACGTATGTACATATAAAACGATGTACATGTACACGTGTACACTGTGTGCCGATGCATTTGCTATACATAGATTTCGTACTCGCGGATTGCGTTGCGATCAATGTTAATTGCAACGAAGGATAGCAAACGGTATGAACGGCGTGTAAACAGGACACGCAACAATGTGTCTTCGTGTAATTTTCTTTTTTTGGTAAAAAAAAGCGAAAGAAAAACGATTTGTCATTCACTATCATTTTTATCGGGTGCTACGCTCTTTGATCATTTCGAGTGTGGATCGAGGTCAAACCGAAACGAGAAAGGAAATTTGGAAATCGAGAGAATTCTATTGTTAACGACGCAGCATTTTAACAAAGAGAATTTCTTTCGGGTCGAAAAGTCTTTTCCAACGAGAACAGGAATTTTTGTTGTCGAGACTCGAACTACTTACAAAGGCATTACATAATATTTAATATTCATTGTTTTATCCGCGTGATCGTTCTCTTTTTATCAATTCCTTATCTCTCGAGTTCCGTATCGTTCGACTTGGCACGGATCCGAGGCGCAGATTTCACGGAAGGAGGTATGCACGTAGCAGAAACAATAAAGTACAGTACATGAGAAACGTGGTCGCGCAAGGTGCTACAGAATTAGTATCTTCCAGGGTAGCTGGATCGATGGAAATGTATAAGTAACGAAAGTGCCAGCGCTTATTTTCAGCCATAGTAACTGTACATACGTCATGCTTTTCTCCCCCTTTCGTAAAGTAATGATCATAAATAGTTAGAACCATAATGTCAACGTTACAGCTTCCCAGTATTATCTAACATTAAAGAGTTGTATGTCTTAAATGATTATATTATTGACAAAAACATCTCTGATTACGTTGTCTACAAATTCGCATTCTA